>LR738714.1:59133483-59269584 GCA_902687465.1 Secale cereale | reverse complement strand
TGCTTTGCTTGATCATCCTCTTAAAATGCATGATATACTTGATGTCTTTTATAATGGACTAACCGATGCTTCCAGAGACCACCTGGATAGTTGTGCTGGTTGTGTTTTTAGGGAAAGAACAGTGGAACAAGCTGAACTATTATTGAATAATATGCTAGCCAATGAAAATAATTGGACACTTCCTGAACCAGCCCCTAAGCCAACTCCGAAGAAGAGAGGTGTTCTATTTCTCAGTCCTCAAGATATGCAAGAGGCAAAGAAATCCATGAAAGAAAAAGGTATTAAAGCTAAAGATGTTAAGAATTTACCGCCTATTGAAGAAATACATGGTCTTAATAACCCGACACAGGTAGTAAAGGTAATTTCTCTTTATAGATTTGATGAAAGTGATATTCCTCGTTATAAGTCTGCTAGCCAATGCTTAGATGAGTTTGACAATTTTATTGTGAAACAAGAAAACTTCAATGCTTATGTTGGTAGGCAATTACAACACGATGCTCATATGATTGAACGCTTGAGTGATTATCTTTCTAGTGCTAAAGATGAACTGAAATTTATTAGTATACATGCTTCCATGGTCACCACTCAAGTAGAACAAGTACTTAAGGCTCAGAATGATTTGCTCAATGAATTAAATAGTAAGAATAAGGATAATGCTGTTAGAGTTGTAACTAGATGTGGTAGAATGACTCAGGAACCTCTGTATCCTGAAGGCCACCCTAAGAGAATTGAGCAAGATTCTCAGAGAGCTAATTGAGATGTACCTAGTTCTTCTAAGAAGAAGAAAAAGAAGAATGATAGGACTTTGCATGCTTCTAGTGAACCTGTAGCTCACCCACCTGAGAATCCCAATGATATATCTGTTTCTGATGCTGAGACACTATCTGGTAATGAACATGAGCCTAGTGATAATATTAATAATGATGTTCATGTTGATGCTCAACCTAGCGGTGATAATGATGTAGAGATTGAATCTACTGTTGATCTTGATAACCCACAATCAAAGAATCAACGTTATGATAAGAGAGACTTTGTTGCTAGGAAGCACGGTAGGGAAAGAGAACCATGGGTTCAGAAACCCATGCCTTTTCCTCCAAAACCATCCAAGAAAAAGGATGATGAGGATTTTGAGTGCTTCACTGAAATGATTAGACCTATCTTTTTGCGCATGCGTTTGAATGATGTGCTTAAAACAAATCCTTATGCCAAGTATATGAAAGATATTATTACCAACAAAAGAAAGATACCCAATGTAGAAATCTCCACCATGCTTGCCAATTACACTTTTGAGGGTGGAATGCCTAAGGAATTAGGAGATCCAGGAGTACCTACTATACCTTGCTCCATTAAGAGAAACTATGCTAAAACTGCTTTGTGTGATCTTGGAGCCGGTGTTAGTGTTATGCCTCTCTCTTTATATCGTAGACTTGACTTGAGTAAGTTGACACATACTGAAATATCCTTGCAAATGACTGATAAATCAACTGCTATACCTGTCGGTATTTGTGAGGATGTGCCTGTTGTAGTTACAAACGTTACTATTCTAACGGACTTTGTTATACTTGATATTCCCGAGGACGATAGTATGTCTATTATTCTTGGAAGACCTTTTTTGAATACTGCAGGGGCTGTTATTGATTGCAACAAAGGCAATGTCACTTTTCATGTCAATGGTAATGAGCATACGGTACACTTTCCGAGGAAACAACCTCAGGTTCATAGTATCAATTATATTGGAAAAACTTCAACCATTACTATTGGAGGTTTTAAGTATCCTATTCCTACTATCAAGAAGGCGTATGGCATACATTTACTGTTGGGGACATACATATCCCCATTGAGGTAACATAGTGTTATTCGAAAATTCTCCGGTTTCATGTTACTCGGAAAGAGTTTATTAACAAGACTTGATCAACCCTGTTAATGGATTCCTTTTGATGAACATGGGATAGGTGAATCTAGATAGCACAAACTTTCTGTACCCTCCTTTTACTTTCTGTTAATTAGGTTAAATAAAAGAAAAGTAGCATTATCTGTCTGTTTCCAGACTTATCTGTGCAATAACAAATATCCCGAAAATAAAAGTTCTCCAAATGCCATGAAAATGAAATATGATTTTTTATAGAATATTTAAGAAAATATGGCAGTGAACACACAACGAGGGGAGCCAGCACGTGGCCTCGAGGGCACAGGGCGCGCCCCCTGCCTCGAGGGCCCCACGTGGCCCCCCTCCACTTATCCTTTCACCCATACTCTTCTTCTTCCTCCCAAAAAAATCCTCAACCAGCTTAAACCCGAGTTCTAGCTCGTTTTGCTGCCATTTTCGATCTCCTTGCTCAAAGCACCATTCACCAAACTGTTTGGGGGAGATTGTTCTTTGGTATGTGACTCCTCCATTGGTCCAATTAGTTTTTGTTCTAGTGCTTTATTTGTTGCAAATTGATGCTGCTGTGGTGACCTCGTTCTTGAGCTTGCATGTCAAAATTTCTTGGTCCCAAGTAGTTCTAATGCATGATATAGCTTCTAGGCACTTATAGGAGTTGTTGCTATCATTCTTGTTGAGTTTGGTTAACTTTTATTTGTGAGTTACTAAATATTTCAGAAAAATGTCTAGGAAAAACTTCCAAGGTTTACCTTCAAGGAAGCAAGGACCGAGGCTCGCGTTCTGTGAGCCCGACGATGAACCACCGAGGGATGCTGATGTACGGCCTTGTGAGTGGCCGTCGGATGAATTTATGAGTCAAGCAGGCATCAAAGATGAACTTTACGCATATGTGCGTAACGCTGACCTCGAGGGCTTCATGCAAGATAAGTGCCTCCAATACCGTGGCTTGACTGATAGCTTTGTGAGAAGGTTTAAATTTTCATCTTCACGTAATTCTCATACTGTCTTGTTTGATATATATGATAAATCTTATACCATGGACTTAGAGGATTTTAATGAGGCCTGCAAGCTCCCACAGTGGGGCAGTATGAGTGATCCTCGTAAATCTGAATTTAGAGAGTTCCTAGCTAGTATTACAGTGGGGGAATCCAGGGACATCACACAAGCCACCACTGAGAGCATACAGTTTCCCGTTATTCATTACTTTGCTCTCTTTATCGGTAGATGCTTAAATGGTAAAGATGAGGCTTGCCACATGTGTGTCCCTGATCTTAACGTTATCAGAAGTGTTGTACTAGGTGATAGGCAATATAATCTGGGAGCTATTGTTGCACGTAGGCTACACCATAATGGTTCTAAAGGAGATTTATTTGGTGGGATCTATGCTACTCGCATAGCCCGCTATCTTGGTGTGTCTGTGCACCCGTACGATGACCCCTTACCTACTGTTTATTTAGACTGTAATGCTATGGCTAGTCACCGGTTTATAGAGTGGGATAATCAAACTCTCAAATATCGACTAATCTTTAACCGGCAACATGCCATCCCTATTGTTCTTCCTGCCCCTACTTTGTTTAACTTTCAGGAAAAGGGAAGACACACTATAACTATGGAGGAGGCAAATGCCTATTATAACATGACAGAGGCAAACCGCCTTCGAGCTGCAGCTCAGCAGGCAGCATCTGCTGCATCTCAGTACGACCCCAACTACAACTTTGGATATTCGTCAGGCCAGTACTGGCTATAGACCAACTTAGGCCAAAAGCCTAAGCTTGGGGGAGTACGTGTTTCTCACCGACTTACATTCATGTTCACACACTTATTCTAGTTGTCGGTGCTCACACTCTTTCACTGTACCATCATGCTTAGTTTAATTTTCTTTTTCTTAGTCTTTTTCTTCTGTCCTAGAAAAACCCAGAAAAAAATATATATTAGTTGTAGCTTCTAGCTAGTTTACTTTCTTTGCTTGTAGTAGTAACTAAAAATGAAAACCCAAAAAGATTTCCCGTTCTTCTTTTGCTTGTTGGGAGCTTTCTCGTGTAAATAGTTTCTTTTCTTTTCCTTAGGGGATAAGAGTAGAAGACCATGATTACAATGCTTAGTGGGTCTCATTTGCTTTGTTGTTGATTTAACCTTGAGCCATATTACCTTGTCTTCTCTCTTGTATTAAATGCCTGCATATTCCAGCTTAGTCCAATGCACGTGCACTATTATTATTATCCACACCATTCAGTCGTGCGAGTGAAAGGCAATAAGGATGATATATGATGAACTAATTGAGATGAGAAAAGCTGGTATGAACTCGACCTCTCTTGTTTTTGTAAATATTGTAGCTCGTCGTTCTTGATTCAGCTTGTTATGAATGAAACATGCTTACAATGACAATTAGAGATCATAGCTGCTTATGCCATGCTTAATTAGCTGAGAGTTTATAATGGTCTATCTTGCGTGCCAACATGATATTAAAATGGTTGTGATGTGGTATGATGGGTGGTATCCTCCTCTAAACGGTTTAAGTGACTTGACTTGGCACATGTTCACGCATGTAGTTGAAACAAATCAACATAGCCTTAACGATATTTATGTTCATGGTGATTTATATCCTACTCATGCTTGCATTCATTGTTGATTAATATTAATGCATGTCCATGACCGTTGTTGCTCTCTAGCTGGTCGCTTCCCAGTCTCCTTCGAGCCTTCACCTGTACTAAGCGGGAATACTGCTTGTGCATCCACTTCCATAAACCCCAAAGTTATTCCATATGAGTCCACCATACCTTCCTATATGTGGTATTTACCTGCCGTTCCAAGTAAATTTGTATGTGCCAAACTCTAAACCTTTAAATGAAATTCTGTTTTGTATGCTCGAACAGCTCATGTATCAACTAGGGCTGTCTATATCTTCCATGCTAGGTGGGTTATTCTCACGATGAGTGTACTCCGCTCATCATTCACGAGAAAATGGCTGGTAACCGGGATGCCCAGTCCCATGCTCAAAATCATAATAATTAAACAAAACTCCCCCAGGGCTGTTGATTGTTTGGACGGTAACCCGTGGATTCGGCTGGCCGTGGAGTGTGCTTGTTGGTGGTTGGGGGAGTATAAACTTTTACCATTCTGATTGGGAACCACCTATAATGTGCGTAGCATGGAAGATATCGAGATTCTTGGTTGTTATGTCGACGATGAAAGTATACCGCTCAAAATGTTATTCATCTCTATTTAAAAATTGAGCTCTGGCACCTCTACAAATCCCTGCTTCCCTCTGCAAAGGGCCTATCTATTTACATTTATGCAGAGTCATCATCCTCTTATCAAAAAGCACCAGTAGGAGAGCACCTCTGTCGTTGCATGTATTACTATTAATTTGCATTGAGTATGATCATGACTGGATATCTTTTATCATGAATTACAATGTCTAGTCAGTCCTTGATCTTTAAAGGTGCTCTGCATTTATGTTTTGCGGTCTCAGAAAGGGCTAGCGAGATACCATCCTGTTATATCATATCATGATTGTTTTGAGAAGTGTTGTCATCCGAGGTTTATTATTATTGATCGCTAGTTGATTACGCTATTGATGTGAGTAGTATTGACACCTAAAAGTTATTGTGAATGTGGTCAGTTCATGATCTTGTTGAAAACTTGAATGCTAGCTTACATATTTACAACAACAAGAGCAAACGGAGTTTGTCAAAGTTTTTCTTTATCACTTTCAGTTTATCAACTGAATTGCTTGAGGACAAGCAAAGGTTTAAGCTTGGGGGAGTTGATACGTCTCCAACGTATCTACTTTTCAAAACACTTTTGCCCTTGTTTTGGACTCTAACTTGCATGATTTGAATGGAACTAACCCGGATTGACACTGTTTTCAGCAGAACTGCCATGGTGTTGTTTTTGTGCATAAATAAAAAGTTCTCGGAATCGCGTGAAAATCAACGGAGATTTATTTCAGAAAATATAAAAAATACCTGTCAGAAGATCCACATCTGGGGCCCACGGGCTGTCCTCGAGGGTGGGGGGCGCACCCCCCTTCCCAGGGCGCGCCCCCGCCTCGAGGGCACCCCAATGCCCCATCGTTGTATCCCCAGGTCCTATATATTCTGTTTCGTGGAGAAAAAAATAAAGGAGAAAGAATTATCGTGTTTTACGAGACGGAGCCGCCACCAAGCCCTAATCTCTCTCGGGAGGGCTGATCTGGAGTCCGTTCGGGGCTCCGAAGAGTGGAGATCGTCGCCATCGTCATCATCAACCTTCCTCCATCACCAATTCCATGATGCTCACCGCCGTGTGTGAGTAATTCCATTGTAGGCTTGCTGGACGGTGATGGGTTGGATGGTACCTATCATGTAATCGAGTTAGTTTTGTTAGGGTTTGATACCTAGTATCCACTATGTTCTGAGATTGATGTTTCTATGACTTTGCTATGCTTAATGCTTGTCACTAGGGCCCGAGTGCCATGATTTCAGATCTGAACCTATTATGTTTTCATGAATATATATGTGTTCTTGATCCTATCTTGCAAGTCTATAGTCACCTACTATGTGTTATGATACGGCAACCCCGAAGTGACAATAATCGGGACCACTCCCGGTGATGACCATAGTTTGAGGAGTTAATGTATTCACTATGTGTTAATGCTTTGGTCCGGTACTATATTAAAAGGAGGCCTTAATATCCCTTAGTTTCCAATAGGAACCCGCTGCCACGGGAGGGTAGGACAAAAGATGGCATGTAAGTTCTTTTCCATAAGCACGTATGACTATATTTGGAATACATGCCTACATTGCATTGATGAACTGGAGCTAGTTCTGTGTCACCCTAGGTTATAACTTCTACATGATGAAATGCATCCAACGTAATTTCCCATCACCGATCCAATGCCTACGAGCTTTACCTATATTGCTTGCCGCTTATTTACTTTTCTGTTGTTGTTATCAGAAAGACTACAAAAACACTATCTTTACTTTTATTGCTGCTACCACCACTATCATATTACTGTGCTACTAATCTATCTTGGTGCAGATACTAAGTTTCCAGGTGTGGTTGAATTGACAACTCAACTGCTAATACTTAAGAGTATTCTTTGGCTCCCCTTGTGTCGAATCAACAAATTTGGGTTTAATACTTTACCCTCGAAAACTGTTGCGATCCCCTACACTTGTGGGTTATCACAAGTGACAAAAGGTAAACGTTAATAAGGTGCAGCAAGGTGGCCCAATCCTTTTTGTAGCAAAGACAAGCCTGGACAAACTCTTATATAAAGGAAAGCTCTCCCGAGGACACATGGGAATTATCGTCAAGCTAGTTTTCATCACGATCGTCTGATTCACGTTCGGTACTTTGATAATTTGGTATGTGGGTGGACCGGTGCTTGGGTGCTGTCCTTACTTGGACAAGCCTGCAACTTATGATTAACCTCTAGTGCAATGCATCCGCAACTACAAAAGAAGTATTAAGGTAAACCTATCCATAGCCTGAAACATATGGATCCAAATCAGCCCCTTACGAAGCAACGCATAAACTAGGGTTTGAGCTTCTGTCACTCTAGCAACCCATCATCTACTTATTACTTCCCAATGCCTTCCTCTAGGCCCAAATAATGGTGAAGTGTCATGTAGTCAACGTTCACATGACACCACTAGAGGAGAAACAACATACATCTCATCAGAATATCGAACGAAGACCAAATTCACATGACTACTAATAGCAAGACTTCTCCCATGTCCTCAGGAACAAAAGTAACTACTCACAAGACATAATATTGTTCATGACCAGAGGGGTATTAATATGCATAGTGGATCTGAACATATGATCTTCCACTAAATAAACCAACTAGCATCAACTACAACGAGTAATCAACACTACTAGCAACCCACAGGTAGCAATCTGAGGTTTGGGTACAAAGATTGGATACAAGAGATGAACTAGGGTTTGAGAGGAGATGGTGCTGATGAAGATGTTGATGAAGATAGATCTCCCCAAGATGGTAGAGTTGTTGGTGATGACGGCGGTGACGATTGCCCCCTCCCAGCGGGAAGTATCCCCGGCAGAACAGCTCTGCCAGAGCCCTAGATTGGTTTCCGCCTCGAGACGGCGGCGTCTGGTCCCGAAAGCCTCTTTATGATTTATTCCAGGTTAAAACACCTCATCTATGAGAAGATGGGCATCGGGGGACTTTCGGTGGGCCCACGAGACAGGGGCGCGCCCTGGGCGGGGGGCGCGCCCCCACCCTCGTGGACAGCCGGTGGCCCCCCTCGTGAACTACTTTCACCAGATATTTTTTATATTTTCTGAAACGGAGTTCTGTGGAGTTTCAGGGCTTTTGGAGTTGTGCAGAATAGGTTTCCAGAGTTTGCTCCTTTTCCAGCCTAGAATTCCAGCTGCTGGCATTCTTCCTCTTCTTGTAAACCTTGTAAAATAAGAGAGAAAAGGCATAATTATTGTGACATAACATGTAATAATAGCCCATAATGCAATAAATATCAACATATAAGCATGATGCAAAATGGACGTATCAACAGCCCCTGCAGTATTCATAAACGGTATACCAAGGATAATCGACATACTATCGTCCTCGTGAATATCAAGAATAACAAAGTTTGTTAAAATTGTAATGTTTGCAACCACAACACACACATCCTCACAAATACCGACATGTATAGCAGTTGATTTATCGGCCATTTGCAAAGATATTTCAGTAGGTGTCAACTTATTCAAATCAAGTCTACGATATAAAGAAAGAGGCATAACACTAACACCGGCTCCAAGATCACATAAAGCAGTTTTAACATAGTTTCTTTTAATGGAGCATGGTATAGTTGGTACTCCTGGATCTCCTAGTTTCTTTGGTATTCCACCTTTAAAAGTATAATTGGCGAGCATGGTGGAAATTTCAACTTCCAGTATCTTTCTTTTATTTGTCACAATATCTTTCATATACTTAGCATAAGGATTTGTTTTAAGTATATTAGTCAAACGCATACGCAAAAAGATAGGTCTAATCATTTCAGCAAATTGCTCAAAATCCTCATCATCCTTTTTCTTGGATGGTTTAGGAGGAAAAGGCATGGGTTTCTGAACCCATGGTTCTCTTTCTTTACTGTGCCTCCTAGTAACAAAGTCTCTCTTATCATAACGTTGATTCTTTGATTGTGGGTTATCAAGATCAACAGCAGGTTCAATCTCTACATCATCGTTATTGCTAGGTTGAGCATCATCATGAACATCATCATTATCATTTTCACTAGATTCATGATCATTACCAGATTGTGTCTCGGCATCACAAACAGATATATCATTGGGATTCTCAGGTGTCAACAACAGGTTCACTAGAAGCATGCAAAGTCCTATCATTTTTATTTTTCTTCTTCTTAGAAGGACTAGTTGCATCAACATTAGTTCTCTGAGAATCATGCTCAATTCTCTTAGGGTGGCCCTCAGGATACAAAGGTTCTTGAGTCATTCTACCTCCTCTAGTCATAACTCTAACAACATTATCATTTTTCTTATTATTTAATTCATTGAGCAAATCATTTTGTGCTTTAAGTACTTGTTCTACGTGAGTGGTAACCATAGAAGCATGTTTACTAATCAGTTTAAGTTCACCTTTAACTCTAGACATATAATCACTCAAGTGTTCAATCATATAAGCATTACGTTTCAATTGTCTACCAACATAAGCATTGAAGTTTTCTTGTTTAAAAATAAAATTGTCAAACTCATCTAAGCATTGGCTAGCAGCCTTATTACGGGGAATATCACCTTCATTAAATCTATAGAGAGAATTTACCTTTACTACCTGTGTCGGGTTATCAAGACCATGTATTTCTTCAATAGGTGGTAAATGCTTAACATCTTCAGCTTTAATACCTTTTTCTTTCATAGGTTTCTTTGCCTCTTGCATATCTTCAGGACTAAGAAATAGAATACCCCTTTTCTTCAAAGTTGGCTTAGGAGTTGGTTCAGGAAGTGCCCAATTATTTTCATTACTCAACATATTATTTAATAGCAATTCAGCTTGATCAACAGTTCTTTCCCTCAAAACACAACCAGCACAACTATCCAGGTGGTCTCTGGAAGCATCGGTTAGTCCATTACAAAATATATCAAGTACTTCATTTTTCTTAAGGGGATGATCAGGCAAAGCATTAAGTAATAGGAGAAGCCTCCCCCAAGATTGTGGGAGACTCTCTTTCCATTTACACAAACTTATATATTTCCCTTAAGGCAGCTTGTTTCTTATGAGCGGGAAAATATTTAGCTGAGAAGTAAGAAATCATATCCCGTGGACTACGCACACAACCAGGATCAAGAGAATTAAACCATGTTTTAGCATCACCCTTTAACGAGAACGGAAATAGCTTAAGGATATAATAATAATGAATGTTTTCATCATTGGTGAATAGGGTGGCTATATCATTCAATTTAGTAAGATGTGCCACAATAGTTTCAGATTCATAGCCATGGAAAGGATCAGATTCAACCAAAGTAATTAACTCAGGATCGACACAGAAATCATAATCCTTATCATAAATACAGATAGGCGAAGTAGCAAAAGCAGGGTCATATTTCATTCTAGCATTCAAACACTTTTCTTTTAGCTTAGCTAACAGTTTCTTAAGATCATATCTAGCTTTGCAAGCCAAAAGATCTCTAGCAGTTTCTTCATCCATAACATAACCCTCAAGCACAACAGGAAATTCATATCTAGGAGGAGAATCTTCATCATCACTTTCATTAATATTGTCAGTTTCAATTATTTCATTCTCTCTAGCCCTAGCAAGTTGTTCATCAAGAAATTCACCTAGTGGCATAGTATTATCAAACATAGAAGTAGTTTCATCATAAGTATCATGCATAGCATAAGTGGCATCATCAAGAACATGCGACATATCAGATTCAATAGCAGGTGTAGGTGTCGCAAATTTACTCATAACAGAGGGTGAATCAAGTGCAGAGCTAGATGGCAGTTCCTTACCTCCCCTCGTAGTTGAGGGAAAGATCTTTGTTTTTCCATGTCTCAAGTTCTTCATAGTGATCAACAGATATAAATCCCAAGTGACTCAAAGAGTATAGCTATGCTCCTCGGCAACGGCGCCAGAAAATAGTCTTGATAACCCACAAGTATAGGGGATCGCAACAATTTTCGAGGGTAGAGTATTCAAGCCAAATTTATTGATTTGACACAAGGGGAGCCAAAGAATATTCTCAAGTATTAGCAGTTGAGTTGTAAATTCAACCACACCTGAAAGACTTAATATCTGCAGCAAAGTATTTAGAAGCAAAGTAGTATGGAAGTAACGGTAACGGTGGCAAAAGTAACAGTAGCATTTTTGTAGTAATTGTAACAGTGGCAACGAAAAAGTAACTAATCAAGAATCAATATGTGAAAAGCTCGTAGGCAATGGATCAGTGATGGATAATTATGTCTGATGCGATTCCTCATGAAATGGTTATAACATAGGGTGACACATAACTATCTTCAGTTCATCAATGTAATGTAGGCATGTATTCTGAATATAGTCATACGTGCTTATGGAAAAGAACTTGCATGACATCTTTTGTCCTACCCTCCTATGGCAGCGGGGTCCTATTGGAAAATAAGGGATATTAAGGCATCCTTTTAATAGAGTACCGGACCAAAGCATTAAAACTTAGTGAATACATGAACTCCTCAAACTACGGTCATCACCGGGAGTGGTCCCGATTATAGTCACTTCGGGGTTGCCGGATGATAACACATAGTAGGTGACTATTGACTTGCAAGATAGGATCAAAAACTCACATATGTTCATCAAAACATAATAGGTTCGGATCTGAAATCATGGCACTCGGGCTCTAGTGACAAGCATTAAGCATAGCAAAGTCATAGAAACATCAGTCTTAGAACATAATGGATACTTGGGATCAAACCCTAACAAAACTAACTCGATTACATGGTAAATCTCATCCAACCCATCACCGTCCATCAAGCCTACGATGGAATTACTCACGCACGGTGGTGAGCATCATGGAATTGGTAATGGAGGAAGGTTGATGATGACGATGGCGACAGATTCCCCTCTACGGAGCCCCGAATGGACCCCAGATCAGCCCTCCCGAGAGAGATTAGGGCTTGGCGGTGGCTCTGTATCGTAAAACGCGATGAATCCTTCTCTCTGATTTTTTTTCTCCCCAAAAGTGAATATATGGAGTTGGGGTCGAGGTCGGTGGAGCCTCAGGGGGCCCACGAGACAGGGGGGCACACCCCCACCCTCGTGGACAGGGTATGGGCCCCCTGGTCTTGATTCTTTTGCCAGTATTTTTTATATATTCCAAAAATATTCTCCGCGGATTTTCAGGTCATTCCAAGAACTTTTATTTCTGCACAAAAATAACACAATGGCAATTCTGCTGAAAACAGCGTTAGTCCGGGTTAGTTCAACTCAAATCATGCAAGTTAGAGTCCAAAACAAGGGAAAAAGTGTTTGGAAAAGTAGATATGTTGGAGACGTATCATCCAGCTGATGCTCGAGGGAGAGTTCCGTCAGCACGACGGTGTGGTGACGGTGTTGGTGATGTGATCCGTGCAGGGCTTCGCCTAAGCACCACGACTATATGATCTGAGGTGTAATCTATGGAGGGGGCACCGCATGTGTGTTCTAGGGTGCCCCATGCCTCCGTATATAAAGGAGAATAGGGGGAGGCCGGCCGGCCCCTGTAGGGTGCGCCAAGAGAGAGGAGTCCTACTAGGACTCCAAGTCCTAGTAGGATTCCACTTGGTGGAAGAGGGAAGCAGGAAGGGAGAGGGAGAGGGAGAGGAAAGGGGGGCCACGCCCCCTCCCTTAGTCCTATTCGGACTCCCCATGGGGGGGGGGCGCCACCTCCTCGTGGCCTGCCCTCTCTCTCCCCTAAGGCCCATGTTGGCCCATTACTTTCCCCGGGGGTTCCGATAACCCTTCCGGCACTCCAATAGTTATCCAGTACCCCTTGGAACTCATCCGATGTCCGAATAACATTGTCCAATATATCATTCTTTATGTATCGACCATTTCGAGACTCCTCGTTATGTTCGTGATCTCATCCGGGACTCCGAACAAACTTCGGTCACCAAAACACATAACTCATAATACAAATCGTCATCGAACGTTAGGCGTGTGGACCCTATGGGTTAGAGAACTATGTAGACATGACCGAGACACATCTTCGGTCAATAACCAATAGCGGAACCTGGATGCTCATATTGGCTCCTTCATATTCTACGAATATCTTCATCGGTCAGACAGCATAACAACATACGTTGTTCCCTTTGTCATCCGTATGTTACTTGCCCAGGATTCGATCATCGGTATCATCATACCTAGTTCAATCCCGTTACCGTAAAGTCTCTTTACTCGTTCCGTAATACATCATCTCGTGACTAACTCATTAGTCATTTGCTTGCAAGGCTTATTATGATGTGTATTATCGAGAGGGCCCAGAGATACCTCTCCAACACTCGGAGTGACAAATCCTATTCTCGATCTATGCCAACTCAACAAACACCTTCGGAGACACCTGTAGAGAATCTTTATAATCACCCAGTTATGTTGTGACGTTTGATAGCACACAACGTGTTCCTTCGGTATTTGGGAGTTGCATAATTTCATAGTCAAGAGGAACATGTATAAGTCATGAAGAAAGCAATATCAATAAAACTAAACGATCATTGTGCTAAGCTAACGGATGGGTCATGTCCATCACATCATTCTCCTAATGATGTGATCATGTTCATCAAATGACAACACATGTCTATGGTTAGGAAACTCAACCATCTTTGATTAACGAGCTAGTCTAGTAGAGGCATACTAGGGACACTTTGTTTGTCTATGTATTCACACATGTATCAAGTTTTTCCAGTTAATACAATTCTAGCATGAATATTAGACATTTATCATGATATATAAGGAAATATAAATAACAAATTTATTATTGCCTCTAGGGCATATTTCCTTCAGTCTCCCACTTGCACTATAGTCGATAATCTAGATTACATAGTAATAATCCTAACACCCATGGAGTCTTGGTGTTGATCATGTTTTGCTCGTGGAAGAGGCTTAGTCAATGGGTCTGCGACATTCAGATCCGTATGTATTTTGCAAATCTCTATGTCTCCCTCCTTGACTTGATAGCGGATGGAGTTGAAGCGTCTCTTGATGTGCTTGGTTCTCTTGTGAAACCTGGATTCCTTCGCCAAGGCTATTGCTCCAGTGTTGTCACAAAAGATTTTCATTGGACCCGATGCACTAGGTATTACAGCTAGATCGGATATGAACTCCTTCATCCAGACTCCTTCATTTGCTGCTTCCGAAGCAGCTATGTACTCATCTTCACACGTAGGTCCTGCCACGACGCTCTGCTTGGAACTGCACCAACTGATAGCTCCACCGTTCAACAAAAATATGTATCCGGTTTGTGACTTCGAGTCATCCGGATCAGTGTCAAAGCTTGCATCAACGTAACCTTTTACGATGATCTATTTGTCACCTCCATAAACGAGAAACATATCCTTCGTCCTTTTCAGGTATTTCAGGATGTTCTTGACAGCTGTCCAGTGATCCACTCCTGGATTACTTTGGTACCTCCCTGCTAGAATTATAGCAAGGCACACATCAGGTCTGGTACACAACATTGCATACATGATAGAACCTATGGCTGAAGCATAGGGAATGACTTTCATTTTCTCTCTATCTTCTACAGTGGTCGGGCATTGAGTCTGACTCAACTTCACACCTTGTAACACATGCAAGAACCCTTTCTTTGACTGATCCATTTTGAACTTCTTCAAAACTTTATCAAGGTATGTGCTTTGTGAAAGTCCAATTAAGCGTCTTGATCTATTTCTATAGATCTTGATGCCTAATATATAAGCAGCTTCACCGAGGACTTTCATTGAAAAATTCTTATTCAAGTATCCTCTTATGCTATTCAGAAATTCTACATCATTTCCAATCACCAATATGTCATCCACATATAATATTAGAAATGCTACAGAGCTCCCTTTCACTTTCTTGTAAATACGGGCTTCTCAAAAAGTCTGTATAAAACCATATGCTTTGATCACCTCATCAAAGCGTACATTCTAGCTCCGAGATGCTTTGCACCAGTCCATAGATGGATCGCTGGAGCTTGCACACTTTGTTAGCACCTTTAGGATCGACAAAACCTTCTGGTTGCATCATATACAACTCTTCTTTCAGATATCCATTAAGGAATGCAGTTTTGATATCCATTTGCGAGATTTCATAATCGTAAAATGCCGCAATTGCTAACATGATTTGGACAGACTTAAGCATCGCTACGAGTGAGAAGGTCTCATCGTAGTCATCTCCTTGAACTTGTCGAAAACCTTTTGCAACAAGTCGAGCTTTGTAGACAGTAACATTACCATTCAGTCTTCTTCTTAAAGATCCATTTATTTTCAATGGCTTGCCAATCATCGGGCAAGTCAACCAAAGTCCACACTTTGTTCTCATACATGGATCACATCTCAGATTTCATGGCCTGAAGCCATTTTGCGGAATCTGGGCTCATCATCGCTTCCTCATAGTTCGTAGGCTCGTCATGGTCTAGTAACATGACTTCCAGAACAGGCTTATCGTACCACTCTGTTGCGGAACGTACTCTGGTTGACCTACGAGGTTCAGTAGTAACTTGATCTGAAGTTTCATGATCATCATAATTAGCTTCCTCACTAATTGGTGTAGGAATCACTAGAACTGATTTCTATGATGAATTGCTTTCCAATTCGGGGGAAGGTACAATTACCTCATTGATACGTCTCCAACGTATCTATAATTTTTTATTGTTCCATGCTATTATTTATGAAGTCTTGGATGTTTAATGGGCTTTATCATTCACTTTTATATCATTTTTGGGACTAACCTACTAACCCAAAGGCCCAGTCCAGATTGCTGTTTTTGCCTATTTCAGGGTTTTGCAGAAAAAGAATATCAAACGGAGTCCAAACGGAATGAAACCTTCGCGAGAGATATTTTTGGAGAAAATCACGCACGGGAAACATCAGGACTAAGTCAGGGGACAGAGGAGCTGCCCTCGAGGGTGGGGGGCGCGCCCACCTTCCCAGGGCGCGCCCCTACCTCGAGGCCCCCTCGGGTGGCCCCCGATGCCCTCCTTCTTCCTATATATATCCACGTACCCCAGAAACTCCATACGCGGAGAGAAAACCCTAATTCCACCGTCGTAGCTTCTGTTCCCATGGAGATCCCATCTCGGAGCCTGTTCCGGAGCTCCACCGGAGGGGGATCCACCACAGAGGCCTTCATCATCATCGTCATTGCCCTCACCATGAGTTGTGAGTAGTTTATCACAGACCTTCGGGTCCATAGCTAGTATCTAGATGGCTTCTTCTCTCTCTCTGGATCTCAATACAAAGTTCTCCTCGGTCTTCGAGGAGATCTATTCGATGTAATCTCTTTTTGTGGTGTGTTTGTCGAGATCCGATGAATTGTGAGTTTATGATCAAGGTTATCTATGAAAGATATTTGGTTCTTCTCTGAACTTTTTATGTGTGCTCATAATATCCTTGCAAGTCTCTTCGAATTATCGGTTTGGTTTGGCCTACTAGATCTATAGTTCTTGCAATGGGACAAGTGCTTGGCTTTGGGTTCAATCTTGCGGTGTCCTTTCCCAGTGACAGTAGGGGCAGCAAGGCACGTATTGTATTGTTGCCATCGAGGATAAAAAGATAGGGTTTACATCATATTGCTTGAGTTTATCCCTCTACATCATGTCATCTTGCTTAAGGCGTTACTCTGTTCGTATAAACTCAATACACTAGATGCATGCTGGATAGCAGTCGATGTGTGGAGTAATAGTAGTAGATGCAGAATCGTTTCAGTCTACTTGTTTCGGACGTGATGCCTATATACAATGATCATGCCTAGATAGTCTCATAATTATTCGCTTTTCTATCAATTGCTCGACAGTAATTTGTTTACCCGCCGTAGAATACCGCTATCATGAGAGAAGCCACTAGAGAAAACTATGGCCCCCGGGTATATTCTCAACATATCAATCTACATCTACTTTACTTTTACCGCTTTTATTTGCTGTTTTATTAAACTAAAAATAACAAAAATATAAACTATCATCTCTATCAGATCTCACTCCCGTAAGTGACCGTAAAGGGATTGACAACCCCTTATCGCGTTGGCTGCGAAGTTCTTATTTGTTTGTGCAGGTGCGAGGGACTCGCGCGTGGTCTCCTACTGGATTGATACCTTGGTTCTCAAAAACTGAGGGAAATACTTACGCTACTATGCTGCATCTCCCTTTCCTCTTCGAGGGAATACAACGCAAGCTCAAGAGGTAGCAAGAAGAATTTCTGGCACCGTTGCCGGGGAGGCTTACACAAAAGTCATATACCAAGTACCTATCACAAACCCTTATCCTTCGCATTACATTTATTTACCTCTCATTTTCCTCTCCCCCACTTCACCCTTACCGTTTTATTTGCCCTTCTTCCGCCGTGTGTTTATCGTTTGCTTGCCTTTTTGTTTGCTTGTGTGAGTTCGCTCGCTTGCTTGTCATTATGGCTAGCCCCTTATCCGCTCCTTTGTCTGCCGAGTTTGAAGTACTTCACTTCAAGCAAAGGCAAGGAGAAAACTTAGAAGGTGCTTGGTTTAGGATGATGGAATCTTATCGTAAGTGCACCTTAGAAGTGAATTTTAGAATCTTGCTTCACAATTTTTATGTTGGATTGAATATGTCTCATATACAACTCTTGGATTCCGTTGCCAAAGGAATTTTTTTATCGAAGTTGATCCTAGTCTCGCACATGAAATCATAGAGGGAATAGTGGGAACACTACCTCCCCAAAATGAGTCAAACTCAACCCCGGAAGGGACGCAAGTTTTTGAGAAAATTTGCGAAGTAACAAAAATATTACAAAAATCTCTTGAACCTCTTAAGAGTGTTAGTGGGAATCTCCAGCGCATGAATATGTTGATTACTCTTTGCACTAAGCGGTTGGATGCTTTATATCTTAAGATTTCTGAATATGAAGGGAAACGCAAAGAACCTCCCGGATTCGAGCTTGACACCATTAAAAGGTTGAAGACCAAAGATGGCAACACCTAGATCTATCTTGTATCGTGCCTAGCTAGGGGCGTAAAACGATAGCGCTTGTTGGGAGGCAACCCAATTTTTTGTTTTTTGTTTTTGTTGCTATTAGGGAATAAATATTTCATCTAGCCTCTGATTAGATGTGGTTTCATGTTTTGTTTAGTGTTTGTGCCAAGTAGAACCTTTGGTAAGACTTGTGTGAAGTTTATATGATCTTGCTGTGAAAAACAAAATCATTAGCACTGGCTAAAGTAGTCGTGGATTTTACTGGAGCGTGATTTTTAGTTGATTCTTTTTTATACTGATTGGTAGACAAACTACGCAAATTTACCAATTTAGTGTGAATTTTTTGGAGTTCCAGAAGTAGGCGAACCCTGCAGATTACTTCAGACTGTTCTGTCTTTGACAGATTCTGTTTTTCGTGTGTTGTTTGCTTATTCCGATGCATCTATGAGTAATATTCGAGGATATGAACCGTAGAGAACTTGGAGTACAGTAGGTTTAACACCAATATAAACAAATAATGAATTCATTGCTGTACCTTTGAGTAGTGGTTTGCTTTCTCATACTAACGGAGCTCACGAGAATTTTTCTCTAAGTTTTGTGTTGTGAAGTTTTCAAGTTTTGAGTATTGCTTTGATGGACTATGGAACAAGGAGTAGCAAAGGCCTAAGCTTGGGTATGTCCATGGAACCCCTAGTAAATTCAAGATAATCAAAATCCTAAGCTTGGGGATGCCCCGGGAAGGCATCCCCTCTTTCGTCTTCATCCATCGGTAACTATACTTGGAGCTATATTTTTATTCGCAACATGCTATGTGTTTTGCTTGGAGCGTCTTGTATAATTTGAGTCTTTGCTTGTTAGTTTTCCACAGTCATCCTTGCTGGACACACCTATTTGAGAGAGTTAAATATGGCCTAGAAATTATTAGAACACTCTAAGTGCATCACTTATATCTTTTGAGTTGAATAGTTTTTGCTCTAGTGCTTCACTTATATCTTTTAGAGCATGGTGGTGGTAATATTTTGTAGAAATTGTTGAACTCTCATGCTTCACTTATATCTATTTGAGAGTCTATCAAAACAGCATGGTAAAGTGTTTAGGCTAAAAGAAACTAGTCTTCACATGATAAACATCCAATGCCAATGTAGTAAAAAAATTCACACCAAGTGCATTGAATAGAATGAGATGTTGGATGCTTGATAATTGTTTTGAGACATGATGATAGTGATATTAGAGTCATGCTAGTGGAGTCATTATGAAATTGAGAAATACTTGTGTTAAGGTTAGTGATTCCCGTAGCATGCACGTATGGTGAACCGTTGTGTGACTAAGTTAGAGCATGAGGTATTTGTAGAGTGCCAACCTTTGTGTGGAGGTCGGGGGCGCGCGATGGTTAACTCCTACCAACCTCCTCCCTAGGAGCATGCGTTGATTGCTTTGTTTTGATGACTTGTAAATTTTTGCAATAAGTATATGAGTTCTTATGACTAATGTTGAGTCCATGGATTATACGCACTCTCACCCTTCCACCATTGCTAGCCTCTCTTGTACCGCACAACTTTCGCCGGTGCCATAAACCCACTATATATCCCTCCTCAAAATAGCGGCCATACCTACCTATCATGGCATTTCCATAGCCATTCCAAAATATATTGCCATGCAACTTTCCACCGTTCCGTTTATATGACATGCATCATATTGTCATATTGCCATGCATGATCATGTAGTTGACATCGTATTTGTGGCAAAGCCACCATGCATAATCTTATCATACATGTCACTCTTGTTTCATTGCACATACCGGTAAACCGCCGGAGGCATTCGTATAGAGTCATACTTTGTTGTTGTAGTATCGAGTTGTAATTTCGTGTTGTAATGAAAGTGTGATGATCATCATTATTAGAGCATTGTCCCATGGGAGGAAAGGCTGAATCTATAAAGCCCCTCCGCAAAAAAAAAGAAAAAAAGAAAGGCCAAAGAAAAAAAAAGAAAGGCCCAAATAAAAGAAAAAAAGAAAAAAAGAAAAAAGAAAAGAAAAAGGGACAATTGCTACTATCTTTTTACACACTTGTGCTTCAAAGTAGCACCATGTTCTTCATTGTAGAGAGTCTCATGCTTAGTCACTTTCATATACTAGTGGGAATTTTCATTATAGAACTTGGCTTGTATATTCCAACGACGGGCTTCCTCAAATGCCCTAGGTCTTCGTGAGCAAGCAAGTTGGATGCACACCCACTAGTTTCTTTTGTTGAGCTTTCATTCATATTTAGCTCTAGTGAATCCGTTGCATGGCTATCCCTACTCACTCACATTGATATCTATTGATGGGCATCTGCATAGCCCGTTGATACGCCTAGTCGATGTGAGACTATCTCCCTCCTTTTAGTCTTCTCCACAACCACCTCTATTCCACCCATAGTGCCATATCCATGGCTCACGCTCATGCATTGCGTGAAAGTTGAAAGGTTTGAAAAGAAAGAGTATGAAAACAAATGCTTGGCTGAAATCGGGGTTGTGCATGATATGAATATTTTTGTGTGATAATAAGGGAGCATAGCCAACACTATATGATTTTGTAGAGATAACTTTCTTTAGCCATAGTATTTTGAGAAGACATGATTGCTTTGTTAGTATTGCTTGAAGTATTGTTATTTCTTATGTCAATATAGACTTTTATCTTGAATCCTTCAGATCTGAACATTCATGCCACAATTAAGAGAATTACATTGAAAAACTATATTGGTTAGCATTCCACATCAAAAATTCTTTCTTTATCATTTACCTACTCAAGGACGAGCAGGAATTAAGCTTGGGGATGCTTGATACGTCTCCAACGTACCTATAATTTTTTATTGTTCCATGCTATTATTTATGAAGTCTTGGATGTTTAATGGGCTTTATCATTCACTTTTATATCATTTTTGGGACTAACCTACTAACCCAAAGGCCCAGTCCAGATTGCTATTTTTTTTTCCTATTTCAGGGGTTTGCAGAAAAAGAATATCAAACGGAGTCCAAACGGAATGAAACCTTCGCGAGAGATATTTTTGGAGAAAATCACGCACGGGAAACGTCAGGACCAAGTCAGGGGACAGAGGGGCTGCCCTCGAGAGTGGGGGGCGCGCCCCCCTTCCCAGGGCGCGCCCCTGCCTCGAGGCCCCCTCGTGTGGCCCCCGGTGCCCTCCTTCTTCCTATATATATATATATCCACGTACCCCAGAAACTCCATACGCAGAGAGAAAACCCTAATTCCACCGCCGTAGCTTCTGTTCTCGTGGAGATCCCATCTTGGAGCCTATTCCGGAGCTCCACCGGAGGGGGATCCACCATGGAGGCCTTCATCATCATCATCATCGCCCTCACCATGAGTTGTGAGTAGTTTATCACAGACCTTCGGGTCCATAGCTAGTATCTAGATGGCTTCTTCTCTCTCTCTGGATCTCAATACAAAGTTCTCCTCGGTCTTCGAGGAGATCTATTCGATGTAATCTCTTTTTGTGGTGTGTTTGTCGAGATCGGATGAATTGTGAGTTTATGATCAAGGTTATCTATGAAAGATATTTGGTTCTTCTCTGAACTTTTTATGTGTGCTCATAATATCCTTGCAAGTCTCTTCGAATTATCGGTTTGGTTTGACCTACTAGATCTATAGTTCTTGCAATGGGAGAAGTGCTTGGCTTTGGGTTCAATCTTGCGGTGTCCTTTCCCAGTGACAGTAGGGGCAGCAAGACACGTATTATATTGTTGCCATCGAGGATAAAAAGATGGGGTTTACATCATATTGCTTAAGTTTATCCCTCTACATCATGTCATCTTGTTTAAGGCGTTACTCTGTTCGTATGAACTCAATACACTAGATGCATGCTGGATAGCGGTCGATGTGTGGAGTAATAGTAGTAGATGCAGAATCGTTTCGGTCTACTTGTTTCGGACGTGATGCCTATATACAATGATCATGCCTAGATAGTCTCATAATTATTCGCTTTTCTATCAATTGCTCGACGGTAATTTGTTTACCCGCTGTAGAATACCGCTATCATGAGAGAAGCCACTAGAGAAAACTATGGCCCCCGAGTCTATTCTCAACATATCAATCTACATCTACTTTACTTTTACCGCTTTTATTTGCTGTTTTAATAAACTAAAAATACCAAAGATATAAACTATCATCTCTATCAGATCTCACTCCCGTAAGTGACCGTAAAGGGATTGACAACCCCTTATCACATTGGGTGCGAAGTTCTTATTTGTTTGTGCAGGTGCGAGGGACTCGCGCGTGGCCTCCTACTGGATTGATACCTTGGTTCTCAAAAACCGAGGGAAATACTTACGCTACTGTGCTGCATCTCCCTTTCCTCTTCGAGGGAATACAACGCAAGCTCAAGAGGTAGCACTCATCAAGTTCTACTTTTCTCCCACTCACTTTTTTCGAGAGAAACTCCTTCTCTAGAAAGGATCCATTCTTAGCAACGAATATCTTGCCTTCGGATCTGTGATAGAAGGTGTACCCAACAGTTTCCTTTCGGTATCCTATGAAGACACATTTCTTCGATTTGGGTCCGAGCTTATCAGGTTGAAGTTTTTTCACATAAGCATTGCTTCCCCAAACTTTAAGAAACGACAACCTTTCCAAACCACAGTTCATAAGGTGTCGTCTCAACGTATTTAGATGGTGCCCTATTTAACATGAATGCAACTGTCTCTAAAGCATAACCCCAAAATGAGAGTGGTAAATCGGTAAGAGACATCATAGATCGCACCATATCTAATAAAGTACGGTTACGACGTTCGGACCAACCATTACGCTGTGGTGTTCCACGTGGCGTGAGTTGCGAAACTATTCCACGTTGTTTCAAATGAAGACCAAACTCGTAACTCAAATATTCGCCTCGACGATCAGATCATAGAAACTTTATTTTCTTGTTACGATGATTCTCTACTTCACTCTGAAATTCTTTGAACTTTTCAAATGTTTCAGACTTGTGTTTCGTTAAGTAGATATACCCATATCTTCTCAAATCATCTGTGAAGGTCAAAAAATAACGATACTCACTGCGAGCCTCAACACTCATTGGACCGCACACATCAGTATGTATGATTTCCAACAAGTCAATTGCTCACTCCATTGTTCCGGAGAACGGAGTCTTAGTCATCTTGCCCATGAGGCATGGCTCGCAAGCAGCAAGTGATTCATAATCAAGTGATTCCATAAGTCCATTTGTATGGAGTTTCTTGATGCGCTTTACACCAATATGACCTAAATGGCACTGCCACAAATAGGTTGCACTATCATTATCAACTTTGCATCTTTTGGCTTCAATATTTTCAATATGTGTATCACTACGATCGAGATTCAACAAAAATAGACCACTCATCAAGGGTGCATGACCATAAAAGATATTACTCATATAAATAGAACAACCATTATTCTCTGATTTAAATGAATAACCGTCTCGCAACAAACAAGATCCAGATATAATGTTCATGCTCAACGCTGGCACCAAATAACAATAATTTAAGTCTAAAACTAATCCCGAAGTTAGATGTAGAGGTAGCGTGTCGACGGATACCACATCGACTTTGGAACCATTTCCCACGCGCATCGTCACCTCGTCCTTAGCCAATCTTTATTTAATCTGTAGCCACTGTTTCGAGTTACAAATATTAGTAACTGAACCAGTATCAAATACCCAGGCGCTACTAAGAGCATTAGTAAGGTACACATCAATAACGTGTATATCAAATATACCTTTGTTCACTTTGCCATCTTTCTTATCCGCCAAATACTTGGGGCAGTTCCGCTTCCAGTGACCAGTCCCTTTGCAGTAGAAGCACTCAGTTTCGGGGTGGCTCCAGACTTGGGTTTCTTCCCGGGAGTAGCAACTGGCTTGCTATTGTTCTTGAAGTTCCCCATCTTTCCCTTGCCCTTTTTCTTGAAACTAGTGGTCTTGTTAACCATCAACGCTTGATGCTCCTTCTTGATTTCTACCTCCGCAGCTTTGAGCATAGCGAAGAGCTCGGGAATTGTCTTTTGCATCCCTTGCATATTATAGTTCATCACGAAGCCTTTATAGCTTGGTGGCAGTGATTGAAGAACTCTGTCAATAACACTATCATCATTAACTTTGACTCCAAGTTGAGTCATGTGGTTGTGGTACACAGACATTCTGATATGTGTTCACTAACAGAACTGTTCTCCTCCATCTTCCAGCTACAAAACTTGTTGGAGACTTCATACCTCCCAACTCAGGCATTTGCTTGAAATATTAACTTCAACTCTTGGAACATCTCATATGCTCCATAACGTTCAAAATGTCTTTGAAGTCCCGATTCTAAGCCGTAAAGCATGGCACACTAAACTATCGAGTAGTCATCAGATCGAGCTTGCCAGACGTTCATAACGTCAGGAGTTGCTCCTGCAGCAGGCCTGTAACATAGCGGTGCTTCAAGGACATAATTTGTAATGCCCCGGTTGTAATACTTTCCCTTTTGGGCAATATAATATATCTCTGGCTTCATCTATTCCATTCCGGGTTCTTTGTCTTTCGGGTTTTCGTCGTTTTGTTGTGTGTGTGTGTGGCATTCATTCATATCATGTAGTCATGTGCATCGCATTGCATTTGTGTTGTCGTTTGCATCCGGTCCCACTCGTTCTTTCCGTTGTTCGTTTCGAGTTCCGGAGCTCTCTCACGTGTCTGTGGCATCCTCGAGGCCTACTTTGGTGTTTGGCCGTGTAACGTTTCCGGTTTGGCGCGAGACTTGTCGTGTGTTGTTGTTTTGGTGTGTGTAACCCGCCTATCGAATCTCGTCGCATTTGGAGTTCGTTTGCTACCCCAACAGTTATTCTCGTGGGCTCAAAGTACCCCCTCTTTGAGGCCCAAGACACCCCTCCAACAGCCCACCAAACCAACCCAAACCCCTCCCTTCATCTAGGCCATCCAATTCTGATCCCTTGGCTGAAAACCACACCTCATTTGGACAACCCTAGCTCCTTGTGCCTATATATTTGTCCAACTTCCCCAATTTTTGCCCCAAAAATAAACCCTAGCCCATCATCCCCTTCCTCCAGCCATCTTCTTCCTCCAGATCGGGACCTCGTCGGAGTTTTCTCGCCGGAATCCGCGCCACCACCGGAACCCTCGCCGGAATCTTCACCTCGCCGCCGCCGCCGTGCTCTCCATCCACCACCGGGGCCGCGCCGCCCTCCGCCGCCGGCCGGCGCCGCCACCTCGCCGGCCGGGCTGCCGCACCCCGCCGCCCGGTCTCCCTCCGCCGCCAGCCGCCGCGAGGGCTGGGAGCGCCGCCGCCGCTCGAGACCCACGAGGGAGGATCCCCTCGATCGGGATCGGGATCTGCGAGCCGCCGCCCTAGAGGGCCGGGCGCCGCGACCCGCCGGCCCGATCCGCTCCGCCACTTTGCCCCGCCTGGGCCTCACAGCCGCGCAGGCCGCTCCACCTCCTTGCCAGACCGAGGCCACCGCTCGACCGAGGCCGCCGCCGCAGCAAGCACTCGAGGGGGTTCGCCCGACCGAGCCGCCCCCGATCCAGATCTGCGGTCGGGTGGGCCGGCCCGTTTCGCGCACCCCCGGGCCTGCTAGCCGCGCCGCGAGGCAGCCGCGCCTCGGGCCTCCTTCCACCCCGATCCGCCGGCCCAGTCCCAGCGGGCCTCCCAGGCCGCAAGGCCCGCTCGGCCTCTGCCTCCTTTTTTTTCCGAGCCGAGCCCGTGGTGAGATTTCCCTTATCTTCCGCCCAGTGCACTGCTTAGTTATCTAGTGCCCGCCTGTTTTGTCTAAATTTCGGCTAAGTCCTGTAGATTTCAGTTTCTGGTGCAGTTTTGCAACATGGATAACTTTTTGTGTGATGGTCCGATTTGAGCAAATGATATGTCAAAATGTTCGTGGAGACATGTACTACGTTTTGTTCCTTTGTGCCATGCATGTTTGAGGTCATCTAGATGCTTAAATATCTGTTGGAAGAGGGCAACTTGATATAAACTGCTGTTAGTTGTTGTTTTCATGCCATCTTTGCAATGTGATAACTTTTTGCATTTTTATCCAAATGATGCAAATGATATGTCCACGCGTTCGTCATGAAATGCTCTACATGTTGATTGTTTTAGCTTGCATGATAGAATTAATCTTGCCATGTTTATCTCCTTTGCAAAGTGCTATGTGGCTGTTATGTCGTTAAACTTGTTACGAGATGCCTCGTAGAGGAACTCGTTGCTATCGTTGTGTTTGTCCCCTTGATGCATGCTTAGATGTTTTGGATTCACCATCATGTGTACTTTGCTGTGGTGCCAACCACTTGCCATGTTTAGCTTTGAGGTGACTTAAACTTTCTCACAAAGATGCCATGATGAAACTGCTGTTTTAACACTTAGTGAAATTTCACTAAGTCTGGAATCTGTAATTTCCAGATGCCATGTTTGCTTGTTGTTCTAGGCCAATCCATGATAGTTTTGGGGTGACTCTTGATGATTCCTTGTAGTATATATTGTTGGCTATCCATTCATGCTCTCACATGCTTATTTGAGCGGCTGTAGCATATTTAACTTTTGCTCCCAAGTTGCAACAAATTACTGCTGTCAGGATTTTGCTGTCAAGTTCAATATGTCATAGCTTGTTGCTATTGATCCATGGCTCCTTTGGGGATGCTCCAATGGACTTATTTGCTGTAGGATATGTCTAGTTTATGTCCATGCTCATTGCCATGATGTTTGAGTGCTGTAGCTTATTTATCCATTGCTCCGAAGTTGCTATGTGGCTGTTATTTTCAGCATGTGCGTATTTATTGTTTCGGGTGTAACTTTTAGCCCGTAGCTCCGTTTTGAGCAAGTCCTATATGAAACTTGTGTGATTTTGCATGTAGATTCACAATATCCTATTGTTAGCATGTTTTGAAGCCTTTTGCTTGAATGCATATTTTCCATGCTCCTTGTGCGATTACTCTGTGCTTCCTTTGTAGACTTCCTGTGCTCCCATAGTGCATTTGTTTTGCTTCCTTACTGCATCAGTCATGCATCCAGCATTTTCGTGTGCGCATTACATCTTGTTGATTTCGTGTCTTGTGTGTTTGTGTTGAGTAGAGCCGGAAGCTGAGACCGAGTACGAGTACGAGCACGAGGTTACCACCGAGCTTGAGAACGAGGACCCCTCTTACGATCCCATCGACAACTCTTCAGGCAAGATGACCGAACCCCGATAACATTACTATCTTTGCCTATTGCTAGAAGTCTCGATCTATAGTTTTGCCTCGATGCCCATGTTTTTCCTGTCAGCCTCCTATTTGTAACCATGAACCTGTTTAACCACCCTACATATGCAAACCATTGATTGGCTATACGTAGGCTTCACTCAGCCCCTCTTATAGCATTGTTAGTTGCAGGTGAAGCTTGAAGATTCTTGCTTCTTGTTGAAGCTTGTTGGGATATCACACTATATTAATTATTAAATGAACTCATCTATATATTGGCAATGGGTGGAAGGCTAAGCCTTTTTCTTGGTGATTTGTTCCACTCATGCCGCTAGGAACCGTATAAACCGGTGTTATGTTCCTTGATTATGCGTTCCTCACACGGTTGGGGTTATGGGACCCCCTTGATAAATCGCTAAGTGCTAAGTCTTTTCCAGCAAGTCCCAACGTTGGTACTATTTGCCTAATAACTAAAACTTGCATAGGGAGTAATTAACCCTCTTTCTTAATCAACAACCCGGGCCAGTGCTCCACATGAGTGTTGGTCCAAACTGGGGGTTACGCGGGGCCACCTCAAGGAAACTCGAGGGCTGGTAAAAACCTGTGGGATTGCCCATCCGGTCGTGGCCTGAGACGAGATACGCGCGGCTACTATCAGGGTGTCGGCACGCCGAGAGGATTTGCTGGATTAGCCTTACCTTAGTCGGAGTATCTTGAGCACGGGATTCCGAGAATACTCGGGCCTTCCCACCTTGGAGTTGTGACTCCGCAGATCGTGGGCTTGTCATGGGCCAAGTTGGAACACCCCAGCAGGGTTATGAACTTTCGAAAGCCGGGCCCGCGGTTATGTGGCAGATGGGAGCTTATTAATATCCGGTTGTAGAAAACTTGACACCATGTTCCAATACACTACAGCGTGTGTACCGTGACTGTCATTTTCCGAAAGGGTTTCGGGAGATGAACACGGTGGGGTTATGTTTGACTTGCTTTAGTTAGGATCACTTCGTGATCATCTCTCGACCGAGGCACCTTCTCTTCTCGCTCTCTTTTACGTAAGCTAGGCTAGTGCTGCTGCAGACTCTTATTCTTTCTTCAGCCTTGTTCCACACCCAAGGCTTAAATAGTCGTGTTACCCGGGAACGGGATTGCTGAGTCCTCTGTGGCTCGCAGTTACTTCACCACACCATATGCAGGTACGATGGTGAGCTACCCAGGTGATGGCACCGAGCTAGACTGGGAGTACGACGAGGAGCATAGCCGTTACTATGTCCGTTATCCCGATGAGCAGTAGTGGTTCTTCTACTAGGATTCGATTCAGACCTGTGGTTTAATGTTAAGTTTGGTATCTTGTCATTTGGATCTTTACCCTTAGATGGGCTGTGATGTTTATCTGAATGATGTTTGAATATGTAATGAATTTGTGTGACGTGGCGAGTGTAAGCCAACTATCTTTTCAGTTTCCATCCCTATTTTTACATGAGATGTGCAAAGGTACCAAACTTGCGATCATTCCAGAATGGGCTTATATCTTTAAGTCGTGCCTCGACACGTAGGAGATATAGTCCCATCCTGGGCATTACAAGTTGGTATTCAAAGCCTTCTCCGACCTAGAAGCCCCACTGTTTGATCGAATCGTTGACGGTCGAGTCTAGGCACACACTGAAAAAGGTTTTGAGTCCTATATTTATATCGGAGAGTAGGATTTCTTTGCTTCTCATCCCCTTTCACTCTGGTGAGGACTCCTGACGTCTACTCTTGCCTCTTCTACTTTCAAAAATTGCACCAATTTTTTTAGGAATCTCGCGAGTATTGTTGGATTGTTTCGATGTCCTTGTGACGAGAATATTGTTCTCGATGCCTCCTGACATTAGGGGTTGTGGCAGTCTCCCGGGGAGTTGAGCTTCGGGGTATTGTCGTCACAAGCATATCGCGACAGTACTAGAATACTTAAGACGACCGACATCGAAAACTCTCCTATACGGTTAGTGGCAAGATAACCCCGACATCACCCAGTACTGGGGAGGTTGTTCGGGAGTATTGCCATAGCTTTGTATAGTGGATGCTTTTCGAAGGTCCGAGGTAGACGGTTTCCGAGAAAGACTGGTTATGTGTTGAAGGATGGATACAGCTGGATGTAGGATTAGAGTTGATTGTGCGATGCTTCCCCTGTATCCCCAACACTTGATTGCATAACTGGAAAGTTTCGGAAATTAATAGGTGGGTTTATCCAGTAGATCGTAGGCATTCTTCCAACGAATGCAGGTTAGCGAGTTCGGGGTTCTACATTGAGTGAAGTGGTTTTATGGCCGATGTTCCGATCGGGATTTGCATCTTAAAGGATCCTTGGCTATGCTGATCCGGAGATTGCAAAACCTTTTCATAACGCGTTCCATAATCTTACAGCACAAAGATGTCGAACGAAGCTCCTATCTTGTGTTTGTTCCATCTGTACCTTGTGTTTTTCTTATTTACCTTTTGTCCCCTATGTGGCTTCTCGTGAAGATTGTTGTTATCATTGAACTGAGAATTTCATTCGTTCCTCTTGTTCGAATGATTCTTGTGAAGACTATGTTGCATTTCAATCCGTTGTTTCAGCTTATACCTTCTTTCAATCAATTGCTGATTCGTGGTCATCTCTTTCAGGATGGCTCCGAAACGGGTTCCCAACGCTAACCCAGAGGGTGAAGAGGTTCCAGATCGTCCTCCTTCCCCTCCTCCTCCGTCTGAGGCTTGGAGAGCGATTATGCAGACTACAAATCAGAACACCCAGATGTTGATGTAGATGATGCAGCAAATGCAAGCAAATCAAGCAAATCAGGGTGCTCCAGGGAACCAAGGCAATTTCTTCAACCAACAGCACCATGCTACTCTCAACCAGTTCTTGGCCAATCAACCAAAGGCTTTCAGTTACTGTGTCGACCCTCTCGATGCTGAAGATTGGATAACTGATATCAAGAAGCATTTTGAGTGCAGTAACGTAAGGGAAGAGGACTATGTGAAATTTGCAGCCTTCCAACTCAAAGACCAAGCAGCTGACTGGTGGTAGTAGTACAAAGACTCCAGAGAAGGGCGTGTGATCTCTTGGGATGATTTCTGCAAGGACTTTCGCTCTCACCACATTCCAACAAGTGTCATCGAGGGTATGCGTGAGCAATTCCGCAACCTGAAGCAAGGATCTATGACTGTCTACCAGTATAATGTCAAGTTCCAAAACCTCGCCCGCTATGCTAAGCAAGACATACCAGATGCCAAGAGCAAGATCCATCAGTTCCGTGGAGGTCTCGAGGATGAACTTCAACTTGCTCTCACCTTGTTCGAGCCCGATGAGTTCGACAAATTCTATAACATGGCGCTCAAGCAAGAGGCAGCCCAACTCAAGATGGAGGCTTCCAAAAAGAGGATTCGAGATGCCGTTCACTCCTCCTCATCTTCTCAAGTGGTCTCGAAGCAACAGAAATTTTGGCTTCCTCCTCCTCCTGTGATCCGAGCTCCCTACAACAACAACAAGAACTCCGGTGGTCGTGGTTTCTCCCACCCACCCAACCCGAGCAACCAGTCGAAGAATCAGTTTCAGTCTCAAGGTTCCAAGTCAAGTGGTTCTCATTTCCGTCCTCTCTCAGAAGTGGTCTGCAACAAGTGCACTCAGAAAGGTCACTATGCTAACAAGTGCCCCAACCCAAGGCGCCTTCCGCCTCCTCCACCTGTCAGTACAGCTATTGTCAAGCATATTCCAAAGTCTGCAAGGGTGAATCTAATGAATGCAACGCAAGCGGAGAATTCTTCTGATGTGATTTTGGGTAACCTTTCAGTTAACTCTTTTCCAGTTAAAGTGTTGTTCGATTCGGGTGCTTCATGTTCTTTCATGTCATATCCATTTGCATCCAAGCATAACATTGTCACCAAAAGTTTGCCAAGGGAATTGTCAGTTGTTTCTCCGGGCAAACTAATGCATTCAAAGATATTTGCTCCGGATGTATCTATTCGCATGGGTGATTATCGCTTTCTGGCTAAACCGGTGGTTCTCGGCAATTCCGACATCGACCTTATCCTCGGAATGGATTGGCTTTCTCAGCATGATGCTCAAATTGACTGTGCACAGAAGGAAGTCAAGATTACTCATTCCGATGATGATGTGATTATCTTCGCTTCCAGGGATAACACAATCAGGCTTTTCTCTCTCAATGACAAGGGCGAAATGAATGCCATATCTCAAATTCCGGTGGTTAACGAATACGAAGAAGTCTTTCCTGAAGAACTTCTAGGCATGCCTCCACACCGTCAAGTGGAATTCGTCATTGAACTCGAGCCGGGTACTGAGCCAGCATGCCGGCGTCCGTACAAGCTCTCTCCTAAAGAGTTGAAGGAGTTGAAGAAACAGCTTGATGAACAGGAGCGTATGGGCCTCATCACGCCTAGTACGTCTCCTTGGGGCTGTGGTGTCTTATTTGTCAAGAAGAAGGATGGCACGGAGCGCCTTTGCGTCGATTACCGGCCATTGAACAAGAAGACAATAAAGAACAAGTATCCGCTCCCCAACATCAATGAACTGTTCGAGCAGCTCAAAGGAGCTAAAGTGTTCTCTAAGCTCGATCTCCGAATGGGCTATCACCAGATTCGCATTCGCGAGGAAGATATCCCCAAGACTGCCTTCAGAATGAGTTACAGCTCATATGAGTATAAAGTCATGTCCTTTGGTCTCGCTAATGCTCCACCTACCTTCTCGAGAATGATGCACTACATCTTCAACCCCTTCACCGGCGAGTTTGTGCTTGTGTATCTGGATGATATTTTGGTATTTTCCAAGAATGAAGAAGATCACGAAAAGCACCTCCGTCTCGTTCTCGACAGACTCCGTGAACATAAGTTCTATGCCAAGTTCTCCAAGTGCGAATTTTGGCTCGATAAGGTCTTGTATCTGGGCCATATCATCTCCGCTGACGGTATTGAGGTAAACCCCGAGAAAGTTGAAGCAATTGTCAACTAGGAAGCTCCTCAGAACGTCAAGCAACTCCGAAGCTTTCTTGGTCTTGCCAGCTATTGCAGAAGGTTCGTTGAGAACTTCTCCAAGATTGCCAAGCCTCTTTCCAACTTGCTATAGAAGAATGTAAGTACTACTGGTCTCCAGATTGTGAAGTGGCATTCAAAACTCTCAAAGAAAAGCTCGTCTCTGCTCCTGTTCTTACTCCTCCAGATGAGTCCAAGCCCTACGAAGTATTCTGTGATGCTTCTCTTCAAGGACTTGGTGGTGTGCTTATGCAAGACAAGATAATTGTGGCATACACTTCTCGTCAGCTCAAGCCAAGTGAGAAGAACTACCCCACACATGATCTTGAACTAGCAGCTGTGGTACATGCTTTGATTACGTGGAGACACTTTCTGTTGGGCAGAAAAGTCGACATCTTCACCGATCACAAGAGCTTGAAGTACATCTTCACACAGCCGAATCTGAACCTCCGCCAGACTCGTTGGGTCGAAATGATCCAAGAGTATGATCCCAGCATTGAATACACTCCTGGCAAGGCGAATGTGATTGCAGATGCTTTGAGCAGAAAGGCATATTGCAACAGCCTTCTTATCAAGCCGTTCCAGCCTGAGCTTTGTGAAGCATTCAGGAAACTCAACCTCCAAGTTGTTCCGCAAGGTTTTCTTGCAAATCTTCAAGTTGCTCCTACCTTGGAAGATCAGGTCCGTGAGGCCCAACTCAGTGATGCTATGGTGCAGAAAGTGAAACATGGTAGTGCAAAGGGTACTCCTAAATACAAGTGTTATTCCGTTGATGAGAGAGATACCTTGTTCTTTGAGGACAGACTCGTGGTTCCAAAAGGTGATCTCAGGAAGCTCATAATGGAAGAAGCACATGATTCCCTCCTTTCCATTCATCCTGGCAGTTCCAAGGTGTACCGAGACCTCAAGCAATCTTACTGGTGGACACGCATGAAAAGGGAGATTGCCCAATTCGTGAATGAATGTGATGTCTGCAGAAGAGTGAAGGCAGAGCATCAACGTCCAGCCGGTCTTCTCCAACCTCTTCCTATTCCCGAGTGGAAATTCAACCACATTGAAATGGATTTCGTCACTGGTTTTCCTAAGTCCAAGAGAGGGAATGATTCTATCTTCGTGGTGATTGACAAGCTTACCAAAGTCGCTCACTTCCTTCCAGTCAAAGAATCCATCAATGCAGCTCAACTGGCATGGGCACTAAGATCAGGTCCATCAATGTAGCTCAATTGTACACTTCCAGAATTGTGTCTTTGCATGGCATCCCTCAAGTTATCTCCTCAGACCGTGGAAGTTTGTTCACTTCTAAGTTCTGGGACTCCTTTCAGTCTGCCATGGGCACTAAGATCAGGTTCAGCACTGCTTTTCACCCTCAGACTAGTGGTCAAGTCGAGCGAGTGAATCAGATTCTAGAAGACGTGCTCAGAGCCTGTGTCATATCTTTTGGCATGAAATGGGAAGATTGCCTTCCATTTGCCGAGTTCTCTTACAACAACAGCTTTCAAGCAAGTGCCGGCAAAGCTCCGTTTGAAATCCTCTATGGCAGAAAGTGCCGTACCCCTCTCAACTGGTCCGAGACTGGTGAACGTCAACTTCTTGGCAATGACTTGATCTCAGAAGCCGAAGAAATGTGCAAAGTCATACGTGAGAATCTCAAGGCCGCTCAGTCGTGTCAGAAGAGCTACTATGACGGCAAGAATCGTCATTTTGCCTTCAACATTGGGGATCATGTTTATCTCCGTGTTTCTCCTATGAAAGGCACCCAAAGATTCGGTATCAAAGGAAAGCTTGCTCCTAGATACGTCGGGCCTTTCAAGATCCTTGGCAAAAGAGGCGACCTAGCCTATCAACTTGAGCTCCCTTCCAACTTCGCCAATGTTCATGATGTGTTTCATGTGTCTCAACTCCGCAAGTGCTTCAAGACTCCTGAACGCATGATTCCGTTTGAAGAGATTGATCTTCAACAAGACCTGTCTTACCGAGAGCATCCTGTTGCTATTCTCGAAGAAACCGAGCGTAAGACCCGCAACAAGTCCATCAAATTCTTGAAAGTCAAGTGGTCACACCATACCGACCGAGAAGCTACGTGGGAACGAGAAGATCATCTTCGTTCCGAGTACCCTTCCTTTTTTCAGTCCTAGATCTCGGGACGAGATCTTTTAGTAGTAGAGGAGAGTTGTAATGCCCCGGTTGTAATACTTTCCCTTTTGGGCAATATAATATATCTTTGGCTTCATCTATTTCATTTCGGGTTCTTTGTCTTTCGGGTTTTCATCGTTTTGTTGTGTGTGTGTGTGTGGCATTCATTCATATCATGTAGTCATGTGCATCGCATTGCATTTGTGTTGTCGTTTGCATCCGGTCCCACCCGTTCTTTCCGTTGTCCGTTTCGAGTTCCGGAGCTCTCTCACGTGTCCGTGGCATCCCCGAGGCCTACTTTGGTGTTTGGCCGTGTAACGTTTCCGGTTTGGCGCGAGACTTGTCGTGTGTTGTTGTTTTGGTGTGTGTAACCCGCCTGTCGAATCTCGTCGCGTTTGGAGTTCGTTTGCTACCCCAACAGTTATTCTCGTGGGCTCAAAGTACCCCCTCTTTGAGGCCCAAGACACCCCTCCAACATCCCACCAAACCAACCCAAACCCCTCCCTTCATCTAGGCCATCCAATTCTGATCGCGTGGCCGAAAACCACACCTCATTTGGACAACCCTAGCTCCTTGTGCCTATATATTTGTCCAACTTCCCCAATTTTTGCCCCAAAAATAAACCCTAGCCCATCATCCCCTTCCTCCAGCCATCTTCTTCCTCCAGATCGGGACCTCGCCGGAGTTTTCTCGCCGGAATCTGCGCCACCACCGGAACCCTCGCCGGAATCTTCACCTCGCCGCCGCCGCCGTTCTCTCCATCCGCCACCGGGGCCGCGCCGCCCTCCACCGCCGGCCGGCGCCGCCACCTCGCCGGCCGGGCTGCCGCACCCCGCCGCCCGGTCTCCCTCCGCCGCCAGCCGCCGCGAGGGCTGGGAGCGCCGCCGCCGCTCGAGACCCACGAGGGAGGATCCCCTCGATCGGGATCGGGATCTGCCAGCCGCCGCCCTAGCGGGCCGGGCGCCGCGACCCGCCGGTCCGATCCGCTCCTCCACTTCGCCCCGCCCGGGCCTCACAGCCGCGCAGGCCGCTCCACCTCCTTGCCAGACCGAGGCCATCGCTCGACTGAGGCCGCCACCGCAGCGAGCGCTCGAGGGGGTTCGCCCGACCGAGCCGCCCCCGATCCAGATCTGCGGTCGGGTGGGCCGGCCCGTTTCGCGCACCCCCGGGCCTGCTAGCCGCTCCGCGAGGCAGCCGTGCCTCGGGCCTCCTTCCACCCCGATCCGCCGGCCCAGTCCCAGCGGGCCTCCCAGGCCGCAAGGCCCGCTCGGCCTCTGCCTCCTTTTTTTTCCGGGCCGAGCCCGTGGTGAGATTTCCCTTATCTTCCGCCCAGTGCACTGCTTAGTTATCTAGTGCCCGCCTGTTTTGTCTAAATTTCGGCTAAGTCCTGTAGTTTTCAGTTTCTGGTGCAGTTTTGCAACATGGATAACTTTTTGTGTGATGGTCCGATTTGAGCAAATGATATGTCAAAATGTTCGTGGAGACATGTACTACGTTTTGTTCCTTTGTGCCATGCATGTTTGAGGTCATCTAGATGCTTAAATATCTGTTGGAAGAGGGCAACTTGATATAAACTACTGTTAGTTGTTGTTTTCATGCCATCTTTGCAATGTGATAACTTTTTGCATGTTTATCCAAATGATGCAAATGATATGTCCACGCGTTCGTCATGAAATGCTCTACATGTTGATTGTTTTAGCTTGCATGATAGAGTTAATCTTTCCATGTTTATCTCCTTTGCAAAGTGCTATGTGGCTGTTATGTCGTTAAACTTGTTACGAGATGCCTCGTAGAGGAACTCGTTGCTATCGTTGTGTTTGTCCCCTTGATGCATGCTTAGATGTTTTGGATTCACCATCATGTGTACTTTGCTGTGGTGCCAACCACTTGCCATGTTTAGCTTTGAGGTGACTTAAACTTGCTCACAAAGATGCCATGATGAAACTGCTGTTTTAACACTTAGTGAAATTTCACTAAGTCTGGAATCTGTAATTTCCAGATGCCATGTTTGCTTGTTGTTCTAGGCCAATCCATGATAGTTTTGGGGTGACTCTTGATGATTCCTTGTAGTATATATTTTTGGCTATCCATTCATGCTCTCACATGCTTATTTGAGCGGCTGTAGCATATTTAAATTTTGCTCCCAAGTTGCAACAAATTACTGCTGTCAGGATTTTGCTGTCAAGTTCAATATGTCATAGCTTGTTGCTATTGATCCATGGCTCCTTTGGGGATGCTCCAATGGACTTATTTGCTGTAGGATATGTCTAGTTTATGTCCATGCTCATTGCCATGATGTTTGAGTGCTGTAGCTTATTTATCCATTGCTCCGAAGTTGCTATGTGGCTGTTATTTTCAGCTTGTGCGTATTTATTGTTTCGGGTGTAACTTTTAGCCCGTAGCTCCGTTTTGAGCAAGTCCTATATGAAACTTGTGTGATTTTGCATGTAGATTCATAATATCCTATTGTTAGCATGTTTTGAAGCCTTTTGCTTGAATGCATATTTTTCCATGCTCCTTGTGCGATTACTATGTGCTTCCTTTGTAGACTTCCTGTGCTCCCATAGTGCATTTATTTTGCTTCCTTAGTGCATCAGTCATGCATCCAGCATTTTCGTGTGCGCATTGCATCTTGTTGATTTCGTGTCTTGTGTGTTTGTGTTGAGTAGAGCCGAAAGCTGAGACCGAGTACGAGTACGAGCACGAGGTTACCACCGAGCTTGAGAACGAGGACCCCTCTTACGATCCCATCGACAACTCTTCAGGCAAGATGACCGAACCCCGATAACATTACTATCTTTGCCTATTGCTAGAAGTCTCGATCTATAGTTTTGCCTCGATGCCCATGTTTTTCCTGTCAGCCTCCTATTTATAACCATGAACCTGTTTAACCACCCTACCTATGCAAACCATTGATTGGCTATACGTAGGCTTCGCTCAGCCCCTCTTATAGCATTGTTAGTTGCAGGTGAAGCTTGAAGATTCTTGCTTCTTGTTGAAGCTTGTTGGGATATCACACTATATTAATTATTAAATGAACTCATCTATATATTGGCAATGGGTGGAAGGCTAAGCCTTTTGCTTAGTGATTTGTTCCACTCATGCCGCTAGGAACCGTATAAACCGGTGTTATGTTCCTTGATTATGCGTTCCTCACACGGTTGGGGTTATGGGACCCCCTTGATAAATCGCTAAGTGCTAAGTCTTTCCAGCAAGTCCCAACATTGGTACTATTTGCCTAATAACTAAAACTTGCATAGGGAGTAATTAACCCTCTTTCTTAATCAACAACCCGGGCCAGTGCTCCACATGAGTGTTGGTCCAAACTGGGGTTTACGCGGGGCCACCTCAAGGAAACTCGAGGGCGGGTAAAAACCTGTGGGATCGCCCATCCGGTCATGGCCTAAGACGAGATACGCGCGGCTACTATCAGGGTGTCGGCACGCCGGGAGGATTTGCTGGATTAGCCTTACCTTAGTCGGAGTATCTTGAGCACGGGATTCCGAGAATACTCGGGCCTTCCCACCTTGGAGTTGCGACTCCGCGGATCGTGGGCTTGTCATGGGCCAAGTTGGAACACCCCTGTAGGGTTATGAACTTTCGAAAGCCATGCCCGCGGTTATGTGGCAGATGGGAGCTTGTTAATATCCGGTTGTAGAAAACTTGACACCATGTTCCAATACACTACCAGCGTGTGTACCGTGACTGTCATTTTCCGAAAGGGTTTCGGGAGATGAACATGGTGGGGTTATGTTTGACTTGCTTTTGTTAGGATCACTTCGTGATCATCTCTCGACCGAGGCACCTTCTCTTCTCGCTCTCTTTTACGTAAGCTAGGCTAGTGCTGCTGCAGACTCTTATTCTTTCTTCAGCCTTGTTCCACACCCAAGGCTTAAATAGTCGTGTTACCCGGGAACGGGATTGCTGAGTCCTCTGTGGCTCGCAGTTACTTCACCACACCAGATGCAGGTACGATGGTGAGCTACCCAGGTGATGGCACCGAGCTAGACTGGGAGTACGACGAGGAGCGTAGCCGTTACTATGTCCGTTATCCCGATGAGCAGTAGTGGTTCTTCTACTAGGATTCGATTCAGACCTGTGGTTTAATGTTAAGTTTGGTATCTTGTCACTTGGATCTTTACCCTTAGATGGGCTGTGATGTTTATCTGAATGATGTGTGAATATGTAATGAATTTGTGTGACGTGGCGAGTGTAAGCCAACTATCTTTTCAGTTTTCCATCCCTATTTTTACATGAGATGTGCAAAGGTACCAAACTTGCGATCATTCCAGAATGGGCTTATATCTTTAAGTCGTGCCTCGACACGTAGGAGATATAGTCCCATCCTGGGCATTACATAATTCTTGTGTGCAGCAATGAGGATAATCCTCAAGTTACGGACCCATTCCGTGTAGTTGCTACCATTATCTTTCAACTTAACTTTCTCTAGGAAAGCATTAAAATTCAAGGGAACAGTAGCACGGGCCATTGATCTACAACAACAAAGATAGGCAAAAACGATTAGGACTAAGTTCATGATAAATTATAGTTCAGTTAATCATATTACTAAAGAACTCCCACTTAGATAGACATCCCTCAAGTCATCTAAATGATCACGTGATCCAAATCAACTAAACCATGTCCGATCATCATGTGAGATGGAGTAGTTTTCAGTGGTGAACATCTCATGTTGATCATATCTACTATATGATTCACGCTTGACCTTTCGGTCTCCAGTGTTCCGAGGCCATGTATGTACATGCTAGGCTCGTCAAGTTTAACTCGAGTATTCTGCATGTGCAAAACTGTCTTACACCCGTTGCATGCGAACATAGAGCTTATCACACCCGATCGTCATGTGGTGTCTCGGCACAGCGAACTGTCACAACGGTGCATACTCAGGGAGAACACTCGTACCTTGATTTTTTTTGTAAGGGATCATCTTATAATGCTACCGCCGTACTAAACAAAATAAGATGCATTAAAAGATAAACAACACATGGAATCAAAATATGTGACATGATATGGCCATCATCATCTTGTGCTTTTGATCTCCATCTCCAAAGCATTGTCATGATCTCCATCGTCACCGGCTTGACACCATGATCTTCATCGTAGCGTCGTGGTCGCCTCGCCAACTATTGCTTCTACTACTATCGCTAACTCATAGTGATAAAGTAAAGCAATTACATGGCGTTCACAATTCATACAATAAGGAGACAACCATAAGGCTCTTGCCGGTTGCTGAAAGGATTGAGAAGAGTATGTGTATAGAGGGGGGGGGGTGAATAGACTCTAGCAAGAAAAGTGGTAGCTTTTAAAATACTTGAAGTTGGAGTGGAGATTTAGCACATGTTTAACTTTCACAATACACAACAAGCATGCATAACAAGAGTATATAAGTATTGTGAAGTAAAGCATGCAACTTTGACCACTTGACTAAAGCAAAATCTAGCCTTTTCCCAATTTTAGTTCTTGGCAGATTTTAGCAACTTAGCACAAGTCAAGCAATCAACCTACACATGCAATTCTAAGAGTATAGCAGCGGAATGTAAAGCAATTGCATATGAAGGTAAAGGGAGGAGTTTGAAGGAGCAAACACAAGTGAAGACAAGGATGTTTTTGTCATGGTTCCAATAGGTGGTGCTATCGTACATCCACATTGATGGAGACTTCAACCCACGAAGGGTAACGGCTACGCGAGTCCACGGAGGGCTCCACCCACGATGGGTCCACGAAGAAGCAACCTTGTCTATCCCACCATGGTCATCACCCACGAAGGACTTGCCTCACTAGGGTAGATCTTCATGAAGTAGGCGATCTCTTTGCCCGTACAAACTCCTTGGTTCAACTCCACAATCTTGTCGAAGGCTCCCAAGTGACACCTAACCAATCTAGGAGACAACACTCTCCAAAAGGTAATAGACGGTGTGTTGATGATGAACTCCTTGCTCAAATGCTTCAAATGATAGTCTCCCCAACACTCAAACAGCTCCTCATAGATTTGGATATGGTGGAAGAAATATTTGAGTGGAAAGCAACTTGGGGAAGGCTAGAGGACAAGATTCATATGGTATGAATGGAATATCTTGATCTCAACACTTAGTAGGTGGTTCTTTCTCAGAACATGTATGATGGAAGTGTAGTTATGTTCTGATGGCTCTCTTCACGAGTGAAGAGTGGGTGGAGGGGTATATATAGTCTCCACACAAAATCTAACTGTTTCACACAATTTACCAAACTTGGTGGGACCGATTCAGAGAACTCGGTCAGACCGATTTAGTTCATAATGTGACCGTTAGTCATTTCGGTGGGACCGATATGATCAACTCGGTAGGACCGATTTCATTAGGGTTAGGGCATAATGTCATCTCGGTGAGACAGATTACACAAACTCGATGGGACCGATTTTGGTAATAAGCACACAGAGGGTTGGTCAGGCAAACTCGGTGGGACCAATTCACTCGTTTCGGTTGCACCGAATCGTTACGAAGAGGTAACAGAGAGTTTGGAATGCTAACTTGATGAGACCGATTCTCACATCTCGGCTGGACCAAAATATTACAAATAGGAAACAAAGAGTTTACATTCCCTTCTCGGTGAGACCGAGATCCCTATCGGTGAGACCGAAGTGATTAGGGATTCTGGCAGTGGCTATGTCAAATGAACTTGGTGGCGCTCGATAGAACTTTTCGGTGGGGCCGAGTTGGACTTTTGGTTTGGGACATATGTGGATGTGAGAAAGTGGTTGAGGGTTTTGGAGCATATCACTAAGCACTTTGAGCAAGCAAGCCATTAAGCAACACCTCACCCCCTTTTAATAGTATTGGCTTTCCTATGGACTCAATGCGATCTTGGATCACTGAAATAGAAAATGTAGAGTCTTGAGCTTTGAGCTTGAGCCAATCCTTTTGTCCTTATCATCTTGAAGGGGTTCCATATCCTCTAGTCCATGCCACTCCGTTTGTTGAACTTGTCTGAAATATACTAGATGAAAGCATTAGTCCAACAAGAGATATGTTGACATTAATTACCAAAATCACCCAGGGAGCACTTGTGCTTTCAATGTCCCCTTTATTGGTAATTGATGACAACATACATCAAAGCTCTAGATAAAGATATGAATAATAGCAAGTAAATATTTGGATGGACATGTAACATGCATAGGCTCCCCCTACATGTATGCAATCATGTAAATATGGAATGTAAGAACATGTGAAGCATAGACATGACAGAGCAAGCAATGAGTTACATGTATCTTGGCTATATGCATCAGAGCAAATGATATGGATATATGAAGTATACCCTCATGTTCATGATTCCTTCTTGCAAACAATATGTACATTAGCAAAAAATCTTCATGCTCATGAGTGTGATGCATATACTTACCTTATGCTCTTGAGCTGGCTTATGAAGGGATGAACTTAAGTAAACAAGGTTAGATAACACAGGTACATCTACTAGACAGAGCAACAAAAGAGCCACAAGAGTACCAAGATTGGGATAACATGTAGAGAGTGAGTACTGGGTACTCTAGAATACAAACATGTCCCCAAAGGTAAAAGATATGCAAATAATTCAAAGGCTTTCTTCCCTAGCAGTCTTTCTCCCCCTGAATCTCATATTGGATAATGGAAGAAAGTAGGGAAGCAGAATCATAGCAAAACAGATCAGAGCAATAACATAGACATGCCTTTCCCCTCTTAAAGACATGTAACTTCTCTCCTCTTGAACACCAAGCATCTGGGGCATGTGATTTGATGTGAACTCTTTCTCCCCCTTAAGCTCTCCCCCTTAAGCTTTGATGTGAACTCTCTCTCCCCCTTTGACATCAATTTCCAAGAAGGGATCTTCTGGAGTGTGAGTCAAAATAGGTTTGGTCCTTGAGTCACAGAGCAGAGCTGCTTAAAAATGTGATGCTGGTAGAGGACAAGTATCATTGAGTGGAGCTGGAACATATATGCAGGATGCAAATGACAAATTGCCTCCTCAGTATTGAAATCGGAAGCACCAAGTAGTTTTCTTCGGTGGCACCGAGATGGTTCGGTTCAACCGAAAGAGGCAAACCGGTGGGTCCGAGTTCAACATTGAGAGAACAATATTCCATCTCAGCTCACTAGGCAAATAAGATCTCACAAAGATTTGCAAGGAATTAACTGAAAGATTTGCAATGAATTGGATGCAGAAAATGCAGAGTAAAAACAGAGAAAAGAAAATCTAGATGAAGTTTTTTTGTTAAGAGTAGGGGAACAAAATGCAAGGAACAAATGCAAGAGCACAAAGAAACACTTAGAGAACTTCATCTAGAATTGGTCGGCGACAAAGTCACCTATGTTAGAGTATATTGACTTAGGAGTCAAGTGAAGACACTTGATCATAGGTCATACTCATCGTTTAAGCTCAAAATGGGGTTGCCATTTTTTGTTTAAGAACTTTGATGTATTCTCATCTTGTTGAGCTGCTTTGACCCATGACTTGAGGTAAAGCTTCTCTAAGATGGAATAACATACCTTAGGTGGTGGTGTTGATCTTGATCATGTAGTTGAACTTGTGTGGGTTGCTCAAGGTTGATGTAGTTCATCAACTATTGGAAGCACCACTTGTAGTTTGAGTTCATCTACCTACATGGGTTAGATTTGCAAGGAGGAGCACTTGTGTATCCACAATGAAAATCATGAGAACTTCATACCAAATGAAATTTGATACATAGAAATTGTCAAAGGATATGTTGAAAGAATTCATGCTTCCTTGTCTTCAACCACCACGGTGTAGAGACTTGGTGATATAGAGATTGCTCAAGATATGAGTGAGTTTCGATCTCATGGATTTAGATTCATCCAAGTGCCTACAAGGGTTAGATAGCATGCAAGGGTACACATATATCCAAGACATATGATCATGAGAGAAAGATTCAAGGATTAGTCAAAGTGTCGTGCATTTAGCACGGCAGATGTCCTAGCGAAAGGACTTAGTCGTGAGGCCATCGCTACGGGTTAGCTTAAAGGGGTTAAAGCGGACAAAGGACGCAAGAATTTTATACTAGTTCGGCCCCTTCGATGAAGGTAAAAGCCTACGTCTAGTTTGGTGTGGTATTGCTTGGGCTTCGATGACCAGGGAGCGAATTCACTTTACCTATGTCTCGAGCTCTTGTTCTTCGCCATGAACCGTCTCCGGGTCGTCCCTTTATATAAGAGGTGACACCCGGTCTGGTTTACAGAGTCCCGAGGCCGGCTCATAAACGTGTGCGCCTAGGTCTCTGCTCTTTCTATCTTACATCCCAAGTTACATAGTATGACAGTTTACAAATCATGGGCCCTAATACATGAGCTCTAAGCCTCTTAGGCTATAATCTTCTAATCCATACTCCGCTGGGCCTCTGATAATATAATCTTGATAACGTAAACCGAACCCTCCTGGCCGGTTTATACCTGATAGTAATATCCCTGACATTAGGCCCCAGATTGATTTGAACCTGTTCATGTCAATCTCCAAAGTCTTGTACAAATTTTCCTTTCTACAGCTTCAGTGTGCTTGGTAAACCGGCATGATGTCATCCCCTCAAGTCGCTTTAAATCGTCATGACGCCATCCGCGCATTTAACGCATGTACCTGTTTTTTACCTTTATTTATTAAAACTCCGAAGATCGAGGCGACAGCACTATCCATATCCGATTTTTGATCTCCTCGATTCCCGCGCTTGCCGTTTTATCCCCTCAGCTTATAAATAGGGCCCAAAGGGCATCTCTTTTCCCCCTGCTTCATCTTCCTCCGTCTTCCAGCGCTCAAGCTCCGCTGCCGTCCTTCGAGCTCGTCATCTTCACCAAGCCCGGCCGCTGCATCAACCTGAGCGTGTCCAGAGATTCACCGCCGTCCTTCCGCTTCCGTTTCCTGAGGTGCGTTACTCCTTCCCCATAGATCTTAGTTCTAGGGTTTCGCGGGAGCTCGCAGAAGAACCTCCGTTCTTCGCAGTTCATCACCATAGGTAGTTCCTAGCCGTAGATGTTAAACCTCTTAGGTCGACCCTCATACGCATGACTCCGCTCCGTCTTTATAATCTTAGTTCTCCCGATACTGCTAGTTAGACTGGATCTGTAAAAACCTTCACTGCCTTCAACGAATATGACTTGAATTATCTTGATTTTTCCATACGCTGTAGATCCATATTTCACCACTGCTCATGTGAAAGTTGTTTCTCACACTTTAGATTTGCAACTCATCTGCCTATGTCGATGGTTCAGCTTTAAACCTGCGCCTCCTATGACTGTGTCAACGGTTTAGCTTTAGATCTGCACCTCACCTGCTTGTGTTTGGCGGTTTAACTTGTTCCTTTCAAACTTCATAATCCGGTAGCTGTTACATTCATAGTTATTCCGGGCCAGTAGATACCATTAGTCCCCTGCTTAAATGCCAATTAGATCAATGCCTTCATAGAACATGCCGGTTTATATCTACGTGGATCATAAACTGGGTCTTGTATTGTATTTTTCAGCGTTCCCCCTTTGAAAAAGATGACTTATGTGGCCAAACAGTTTGTCACTTGCAACTGGGTCCCATCCCGGATTACCGAGGATGATTTAGAAAAGGCGGCCTCAATTGGCGCTTTAGGTCCAAAGGAGGTTCTAAACTGGAGGGCTCCCGGGAAAGAGTGTCCTCCCCAGCCTAAAGAGGGAGAGATTGTTGTCTTTTTTGATCACCTGGCCTGGGGCTTTAACCCTCCAGGGTCAAAGTTTTTCCGCGATGTATTGGCAGAGTTTCAGCTCCATCCCCAAGACATAGGCCCCAACTCCATATCAAACATCTACAATTTTCAAGTTTTTTCTGAAGCCTATCTGCAAGAAGAGCTGTCTGTAGAGTTATTCCGGGACTTCTTCCATCTGAACCGCCGGGCTGAATTTCATGATGGGCCAAATACTGAACTGGGCGGAATGAGTATCCAGAAGAGGAAGGATGTCAGCTTTCCTCATGCTATCCTTCATAGCCATCCCAAGGATTGGAACCAAACTTGTTTCTATTGTGTTAATACTTCACTAGAGGGGGAGAATCCAATGCCGGGTTACCGTTCTCATCGTCTGACTGTGGACCATCCTTTCCCTCAACGTTTGAGTGCACAAGACCGAGCTCGATATGCCCCTCAACTTTCAAAGCTTAGGGCTTTTGTGGCCAACGGTTTAACTGGAGTCGACTTTTTCCGTTGCTGGCTCTCGTGGAGCATTCTTCCATTAAGCCGGCTTTCCGGGTTAATGTGTGAGTATACTGGCAACCCCAAGGACCCTCAGCGTCACACGGAGATGGTGCTTCCAGACAATTAAGTTACCGAATTTGCTAAGAAGATGCTGAATATACCTCTGGAGGAGTGCAGTCGGACTGGTTTAGCACCCTTCTGCGTAAACAACAAACCGCCGGCGGTAAGATTCTTCTGTCCCTTTTTATTTGTTTTAATCCGTCCATACTGCTTGTTTTTAACATACTTTTATTCCTTTACGCAGGCCAGTGACCCCTTCTGGAAACGGAAAGCCCAGGACAAACCAGCGAAACCAACTCGCAAGAAGAGCCTGGCTGTAAAGAAACACAAGAAAAGACCTGCCGCTGCTTCCGGTTCAAACGCTGAAGAAGATGATCTGGCTTCTGAGGTACTGCTTGGTTCTTATGCCTGTTAACTTTCCCTTGTCTATATTGATATTAACAATGACCTTTCCCAGGATCCGGCAGAAAAGAGTAAAGCGGATGAAGTTGAGGTAATCTCTCTTTCCTCTGATTCGGAACCATTACCACCCAAAGTTCGTCGAGTAGCCCGGAAGTATCCATTTTCTAACCCTTATGCTCAACTGGATCCCCATTTTCTTTTGAAGAAGCAGCAGCATGAGGCTCGCCACACCACATGCCACACTGGCCATGTGGTCGAGTCGACCGGATTGACTCATACTCCGGCTCAAAGACGCCGTTCAGAGGTTTTACTTACTCCAACTCTTCTTCATCCTAAAGCGGGTCTTTTTCGTAAACCACTTAAACTGTCCGATCCAAATTATCAGGAAGCTCCTCTATCATCCTCCGGCGAGTCAACCGCCACCCAAGTCCCGGTGCTCAAGACTGTTCATGGGTAAGCCGTCTTTTAGTATATCCGGTTTATCTTTTCATTTGACTTGTGATTTTCATTATTCCCTTAATATTTTCAGTATGCCCAAGCCTAGCAAGAAAGCAAAGCTGAATAAACCAGCGGCCGAAAATACTTCTGAACCGGCAGAGGATCCTGAAGCCGCCAATCCGTTGGAAGAAAACATTGAAGTCCCACATGACGATCCTTCCCCTATGGATCGAGAAGACGTTGCTGCTCCGGGAGATGACCCCATAGAAAATCCTACTGAACCGGCCAGCCCTGTTCGGACTAGCCCTGCTCGTGTTAGACCGGCCCTGCTAGTCCGGTTCACACCAATCCCGCTTCTGCTGCTGATCCCCTAGGCCAACTGCTGCCTCGACAGACGATGTCAAGATTACCGGGATAGGCTTTACTACTCCCACAGAGCCAGTCATCTTGGCCAGACACACTGCCAAGGAAGAAGTCCTTCAGAAATACAAGGGCAAGTGGAGCACTGATTTGTCTAGATATGCTCCGCTTAGTGCCCAGGAGCTTCATTCTGGGTACCTAAACCGGCTCTTTACTAGCCATGACCACGAGGCCGGTTTAGTAAACTTAATGAAAGAAAAATATGAGGTAACTTCTTTCCCTCTTCCTTTCATTTCTGCTTGTGCCTTGTAGCTGTGCCTTTAGTCCACTGTAGCCCCCAAGTGCCGGTTTAGCCTTTAGGGTGAACCGGGACTTTGATAGATCAACTGAAATAGTTTGATTTGCATGTGTAGCCCCCAAGGGCCGGTTTACTCTATTGCGGGTGAATCGGTACTTCTCCTATGTTTGAGAATGACATTACATTAGCCCCCAAGTGTCAAGGACATAATTTGTTATGTGCTTGGGACTTGTTTGTAAAAGTTGCTTTCTTTCACTTCAATTGTACATTAGCCCCCAAGTGTCGAGTGCATAACTTGTTATGTGCTTGAGACTTTTGATTGAACTGTCTTCATGAATATCTGATATTCTTTATCCTCTGCAGACTGACTTGAACCGGAGGGCTTTTGAGTTAACTGAGCTCCGGAATAGCATGGTCTTCCAAGAAACTGCTTCGACTAAAGTCAAGGAGGAACTTACCCTTGCATTAGCTAGTATGGAGAAGATCAAGAAAGATTTTGAAGCGGAGCGGTCCACTTGGGAGGCAGAAAAGGCTGCTTTGGAGAAAAGAGCCAATGATGCTGAGGCAGCTCTTAACCCGGTGACGGAGGAGTTATCCAGGTTAAGACAACATATAGATGATATGATATCTGCTATCTTTGGTAAGTACTTGTTGTCATACGCTTTATTCTTGCTATCTTGCGCTGCTCCGGTTTAACTCATCACTTGTGCACAGGGAGGCGTGTTACTCATCTTGGGGATAATGTGCGGAAGAAGCTGAAGGCTGGTTACACCTTGGTAGAACAACTCTATGCCGGTGCTCAGAGGGCCATCAGTGCTATTTCGCACAATAAACCGGCACCAACCACTATCCAAGGTACTCTAGAAAAACTATCCATCTTGCCTGCCCGTATTGTCGAGGTGAAGAAATCTTCTGCAAGAGTTGGCTCCCTCATGGCGTTAACCCGGGCCAAGGCATGGGTTCCCGACTTTGATCCGGCGGAGGCCATGAATGGTTATCCCAGTATGAAAGAAGACGGGTCAGCTTTCTCCGCTGAAGATCTTCGCGCCTTGACGAAAGACATGCGGCCTCTTGCCAGTAAGCTTGTTGATGAAGCAGACTTATCAAGGTATCACCCGGGTTATGACCTGGAGAATGTGCGGGTGGAGCGGCCGTCTTATGACATCGAAAATCTCATTCCACCCGTTTGTAAGCATACCTTCGCTCCTGACATTGAACCGTCAGAACTTATAAACGATGAAGTTTATTTTCGCGCCCTTGCCAAGATTGACTGGAGCACCCCTGATTTCCAACAACTGCTAGAAGTCATCGAAGACCCGGAACAAGCTGACCCTCAGTCTTCACAGCAAGCCGAAGCAGAATCTTAAACCGGTTCTGGTTTATCTTTATATGTTGAACACTTGGTGAAAAACTGATATTCTTTTGGGCCTGCCCGTGCCTTGTAATAGAATAGTCAAGATACTATCTTTGTCCCACACTATATTGTATGGCATTACTTTATCTGGCCACTTCTAAATTACCTTGTGCTTGCAATGCTTTGACCTTCATATTACTTGTGTCTGCATACACAATGCTCAAAGTGTCCTGGCGGTTTATCACCGGACGGGTTATACTGGCCTAACACATGATCTAATTTAATAACTTAAACTGTGTATAAGGTATAAGCGTGTATCATACATGTGATTACGTGTATCTGTAAACCTTAATCCGATAGGAACAATTCAAGGTGTAAGTGTTGATGACTTACTTGGCTCTTTGTCAGCTTACCATGAAGATCGATCCGGGTTACAATGAGCGTCGGTTTTAGCTGTAAACTAGTACTGGTGTCTATAACCCAGACTATAACTCTGTAAATACAGATGTAATGACAACTTTGAAGTTATCCAGTCTTGAATCAACGGACTTGGTTGAAAAACCAATGACCTTGAAGAAAAAGATTTGAGAAAACATAAAAAATTAAAAATAAAGTTTTTGGGCAAATAAGACCATGTAGTCGAGGCTTTTTACGAGCTGCCATGCTCCAAATTCGAGGCTTTTTATGAGCTGCCAAGCTACTGTCATTAACCATTTTAGCAAAGCCTGTTAAGATGATCCGCAATCTTTAACCAAATCATCAATGTCAAATGCTACCAATGTTCAAAATCTTATAAAGATTTGACTTGTGTAATCACTTGATGATCGTCAATTTAACGTTACCAAGTTCAGGGTCCCGAAGGATTGACTTGTGTGTACGTTCGACGGGTCATACCAGGTTTACCTAGACGGCGCGATTTACTTGATGCAGGCAGGTTAATCCGGGATTTTAGGTGTATACACCAAGCTTCCAAGCCGTGTTCACTACAAGAGTCTTCAACTCGCTGATGAACTTGCATCACGAGCCCCCAGGTAGCGTGTGAGCATTGCTCGTCGGGGCCTATGTTTGAGTTGTGCTAGGCATCAAACTCTCTTTTGCCCCTCATAATCATGTGGAAATTGCCGAAGCAACCAGAGCTGTGCTCTTATGATGGTCTTGGTGTGGCCGCCGGTTTAAGAGGCCATAGGAAACTCCCTTGCCCGCGGAAGCCCCCATGTGATTCTCTTTATGTACAAAAAAGACGGCTGATACCTTGATTTATCAAGGGCGCCGGTTTAAGAGGCCATAGAAAACTCCCTTGCCCGCGGAAGCCCCCATGTGATACTCTTATGAAAAAGATGGCTAATACCCCGGTATACCGGGGGCGTCGGTTTATTATATTAATCATAATATATACATTGTACATAAAGCGGAGCCTATGGCTCAAGTATAGTAAGGTCGAAGAAGAGCGATGTTCCATGACCGCTTGGTCTCCTCCTCCGCCGTGCATGAGTCCTTATGTTCTCGAACGTCGACGAGGTAGTATGACCCGTTGTGCAGGTTCTTGCTGACCACAAAAGGTCCTTCCCAAGGTGGGGATAGATTGTGCATGTCCGTCTGGTCTTGGATGAGCCGGAGCACCAAATCTCCTTCTTGAAACGTCCTGGTCTTAACCCGACGACTGTGGTACCGGCGCGGGTCTTGCTGATAAATCGCCGATCGAGCTGCTGCCGTGTCCCGTTCTTCGTCCAGTCAGTCCAAAGCGTCTTGTCTTGCTTGTTCATTATCCGCTTCAACATAAGCCGCCACTCGCGGCGAGTCATGACAGATATCACTAGGGAGGACCGCTTCAGCTCCGTATACCATGAAGAAAGGCGTGTACCCTGTAGATCTGTTAGGTGTAGTGTTGATGCTCCATAGCACCGAAGGCAACTCCTCCACCCAACAACCCGGTGTTCTCTGCAAAGGAACCATAAGTCGGGGTTTGATGCCTCTCAAGATCTCTTGATTGGCTCGTTCAGCTTGGCCATTAGATTGAGGGTGAGCTACTGATGATACATCAAGACGAATATGCTCTCGTTGACAGAACTCCTCCATAGCCCCCTTGGATAGATTGGTGCCATTATCAGTTATAATGCTGTGTGGAAAGCCAAACCGGAAGATCACCTTTTTGATGAACTGAACCGCTGTTGCTGCATCACACTTACTGACAGGCTCTGCTTCAACCCATTTCATAAATTTGTCCACAACCACTAACAGGTGGGTTTTCTTGTCCTGAGATCTATTGAAGGGTCCAACCATATCAAGCCCCAAGTCGCAAACGGCCAAGTAATTGGGATCATCCTCAGCTCCTGCGCTGGTATATGAGCACGTCGTGAGAATTTCTGGCAAGCATCACATTTTCTGACCAAGTCCCCTGCGTCGGCGTGAGCCGTCAACCAGTAGAACCCATGACGAAAAGCTTTAGCCACCAAAGATTTTGAACCGGCATGATGACCGCAATCCCCTTCATGAATCTCTCTAAGAATATCACAGCCTTCTTCTGATGATACACACCGCTGAAAAGCTCCAGAAACGTTGCGATGATGAAGTTCTCCGTTGACAATAGTCATAGATTTAGATCGCCGGATTATCTGTCGGGCCTCGACTTCGTCCTCTGGTAACTCCCCTCGGTTCATGTATGCCAGGTAAGGGAGTGTCCAATCCGGAATGACATGAAGTGCTGCAACTAATTGCGCTTCCGGATCAGGAACAGCCGAGTCCTCCTCTGAAGGTATCTGCACCGACGGATTATGCAACTCATCCAAGAAAGTATTAGGTGGAACCGGTTTACACTGGGAACCCAGCCGACTTAACGCATCAGCCGCTTCGTTTTTCCGCCGGTCAATATGATCCACCTGATATCCTTTGAAGTATCCAGCAACGGCGTCTACCTCTCGTCGATATGCTGCCATGAGCGGATCCTTGGAGTCCCACTTGCCAGATACCTGCTGTGCCACCAGATCTGAATCGCCAAAACACTTGACCCGGCTCAAGTTCATCTCCTTGGCCATCCGCAGACCATGGAGGAGAGCTTCATACTCAGCAGCATTATTAGTACAAGGGAACATTAAATGGAGGACATAACAAAACTTATCACCTCGTGGGGAAGTTAACATGACTCCAGCCCCCGAGCCCTCCAACTGCCTTGAACCGTCAAAATGAATAGTCCGGTATGTATGATCCGGGTTCTCCTCAGGCGCTTGCAACTCTGTCCAATCGTTGATAAAATCCACCAGAGCCTGAGACTTTATCGCAGTACGAGGCACATACTTTAATCCATGCGGGCTAAGCTCAATGGCCCACTTAGCAACACGATCAGTAGCTTCTCTGTTCTGGATTATATCCCCTAACGGAGCTGAACTGACAACAGTGATTGGGTGACCCTGAAAATAATGCTTTATCTTCCGGTTTGCCATGAACACTCCATACACCAGTTTCTGCCAATGTGGATATCTCTGCCTTGATTCAATAAGAACCTCGCTGATGTAGTAAACCGACCACTGAACCGGATACTCTTTCCCTGCCTCCTTGCGCTCTACCACAATGGCAACACTTACTGCATGGGCATTAGCAGCCACGTATAACAACAGTGGCTCATTGTCAACTGGGGCAGCAAGGACCGGCAGTTCTGCCAATTGCCTCTTCAAATCCTCAAACACAGCATCACTCCAGACGAAACGGTATGTCTTCTTCATCATCTGATAAAGCGGAATTGCCTTCTCCCCCAAACGGCTGATAAACCGGCTGAGTGCTGCAATACGACCCGCTACACGTTGGACATCGTTGATGCACGCCGGTTTAGCCAGGGACGTAAACGCCTTGATCTTCTCCGGATTAGCCTCAATTCCTCTGTTTGACACCAAGAATCCCAGGAGCTTGCCTGCCGGAACACAAAAAACGCACTTCTCCGGATTAAGCATCATTTTATAGACTCAGAGATTATCAAAAGTTTCCTTCAGATCCTCTATCAGTGTCTCCTCCTTCCTGGATTTTACCACAATGTCATCGACATATGCATGAACATTCCGTCCAATCTGCCCATGAAGGCAGTTCTGCACACAACGCCGGTAGGTCGCCTGGGCACTCTTGAGCCCAAATGGCATAGATACGTAGCAGAAGGCTCCAAAGGGTGTTATAAAGGTTGTCTTCTCCTGGTCCTTAACTGCCATCTTGATCTGATGAAAACCTGAGTATGCATCCAAAAAAACTTAGCCGCTCACATCCTGCCGTAGCATCAATTATTTGATCAATACGGGGAGAGCAAAAGGATCAGTTGGGCAAGCCTTGTTCAGATCTGTGTAATCAACACACATTCTCCAAGTTCCGTTTTCTTAAGCACCAACACCGGATTAGCCAACCATTTTGGATGAAACACCTCAACTATAAAGCCTGCAGCCAAGAGCCTAGCCACTTCTTCTCCAATAGCCTTGCGCCTCTCCTCATTGAAGCGACACAGATACTGTTTGACCGGTTTAAACTTAGGATCGATATTAAGATTGTGCTCAACGAGTTCCCTCGGTATACCTGGCATGTCAGAAGGCTTCCATGCAAAGATATCCCGGTTCTCACGGATGAACTCGATGAGCGCGCTTTCCTATTTTGGATCTAGGTTAGCGCTGATAGTGAACTGCTTGGAAGAATCGCTCGGAACAAAATCCACCTGCTTGGTCTCCTCAGCTGATTTGAATTTCAACGCGGATCATTCTCTGTGGTTGGCTTCTTCAGCGGGGACATATCCGCCGGATCAACATTGTCCTTATAGAACTTCAGCTCCTCAGTGGCACAGACTGCCTCAGCATAAGCTGCATCACCTTCCTTGCACTCCAATGCGATTTTGCGGCTCCCGTGTATCGTAATAGTTCCCTTATGGCCTGGCATCTTGAGCTGTAGATAAACATAACACAGTCTAGCCATGAAGTTGGCATAAACCGGCCACCCAAACAAAGCATGGTATGGGCTTCTGATCTTTACTACCTCAAAGGTCACAGTCTCTGACCTAGAATCATGCTCATCTCCAAAGGTGACCTCCAGATCGATCTTGCCAAGTGTATAGGCCGATTTACCGAGTACCACCCCATGAAACACTGTGTTGGATTGTCGAAGCTTCTTATCTGTCAACCCCATACGCCGAAAGGTCTCATAATACAAGATGTTGATGCTACTACCTTCGTCCATGAGTACTTTGGTGAACTTGTAGCCACCCACCTGTGGTGCCACCACCAGAGCCAGCTGACCCGGATTATCAACCCGGGGTGGATGATCCTCTCTGCTCCACACAATGGGTTGCTCCGACCAACGCAGGAAACGCGGTATCGCCGGTTCAACAGAATGCACCGCCCTCTTCAGAACCTTCTGATCCCGTTTGCACAAATTTGTGGTGAAAACGTGATACTGCCCACTGCTCAACTCCTTCGGATTATTCTGATATACGGACTGCTGCTGCTATTGACGCTGTTGATTCCCTTGGTTATTGTATCCGCCCTGAGCATGCTGCTGGTTATGCTGATTGTGCCCATTGTGGTTATTGTTATGGCCTTGATATCCTGAACAGGACGCACCACCTTGGTGACCCAGACCTTGGAAGCCAGGGCCTGATCCACCGGGGGGCCCGTGATCATACCTATTCCGGCTCATGAACTCCTACATGATGAAACAATCCTTCCAAAGATGCGTAGCTGGTTTTTTCGGCGTACCGTGCTTTGGGCAAGGCACGTTCAACTGGCGCTCCAGATTAATAGGCGGCCTCCCATTACGCGGGGGCGGTCTACCCTTGCGGCGTTGCCCATCCTCCTGAGCGTTAGTGTTGGACACAAAGTCTGAGCTACCATCCGCTTTATGCTTACCATTGTATCCTTGATTCGCCGGATTGGCCTGCGGCGGTTTACCGTTCTTGCTTGCCTTCCCTGACTTGTCTCCATCTGTGTGTGGATATTTGGTGTTATCAGAGTCTCCGTATTTCACCAAAGCGCCCATGAGTGTTCCCATGTTGTTGCAATCACGTTTGAGCCATCCCAACTTCTGCCTCAAAGGTTCAAACCGGCAATTACCTTCCAAGGTTACTATTGCTGTACTTGGGTTGATGCTATTGGAGGAGTGCAAGATTTCGGACACTCGACGCACCCAACTGCTTGTAGACTCTTGCTCTCCTTGAACGCAGGCAGCTAAGTCGACAACATACATTGGATGCTTGCACGTGTCCTTGAAATTATTGATAAACCGGCGCCGCAATTCACCCCATGATCCGATGGAATTAGGTGGTAAACCCTTCAGCCATGTTCGGGCCGTGCCCTCGAGCATCATTGTGAAATACTTGGCGCATGCTGCTTCATCCACATCGAGCATCTCCATTGCCATCTCATAACTCTCGACCCATGCCTCCGGAGCGAGATCCGCCGTGTAGTTGGGCTCCTTGCGTGGACCCTTGAAATCCTTGGGCAGTTTCACGTTCCGTAAAGCAGGGATGAGACACGGTACGCCCAGGGAACTGGACATGACCCCCGGTTCAACTGTGGTGGTAGGACGAACCGGCGTCGCCTAACGGGCACCGTATTGCGCTGTTAGCTCGGCCTCGCAGCGCTGTCTGGCCTGATCCACCACCTCTTGGGCGTGCGCCTCATCTGCTGCCGTATTATCCCGCCTCGGCTAATGACGCCTCTGTGCGCTACTTGATACGACCGGTTCATCCAGACGCCTCGTATAACTCCGGCTCGGACGGGGGGTCGAGTGGATCCTCTCCCAGCTATAGGAATAAGCTTGCTGTTGAGTTAGCGTCGTGTCCAACAACTCCTTGGCCCGTCGCGCCTCCACTGCTATGGGGGACGTTCATTCAATAGGAAGGGCGGCCAATTGTGAAGCGGTAGCAACTATGTTATCCAACGGATTAGAATAATGACCAGGAGGGGTGGGCACATGTTGGGTCGGCACAACTTGGCGATTTAGCTCTTCGGCCGTTGGCTGAACTGATGCGCCTATTCCTGGTGCTCCTCCCTGGTTTACCTCCGGATGGTTACTGGTTCATGCGCCTGGTGTGCTGAAGAGATTCCTTGCCTCATAAATCGGCGTAGGCGAGATCGTTGTCTTATCATCATTACCCCTTGTGAGGTGGTCTGATCTAACATAAGCCGATAGGCCTGAGCCTCCAGCTCCGCCTGCTTTGTGGCCATCCTAGCTTTCTCAGCTGCCAGGTCCAACTTGGCTTGTTCAATCCGGATGTTCACCTGAGCGATCTCCGCGTCGTGCTGCTCCTTGTTGGCCTGTTCCACCTCTGCTGCTACTAGTGCTGTCAAGGTATCGACCAAGGTAGATAAAGTATCAGATGGCGACGGGGGAAGATCTCCAGCCCTAGCTCCCATTGCCTCTGATATCAACGCCCCTATTGTTGAGGTCTGCTGCACGGGTTGTGATCCGGCCATGATGACAACAACCCTGTTTGGCGGATCAAGGGGTTCCGAAATACTGTCGCCATCGGGACAACCCTCAGACCGGCCATCCTGTAGCAGATATAAAGACTCGGTCTCTCCGGAAGACGATTCATCACCGGAATAAACAACGGTCTCGCCGCCAGAGTCCGATCCGTCCTCGGCTTGTACTCCATGCACTGCTCCAACAAGGACATGCTTCACGGCGGGCTGAATCCGGGCGGGTCTCGCACGCTGAGCCGACTCGACGATGTTGGGGAAGATGTCCGGCTCAGGGCCCGGTTTGCCGATCTTGCCGATGAAGACGTGGATGCCACCGAAGGGGACCCGGTACCCGTATTCGATCGAATCGGCCTCGGGGCCCCAGCCTGCATCATCGATGTAGATCCGGCCGTGACGACTCTTAGTCATCCGGCCCACTGCGTAGCCCTTGAGCCCTTCAAAGCCACCCTTCAAGAACTCGGAACCATCGTGCGATAGCCCCACGGTGGGCGCCAACTGTCGTGGATTTAGGACGGCAGATGTCCTAGCGAAAGGACTTAGTCGTGAGGCCATCGCTACGGGTTAGCATAAAGGGGTTAAAGTGGACGAAGGACGCAAGGATTTTATACTAGTTCGGCCCCTTCGATGAAGGTAAAAGCCTACGTCTAGTTTGGTGTGGTATTGCTTGGGCTTCAATGACCAGGGAGCAAATTCGCTTTACCTATGTCTTGAGCTCTTGTTCTTTGTCCTGAACCGTCGCCGGGTCGTCCCTTTATATAAGAGGTGACGCCCGGTCCGGTTTACAGAGTCCCAAGCCGGCTCATAAACGTGTCCGCCTCGGTCTCTGCTCTTTCTATCTCACATCCCAAGTTACATAGTATGACGGTTTACAAATCATGGGCCCTAATACATGGGCTCTAAGCCTCTTGGGCTATAATCTTCTAATCCATACTCCGCTGGGCCTTTTATAATATAATCTTGATAACGTAAACCGGACCCTCCTGGCCGGTTTATAACTGATAGTAATATCCCTGACACAAAGGCTTATGCCTTGCATGTATCCAAATGGAGTTCCTACTCCAAGTTTGAGGCATCAATAATGTTCAATTCACCTCTCAACCTGCAAAACACTTTATCATCAAGTGGTTTAGTAAATATATCCGCTAATTGCTTATCGATGCGAACATGTTTAAGATTGATATCACCCTTAGCAAGATGATCTCGAATGAAATGATGACGAACTTCAATATGCTTGGTTCGAGAATGTTGCACATGATTATGAGCAATCTTAATAGCACTTTCATTGTCACAAAGAAATTGTACATGTTTCATATAGATCCCATAATCTTTAAGAGTTTGGGTCATCCAAAGTAACTGAGCACAACATGAACCAGCGGCAATGTATTCCGCTTCAGCGATGGATAAGGATACCGAGTTTTGTTTCTTGGACGACCAAGACACAAGAGATCTACCAAGAAATTGACAAGTTCCCGAAGTGGACTTTCTATCAACCTTGTCACCGGCATAGTCCGAATTGGAGTAACCAACAAGATCAAAAGAGGACCTCTTAGGATACCAAATGCCAAAATTTGGTGTATGTATTAAGTATCTCACTATCCTTTTCACAGCCTTAAGATGACATTCTTTAGGAGCCGCTTGGTATCGTGCACACATGCACACACTTAGCATAATATCGGGATGGGAGGCACATAGATATAACAATGAACCAATCATAGAGCGGTAAACATTTTGATCAACCGGTTTGCCATCCTTAGTCAAGTCAAGATGTCCACTAGTAGGCATGGGTGTAGTCATACCTTTGCATTCTTGCATGTTGAACTTCTTGATCAAGTCCTTGGTATACTTTGTTTGAGAAACAAAGGTACCCTCCTTAGTTTGCTTGATTTGCAAACCAAGAAAGAACTTGAGTTCACTCATCATAGCACTGTTCAAGATATCTTCCGATATGCCGATAAATCGGTCGATTTATCGCTTACCGTTGTCTGACCGATAAGATAAATCGGCCGCTAAGTCAGCCGATATGGCGATAAATCGGCCGATATGCCGATAAACTGGCCGATTTACCCCTTATCATGGGTCGACCGATAAGTTCCCGATAAGCGATATCCCCAACACTGCATCATAGACATGTCAAACTTTTCCGACATTAGCTTTCCAAACCTTTTACTAAAATGGGGGTTAGTAGAACCAAATATGATATCATCAACATAAATTTGGCACACAAATAATTCACCATTGACCCTCTTAGTAAAAAGAGTGGAATCTACTTTTCCAATCTCAAAGACTTTTTCAATAAGGAACTTGGTCAAGCATTTATACCATGCTCTAGGAGCTTGTTTAAGACCACAAAGAGCTTTGTGAAGTTTGTAAACTTGATCGGGTTTCTTAGGATTGACAAAGCCGGGAGGTTGTTTAACATAAACTTCCTCCTCAATTTCACCATTTAGAAAAGCACTTTTAATGTCCATTTGGTACAAGGTGATATCATGGTGATTCGCATAAGCAAGCAAGATGCGAATGGACTCAAGTCTAGCAATGGGGGAATATGTCTCACCGTAGTCCATACCTTCGACTTGAGTGTAGCCTTGGGCGACGAGACGTGCTTTGTTACGGACAACTTGACCATCCTCATATTGCATGTTGCGAAACACCCATTTGGTACCAATGATGTTGTGGTTGTTGTCAGGCCTCTCGACCAATGTCCACACTTGATTTCTCTCAAAGTTGTGTAGCTCTTCGTGCATAGCGTTCACCCAATCCGGATCATCAAGAACATCTTCAACCTTCATAGGTTCAAGGTTAGATATGAAAGAGTAATGTTCATATAAGTTAGCTAAATGAGATTTAGAGCGAGTGATTCTCCCGGTTCGGATATCATTGTAGATTTGCTCTACGGGATGATCTCTAGCAATTCTTGCTCTAACTCTTGAAAGCTTTTGCTTGGATCGGGGTGGAACATCCTCTTCATCATCATCTTCTTCTTCTTGTCCTTCTACATTGTTGTTGGTGTTGTTTTCCCCTTGTGGAGGTGGAGAAGGAGGTTGATGAAGTTCATCTTGATGCGCATCCTCGTTTCCTTCGTCATGGCGTGTCCCACTTGTGGATGCCTCCAAGTCAACTTGTAGTTCAACTTGTTGTGAGGTAGGAGTTTCCACATGGACATACGAAGTACTCTCTTTCACCTCCGTTGGACGGATCTTGCCAATAGACAAGTCTTGAATTGCTTCCGAAGGATCTTTATCTCCTACATCAATTGGCAATTGCTCTATTTGCGAGCCGTTAGATTCATCAAACTTCACATCTACCATCTCTTCAACCTTTCGGGTGAAATTGTTGTAGACATGGTAAGTGTGAGAGTTTGAGCCATAACCAAGTAGGAAACCTTCATGAGAATTAGGAGCAAATTTAGAATGATGATGCTTATCAAGAATGTAGCACTTTGAGCCGAATACTCGAAAGTATCCAACTTGGGGTTTGTTACCGGTGAGAAACTTGTATGCCGTCTTGCCGAGAAGCTTGTGAAGATACAAGCGATTTGTTGCATGACAAGCTATCTCAACCGCTTCCGCCCAAAAGTATGTTGGCGTCTTGTATTCGTCAAGCATCGTTCTTGCCATTTCGATGAGTGTCCGGTTCTTCCTCTCGACAACTCCATTTCGTTGAGGCGTGTGCGTGATACGTCCAAAACGTATCTATAATTTCTGCTTGCTCCATGCTTCTTTTGTGTGATATTGCTATGATATTGATGCACTTCCATACACTTTTGATCATATTTGGACTAACATATTAACTCAGTGCACCACAGTGCCAGTTCCTATTTTCTGCTGTTTTTCTATTTCAGGTTTCCCCCATATTAAAAGTGCTCCAAAAATTCCAGGAAAAATATAGGAAAAATCAGCGTACAGGAAGCTTCGCGAAGAACCAAAGATGGGCCAGAGGGGAGCCAGGGGAGGCCCAGGCGGCCACCTGGCGCGGCCCCACCACTGGCCGCGCCAGGGGGGCGCCTGGGGCCCCTGCTCCGCCTCTGGCTGCCCCCCTTCGCATATATATCCCTCTCGTCCCGAAACCCTCGAGGACAGAACCCTTTTTCGCGATCAAGCCTCTGTTCCGCCGCCGCAGTGCTTCCAAGATCGGGAGCATCAGGAGAACTCTTCCCGGCACCCTGCCGGAGGGGAGAACCACCACCGGGAGCTTCTCCACCACCATGGACGCTTCCCAGATGAGTCGTGAGTAGTCCACCTTGGACCATGGGTCCATGATCAGTAGCTATGTGATGTTCTCCTCCCCTCTTTGCTCTTCATGGTTTAGACCTCGTGAGCTGCCCTACATGATCAAGGCACATATGTAATCTTTTTGCTGTTGCTTTGCTGAGTTTGCTGGGATCTTATGGATTATGAGACTATATTCAGATTGTGTTTGAGTAATATAATTGATTCACCTCTTTTATATCTTTGTTCTTGAGTAATTCTTGCATGTTCTCCGTTGCTGTTTATTGCTTTGCCAAGTAGTAGGTAGTAACTCCAAGAGGGAGCGTTATGCTTGATTGTGGGTTCATGCCCCCTGATGACTAGCTTGAGTGACAGAAACATGAGTCTAGGGGATGCGTTGTTGCCACAAGGGAGAAAACAACGGTGCTTGTACTTGCGGGTGCAAGGATTGTTTACTTTACGCAAAGTTCTTTTAATGCAGTTATCTATTGCTTTGAGTTTACACTTTGGGTGGGATTCACAACTTAATACCAGCGAGATGTTCTGGATAGATATCTCAAGGTGGATGATTAGTAGTAGATGCAGATGGATTTCGGTCTACTTGCCTTGGCGTACCACCCATGCTTTTGAGCCTCTACCTTTCTTTGCAGCATAGTTAGCATTGGTTTGCGCACATAATCCTGTCAATTGCCCAGCTGTAATTTGTTTACCTCGCTTTGCTATTTTATCATCTTTTGGGAGAGAGACATCACTAGTGAACATCATGGGACCCCGGTCCATATTACCACCGCTGATCACACCTTCTATTTACTTCCTATTTTTATTTCCTAGTTGCAGTCATAGCTATCATTAATATCTCTTGTGTTTGATCCTTTGTAAACAACAAGGCCGGAGGGATTGACAACCTCTCTGTACTCGTTGGGAGCAAAGTTATCTGTATCTGTGTGCAGGTCCCGTCAACCGCTAAGTTTCTGGCGCCGTTGACACCTACTTGTCGACCCTCGGAGTCTCACGGGATTCGATCCTTGGTATCTTTGCCAAGGGAAATTTGCCGCTATGCTACATCTCAACCTTCCACTTGGGGTAACCAACGAGGGGCGAGAAGCCATCAAGCAAGTATCTGGCGCCGTTGCCGGGGACTCCATCCTTCAAGATAGGGGAGTTGCATGCTATCTTTTATCTTTTCTTTTTAGTCTTGTTAGTTTACCTTTCAGTTTTTGCTTTAGCGTCCCTTACCAAAAATCACAAAAATAGTTATCTTGCTTGCTGCTGCTATGGGTTCCACCGAGAACACCAAGTTGTGTGACTTCACTAGTCATAACAACAATGACTTTATCTGCACGCCTATTGCTACACCTGCCACTTCAGCACCTTCTTATGAGATTAAACCTGCTTTGCTGAACCTAGTTATGAAAGATCAATTCTCCGGTGCTGGAGATGATGCTGCTTTGCACTTAAATAATTTTGTTGAGCTCTGTGATATGCAAAAGTACAAAGAAGTAGATGGTGATATTGTTAAGCTTAAGCTTTTTCCTTTCTCCTTGAGAGGAGGAGCCAAAATCTGGTTTCAATCCTTGCCTAGGAATAGTATAGATTCTTGGGACAAGTGCAAGGATGCCTTTATTGGGAAGTACTATCCCCCTGCTAAAATTATCCAATTAAGGAGTAACATAATGAATTTTAAACAATTGGATAATGAACACGTTGCCCAAGCTTGGGAACACATGAAATCTCTTGTCAAGAACTGCCCTACTCATGGTTTGACTACTTGGATGGTTATCCAAACTTTTTATGCAGGCTTGAACTTTACCTCGCGGAACTTGTTAGATTCGGCCGCGGGAGGAACCTTTATGTCAACTACACTTGGTGCTGCCACGAAGCTTCTCGACGAGATGATGACCAATTATTCCCAATGGCACACCGAACGCGCTCCAACAGGTAGGAAGGTAAACTCTGTCGAGGAGATTTCCTCCCTAAATGAAAAAGTTGACTTTATCATGTCTCTACTTTCCAAGCAATCTTCTATTGATCCTCATGATGTTCCTTTAAATTCTTTGATTGCTCAAGATCAAGTAGATGTGCACTTTATCTCTAGAAACAATTTCAATAACTATGCTTATAGGAGTAATTTTGGTAGCAACCCTAGACCGTTCCCCTCTAATTCCTATGGGAACAACAATACTTATCCTAGCACCAAGAACTCCACTTCTGAACTAGAGATTATGCTTAAAGACTTCATCACTACCCAAAAGGCCTTCAATAAGAGTGTAGAAGAAAAACTAGACAAACTAGATAATCTCTCTTCGAAGGTAGACAATTTAGCCCATGCGGTAGAGTTGCTTAAAATTAGAACTTCTCCTCTTGAGGAGAGGATGACCACTCCTATGAATGCTATTCAAGTGCAAATTAATGAAAACATTAGGATGATGGCTAAACTTAAAGAGAGATGGGCTAGAGAAAAGGAGGAAGAAGATAGGATTAAGAGCCTTCCTACCCACCACACTGTTGCTACTATCCAAGTTGTTGAGGATATCCAAACTCTTAGCACCCAATGCACTCCTAGTCCCATTGGACCTATTAATGGTGATGCTATGACCTCAACCGTAGAAGAAGAAACTCCTATGACCATAGAAGCTACCAAACAAGTGAGCCTAAAGGACACCACTACCACTTTACTTGATAGTAGTGACCTTGATTTTGATAATTGCACCCTTTCTGAAGTTATTGGTTTTCTTCACAAGATGTCTAGAGATCCCCACACTAGCACACTTAATCTTGCCTTCACGGAGCATATCACTAATGTTCTTATCAAAGCTAGGGAGGAGAAGCTTAGGGTAGAAGCCTCCATACCTAGAAAGCTAGAAGATAGTTGGGATCCTATGATTAAAATTAAGTTGAATAACTTCTCTTGCTATGCTTTATGTGATGTTGGAGCTAGTACCTCCGTTATGCCCAAAAGAATGTATGATATGTTTGAATTGAAACCTTTTGATCCTTGTTCTTTTGGTGTTCGTCTTGTTGATTCTTCCGTAAAGAAACCTTTGGGGAAGATCGACGATGTTCTTATCATTGTCAATGACAATTATGTTCCCGTTGATTTTACTATTATGGATATTGAATGTGAACCTTCATGTCCAATTATTTTGGGACGTCCTTTTCTTCGCACCGTTGGTGCTATCATTGACATGAAAGAGGGGAATATAAAATTACAATTCCCTCTCATGAAAGGGATGGAACACTTCCCTAGAAAGAAGATTAAGTTGCCTTTTGAGTCTGTTACACGGGCTAGCTATTCTCTTACTCTTGATAAAACTTGATCTTCTCTTTTTGCATCATGCCTAGCTTAAAGGCATAAAAGAAAGCGCTTTTGGGAGGCAACCCACAACGAATTAGGTTTTATTTTGCTTTTGTTGTGTCTTGATGTTTGTTAATACAGTAGCATCATCATTGTATCTTTTCTTTTCAGCTTTGTGCCAAGTTTAGCCTCCGATTGCAAGAAAGTTCAAAAGTTGTGACGTGCTGTCCAGAAAACAGATTCTGTCCTTGGACAGAAAAATTCGAATAAAATCACCAGATCATATTTTTGATCTGAAATTTTTTTGACAGCGTGCTCTATACAATTGGCTTTCGAGCTTCCGTTCTGAGTTTTTTGTTTTGAGTTGCAGAAGTGCCCCGAAAAAATTATTTACTACCTGCTGGTCTGTTTTTCACAGATTCTGTCCTGTTTTGCCTTTTCTTCATTTTGCAAACCTTGAGCTTGCTTTTTCTTTGCAAAAACATTTTGGCAATCTTGAAAAACAGTAGCTCTTCAAGATTATCTGTATTTCCAGTAGGGAAAAAATTATTTTATTGTGGGTACTAACCTCGCTAATCAGATTATGATGAGTTATCTATGAAGGGAGTTTTCAAGTGTGCGAGGGAAGATGATAAAAGAAGATTCAGGAGGGTCAAACGCTCAAGCTTGGGGATGCCCCCGTGCACCCCTAAGAAATATTCAAGAAGACTCAAGCGTCTAAGCTTGGGGATGCCCCCATGCATCCCCTTCTCCATCAACAATTATCAGTTCGTCTTTTGTTCCACTATATTCTTATCACTTCATGCGTTATGTGCTATGCTTGGAGCGTCTCGCTCTTAGTTTCCTTTTTTTAGTTTTCTTTAGCTTTGCTTGCTGTTCATAACAAGTTAGAACCCAGCTTTCTTTGTGTGGGAGAGAAACACGCTCCACTTCAACCTAGAACACAACATAGGATTTTCATACTTATCTTTGCTGTGTGTGTTCTTTGTCTTTCCATAGCTGCTGTCATGTTTAGCTCTTAGTTTTCATGCTTTTCTTTTTAAAGAGCTTTTGTTTAGTTGGTTGCTGAACTCTCTTGAGTTTTCATGTTTATCTTGTTAAGAGAGTTTGCCTGTTGCACTGAGTTGTGTGTCTTAACTTAAAGTAGGTAATTGAGGTTGCTATTTAATTTTAGTAGTAACTTGCAATAGTTTTGAGGTATTGCCATGAGTAATGTCTGAACTTTTGGTGTCAAGAGCTTTAGCCTATTAGTGATAGATGTCGTATTTTGGGCAATCCGTGTTTATTTTCGAAAACCTACAAAATAGTTGAGAACTTTAGCTACTAGATGGATCACTAATCTTTGGAGGGATCGAATATTAGAGTACACTCACGTACCATGAGTCGATGCGCAAGGATAACCAAACCCCCATACACTCCTCCTCGGGGTACTTGTCTCTTTGTGAACCTCCTAATTAGATTGAGAGTTACCGATAATAAGTGCATGAGTTCTTCGGACTAATGTGAGTATTCGAAAGTTGACACTTCCACCTAGCCATATTTTTCTAGCCTCTTCGGTACCGTGCATTGCCCTTTCTCACCTCGAGAGTTGGCGCATACTTCGCCGGTGCATCCAAATCCTTGGCACGATACGCTCTGTCATCATAAGCATCATTATATCCTTCCTCAAAACAGCCACCATACCTACCTATCAAGGCATTTCCATAGCCTTTCCGAGATACATTGCCATGCAACATCCATCTTCTCATGACTTGATCTTCATGTCATACATGCCTTTTGCTTGATCGATGAGCCGCATGCTAGTTGGGCCTTGCCCTAATCATTGCTACATGACGCGCTAGTATCATTGCATATCCTGCTACACTGGCAGAGGCATACATTTGCATACATCATGATAGTTTCATCTTCTTTATGTTGAGTACTTTTGTAAAGTGTGAAAGATCTTCTATACTTCTTGTAATATATAGAGTGTTGCCCCTAAAGTGAGGAAAAGATCCCAAAGAGGACAAAATCAAAAGATCCCAAAGAGGACAAATGAGAGTTAAATAGAAAGAGCCATTGAGGCCACACAAAAATAAAAAAAATAAAAAAAAAGAGAAAAAGAAATAAAAAGAGAGAAGGGGGCACACTACTATTCCTTTTGAGAGATCCACACTCGTACTCCATCTTATACCTTGTACTCCATAGAGATTATCATTCATGCATATAGCTATGTGGGGACCTTCACACTATAGAACTTGGCTTGTATATTCCAATGATGATCCTCCTCAAAAGAGCTCTAGGTCTTCTTGAGCGAGCAAGTTGGATGCACCCCCACTAGTTCCATTGGAGAGCTTACCTTAGCTCATATGTGCATCTGTTGCATGGCAATCCCTACTCCTCACATCATATCTATCATTTGGCTTTCTCTCGCCTAAGATTGTCCTCATTGATGTGAGCCTTTCACACCTTTTTTGTCTTCCCCCTTCATCATTTTTCTCTCTTTGCCATCCTATGTAATGCCCAGGATGGAGTTATACCTCCTACGTGTCGAGGCACGACTTAAAGGCATAAATCCATCCTAGAATGATCTCAAGTTCGGTAATCTTTGCACAACTCATGTAAAAGAGGGGATTGTAAACAGAAAATAGTTGGCTTACACTCGCCACGTCACAAAATTACAATTCAAGTCTCAAACATCATACATTAAGAACATCACAACCCTCTAAGGGCAAAATCCAAATGTCAAAGTCCCAAACTTAGATAAATAAACCACAGGCGGATCGAATCCTAGTAAGAGTCTCCACTACTGATCATCCGGGTATCGCACATAGTACCGACTACGCTCCTCGTCGTACTCCCAATCCAGCTCGGTGCCATCACCTGGATAGCTCACAGCTGGACCTGCATCTGGTGTGTGAAGTAACTGTGAGCCACAGAGGACTCAGCAATCCCGTTCCCGGGTAACAAGACTATTTAAGCCTTTGGGAGAGGATAAAGGCTGAAGAAAAGAATAAGTGTCTGCAGCAGCAACTAGCAACTAACTTACGTGAGTGAGAGCGAGAAGAGAAAGCCTCGGACGAGAAGTAATCACGAAGTGATCCTAGCTACAAGCTCAACAAACATAACCCCTCCGTGTTCAACTACTGAATCCCTATTCGGAAATTGACGGTCACGGAACACACGCTGGTAGTGTATTAGTAACATTGTGTCAGTTATCTACAACCGGAATTAACAAGCTCCCATCTGCCACATAACCGCGGGCACGGCTTTCGAAAGTTCAAACCCTGCAGGGGTGTTCCAACTCGACCCATTACAAGCTCACGATCCGCGGAGTCGCAACTCCAAAGTGGGAAGACCCGAGTATCCTCGGAATCCCGTGCTCAAGATATACCGAACTAAGGTAAGGCTAATCCAGCAAATCCTCCCGGTGTGTCGACACCCTGATAGTAGCCGCGCGTATCTAAGTCTCAGGACACGACCGGATGGGTGATGCTACAGGTGTATGCCAGATACCTCGGGTTGCCCCAAGGCGGCCCTACAGGACCCCCGTTTCGGACCAACACTCATGTGGAGCACTGGCCCGGGGTTGTTGATTAAGAAAGAGGGTTAATTACTCCCTATGCAAGTTTAGTTTGTTATTAGGCAAATAGTACCAATGTTGGGACTTGCTGGAAAAGACTTAGCACTTAGCGGTTTATCGAGGGGGTCCCATACACCCCAACCGTGTTAGGAACGCATAATCAAGGAACATAACACCGGTTTATATGGTTCCTAACGGCATGAGTGGAACAAATCACCAAGCAAAAGGCTTAGCCTTCCACCCTTGCCAATATATAGATGATTTCATTTTAAGCATTTATATAGTGTGATAAAACCCAACCAAACTTCAACATGAAGCAAGCATCTTCGATCTTCACCTGCAACTAGCAATGCTATAAGAAGGGCTGAGCGAAGCGTACTTAGCCAAGCAACTGTTTGCATAGGTAGGTTGGTTAATCATGGCAATTGGTTACAAGTAGGAGGCTGACAAGAAGATCATGGGCATCGAGGCAAAACTATAGATCGAGACTACTAGCAATAGGCAAAGATAGTAATGTTATCGGGGTTCGGTCATCTTACCTGAAGAGAAGTCGTTCGGATCGTAAGAAGGGTCCTCGTGCTCAACCTCGTTGGTAACCTCGTGCTCGAACTCGTACTCGGTCTCAGCTTCCGGCTCTAAACAAATCAATCACACCAAGCACAAATCAACAAGATGCAATGCGCACTCGAAAAATGATGGATGCATGATGGATGCACTAAGAATGCACACGGAGCACGTAAAATAACACTCAAGCAAAACACCTCAAAACATGATAACAATAACATATTAAGATTCTACACAGAAAATCAATCAAGTTTGATATAAGATTCGCTGAAATCGGAGTTACGGGCTAAAAGTTATGCCCGAAACAAGAAATGAGCGAAAGCGGAAAATTACAGCAACATAGCATCTTCGGAGCACAAAATAATTGAGCTACAGCATTCAAATAACATGGCAAAAGGCATGAACACAAACTAGACATATACTACAGCAACTAAGTCCAAAGGTGCACCCCCAACAGAGCCACGGATCAATAGCAATGATCTTGGACATATGGAACTTGACAATAAAATTCTGGCAGCAGAATTTTATTGAAACTTTGGAGCAAAAGATAAACATGCTACAGCCACTTAAAAAGACATGTGAGGACATGAATGGAAAGTCAACAATATATACTACAAGGAACAACCAAGATCCACTCCAAAACTAACATGCTTTGTCCTAGAACATCACACGAACATGGCATCGGAACGTTACAGATTTCAGACTTTGTGAAAAACCACTAAGTCCTAAAACAGCAATATCATCATGGCATATAAAAGAGCATGTTTAAGTCACCTCGAAACTAAACATGGCAAGAGGTAAGCACCTCATCAAAATACACACGAAGGTGATTCCGAAACACACAAGCATGCATCGTAGAGGTGAACACAACGATTGCAACGAGCTCAACAAGATGGCATTTCATAACAAGTGAAACAACATCACAGCCACATGGCACTTTGCAACGATGATAACAAGGCAATAATAAATCTACCATGCAACCTATCACATGCAACACGTAGATCATGGCAAGACGAACACGTGGACATGTCATTTGCATCATTTGGACAAACGAGCTAAAATATATCACATGGCAAAGATGACATAAAAACATCACATAACAGCAGTTTATAACATGATGCACTATTGCAACAGCAAAACGAGCACCTAAATGATCTCTAACATGCATGACAACAACTAATGAAACGTAGAGCACGATCCCACGAACGTCTGGACATATTATACGCGCGAATCGGACAAACACACAAGGAGATCTAGCAGTTCAAACATAGCATCACAGAACAAAAAAAAAATAGCAGGGACTTAGGTGGAAAAAGAGGTAAACCTCAGATCTGAGAAAAATCTAGGTCAACGGGCCCGCGGATCGGCCTGATGGAAAACCGCGGCGGTCCAGGAGCTGGCGCGATGCGGCCCGCCCTGGTGCGGGATCTGATGGGCCGCGGGAGGCGGCTTCGGCCCGGTCGGTGCGGTGGGCGAGCGCCCGGCGGTTGGGCCTCGCGCGGAGGAAGCGGCCCGGCGCGGTGCGGTGATGCGGCGGCGGCGAGCGGAGGCCCAGGCGGCGGCGACTGGGCCCAGGCTGGTGGTGCTGGAGCCTGGCGAAGCTGGGCGAAGGCGAGGCCCGCTCGCGGAAGGAGGGACGGCCCGAGGCGGCGAACGGGAGGAAGGCCCGGCCTCGCTGCGGCGATGCGGTCCCCGGGGCCAGCTGACTGGCGCGACGACGCTGGGAAGGCTCGATGCGGGCGCGGTGAAGTGGGCTGGTGGAGTCGGGGCGCTGGGCCGGCGGGGAAGGCCGAGCGGGAGGCGCGGTGAAGTGGTCCCGACGGGCCTCGGCGTGGGATCGAAGGAGGCTGGAGCGAAGCGGTCCAGTCGGCCGGTCGATCGAACGGAGGGATGCTTGATGCGGGCGTTGACCTGGGCGTCGAGGCCAGTGGCTGCGGAGGCGATCGAGGGAACTGGCCGGATCGGCTGGTTCCCTCGGGATTCGAGGAGGAGTGCCCAAATGGCAGATTGGATCTGAGAAAAAAAGGGGAAGAAGGGGAAAGGAATTAGGGATGCCCAAAAATGGACATGGGATGTTATATAAAGCAGTTTTTCTAGGGTTAGGGGGAATTTGGGGTGTTAGGAGCCCTCCGATCGCGATCCGACGGATCCGATCGCGGGGGTAGTTTAGAAAGGCCTAGGAGAAGGCAAAGACTGCAGTAGGGGTGTTTTCGGGACACAAAGTGAAGGTACTTTGGACCCACACGAACAACGAATGGGAAAACCAACGGAGTCCAAACAAGACGAGATTTGAGAGGCGGGTTGCACACAACAAAACAACAACACACACAACAACCTCGCGGCACACCGGTAACGTTAAACGCCCGAACAACAAAGTAGGCCTACGGGACGTCACGGACACGTGAGGGAGCTCCGGAACGCGAAACGGACAACGAGAAGAAACGTGTGGAACCGGATGCAACCGACAACACAATGCAATGCGATGCACAAGTCTACATGATATGAATGAATGCCACACACGCACACAACAACAAGACGAAAACCCGAAAGACAAAGAACCCGGAATGGAAATAGATGAAGCCGGAGATATATTATATACCCAAAAGGGAAAGTATTACATCCGGGGCATTACTAACTCTCCTCTACTACAAAAAGATCTCGTCCCGAGATCTAGGACTGGAAAAAGGAAGGGTACTCGGAACGAAGATGATCTTCTCGTTCCCAGGTAGCTTCTCGGTTGGTGTGATGTGACCACTTGACTTTCAAGAATTTGATGGACTTGTTGCGGGTCTTGCGTTCGGTTTCTTCGAGAATAGCAACTGGGTGCTCTCGGTAGGACAGGTCTTGTTGAAGATCAATCTCCTCAAACGGAATCATGCGCTCAGGTGCTTTAAAGCATTTGCGAAGTTGAGACACATGGAAGACATCATGAACATTGGCGAAGTTTGAAGGGAGCTCGAGTTGATAGGCTAGATCGCCTCTTTTGCCAAGAATTTTGAAAGGCCCGACGTATCTAGGAGCAAGTTTTCCTTTGATACCGAATCTTTGGGTGCCTTTCATCGGAGAAACTCGGAGATAGACATGATCATCGATGTTGAAAGCCAAATCACGATGCTTGCCGTCATAGTAGCTCTTCTGACGCGACTGAGCGGCCTTGAGATTCTCACGTATGACTTTGCACATTTCTTCGGCTTCTGAGATCAAGTCATTGCCAAGAAGTTGATGCTCGCCTGTTTCAGACCAGTTGAGAGGGGTACGACACTTTCTGCCATAGAGAATTTCAAACGGTGCTTTGCCTGCACTTGCTTGAAAGCTGTTGCTGTAAGAGAACTCGGCAAATGGAAGGCAGTCTTCCCATTTCATGCCAAAGGAGATGACACAGGCTTTGAGCATGTCTTCTAGGATCTGATTCATGCGCTCGACTTGACCACTAGTCTGAGGGTGAAAAGCAGTGCTGAACCTGATCTTCATGCCCATGGCGGACTGAAAGGAGTCCCAGAACCTTGATGTGAACAAGCTTCCACGGTCTGAGGATATAACTTGAGGAATGCCATGTAGGGACACAATTCTGGAAGTGTACAGCTCTGCAAGTTGAGCTGCATTGATTGATTCTTTGACTGGAAGAAAATGAGCGACTTTGGTAAGCTTGTCAATCACCACAAAGATAGCATCATTTCCTCGCTTGGATTTAGGAAAGCCAGTGACGAAGTCCATTTCAATGTGGTCGAACTTCCACTCGGGAATCGGAAGAGGTTGGAGAAGACCGGCTGGACGTTGATGTTCTGCTTTCACTCTCCTGCATACATCACATTCATTCACGAATTGGGCAATTTCCCTTTTCATGCGTGTCCACCAGTAAGACTGCTTGAGGTCTTGATACATCTTTGAACTGCCAAGATGAATGGAAAGGAGAGAATCATGAGCTTCTTCCATTATGAGCTTCCTGAGATCACCTTTGGGAACAACGAGTCTGTCCTCGAAGAACAAGGTATCTCTCTCATCAACACGGAAGCACTTGTATTTTGGAGTGCCCTTTGCAATCCCATGTTTCACCTTCTTCACCATGGTATCACTGAGCTGGGCCTCACGGACTTGATCTTCCAAGGTAGGAGCAATTTGGAGATTTGCAAGAAAACCCTGTGGAACAACTTGGAGGTTGAGTTTCCTGAATGCTTCACAAAGCTCAGGCTGGTACGGCTTGATAAGAAGGCTGTTGCAATATGCCTTTCTGCTCAAAGCATCTGCAATCACATTCGCCTTGCCAGGAGTGTATTCAATGTTGGGATTGTACTCTTGGATCATTTCAACCCAACGAGTCTGGCGGAGGTTCAGATGCGGCTGTGTGAAGATGTACTTCAAGCTCTTGTGATCAGTGAAGATGTCGACCTTTCTGCCCAACAACAGATGTCTCCACGTAATCAGAGCATGTACCACAGCTGCTAGCTCGAGATCATGTGTGGGATAGTTCTTCTCACTTGGCTTGAGCTGACGAGAAGTGTATGCCACAATTCTCTTATCTTGCATTAGCACACCACCAAGACCTTGAAGAGAAGCATCACAGAATACTTCATAGGGCTTGGATTCATCCGGAGGAGTCAGAACTGGAGCAGAGACGAGCTTTTCTTTGAGAGTTTTGAATGCCACTTCACACTCTGGAGACCAAAAGTATTTGACATTCTTCTGAAGCAGGTTGGAAAGAGGCTTGGCAATCTTGGAGAAGTTCTCAACAAACCTTCTGCAATAGCTGGCAAGACCCAGAGAACCGCGGAGCTGCTTGACGTTCTGAGGAGCTTCCTAGTTGACAATTGCTTCAACTTTCTCGGGATTAACCGCAATGCCGTCAGCTGAGATGATGTGGCCCAGGTACAAAACCTTATCGAGCCAAAACTCGCACTTGGAGAACTTGGCATAGAATTTATGCTCTCGGAGTCGATCAAGAACCAGACGTAAGTGCTTTTCGTGATCTTCTTCATTCTTGGAAAACACCAGAATATCATCCAGATACACAAGCACGAACTCGCCAGTATAGGGGTTGAAGATGTAATGCATCATCCTTGAAAAGGTAGGAGGAGCATTGGCGAGACCGAAGGACATGACGGTATACTCGTATGAACCGTAGCTCGTTCTGAAGGCCGTCTTGGGAATGTCTTCCTCGCGAATGCAAATTTGATGATAGCCCATTCGGAGGTCAAGCTTAGAGAACACTTTAGCTCCTTTGAGCTGCTCAAAGAGTTCGTTGATGTTGGGGAGCGGATACTTGTTCTTAATCGTCTTCTTGTTCAATGGCCGGTAGTCAACACAGAGACGCTCCGTGCCATCTTTCTTCTTGACAAATAAGACACCACAGCCCCACGGAGACGTACTAGGTCTGATGAGACCCATACTCTCCTGCTTATCAAGCTGCTTCTTCAGTTCCTTCAATTCATCCGGAGAGAGCTTGTACGGACGCCGGCATGCTGGCTCAGTACCCGGCTCGAGTTCAATGACAAACTCCACCTGACGGTGTGGAGGCATGCCTGGAAGTTCTTCAGGAAAGACGTCTTGATATTCGTTCACCACCGGAATTTGAGATATGGCATTAATTTCGCCCTTATCATTGAGAGAGAAAAGCCGGATAGTGTTATCCCTGGAGGCGAAAATAATCACATCATCATCAGAATGAGTCATCTTGACTTCCTTTTGAGCACAATCAATGTGAGCATCATGTTGAGAAAGCCAATCCATTCCGAGGATGAGGTCGATGTCAGAATTGCCAAGAATCACCGGAGAAGCCAAGAATCGATAATCGCCCATGCGAATAGAAACATTCGGAGAATATATACTGGAATGCATTCGTCTCCCCGGAGAAATAACTGATAACTCCCTTGGCAAGCTTTTGATGTCAACATTATACTTGGATGCAAATGGTTGAGACATAAAAGAGCAAGAAGCACCCGAATCAAATAACACTTTAGCTGGAAAAGAGTTAACTGGAAGGTTACCCAAAATGACGTCAGAAGCATTCTCCGCTTGCGCTGCATTCATCAGATTGACCCTTGCTGCCTTTGGATCATGCCTGACAATAGCTGAACTCACAGGTGGAGGAGGTGGAAGACGCTTCGGATTCGGACATCTGTTGGCATAGTGACCCTTCTGGCCACACTTGTTGCACACCACTTCAGAGAGAGGACGGAAATGAGAGCCACTTGACTTGGAGCCTTGAGACTGAAACTGCTTCTTCGACTGGTTGCTCGGGTTGGGTGGGTGGGAGAAACCACGACCACTAGAGTTCTTGTTGTTGGAGTTGTTGGAGTTGTTGTATGGAGCTCGAATCACTGGAGGAGGAGGAAGCCAGAATTTCTGATGCTTCGAGACCATCTGAGACGATGAGGAAGAGTGAACAGCATATCGAATTCTCTTCTTAGAGGCCTCCATCTTAAGCTGAGCTGCTTCTTGTTTCAAAGCCATGTTATAGAACTTGTCGAATTCATCCGGCTCGAACAAAGTGAGAGCAAGCTGAAGTTCATCTTTGAGACCTCCACGGAACTGGTAGATTTTACTCTTGGCATCAGGAATGTCTTGCTTAGCATAACGAGCGAGGTTTTGGAACTTGACATTATACTGATAGACTGTCATGGAGCCCTGCTTCAGGTTGCAGAATTGCTCACGCATACCCTCGATGACACTTGTAGGAATGTGGTGCGAACGGAAATCCTTGCAGAAATTCTCCCAAGATATCACTTGACCCGGCCTGGAGTCTTTGTACTGCTGCCACCAGTCAGCTACTTGATCTTTCAGTTGGAAGGCTGCAAACTTCACATAGTCATCTTCCTTCACGTTACTGCACTCAAAATGCTTCTTGATATCGGTTAGCCAATCTTCAGCATCAAGAGGGTCGACACAGTAACTGAAAGCTTTAGGATTGTTGGCCAAGAACTGGTTAAGAGTAGCATGGTGCTGCTGGAAGAAGTTGCCTTGGTTCCCTGGAATACCCTGATTAGCTAGAATAGCTTGCATCTGCTGCATCATCTGCATCATCAACTGAGTGTTCTGAGCAGTAGTCTGCATAATTGCTCTCCAAGCCTCAGGCGGAGGGGGAGGGGAAGGAGGATGTTCTGGGATCTCTTCCACCTCTGGGTTAGCGTTGGGAACCCTTTTCGGAGCCATCCTTTAAGAGATGACCACGAATCAGCAATTGATTGACAAAAGGTATAAGCTGAATCAATGGAATGAATTGCAACAAGTCTTCACAATAATCATTCGAACAATAAGAACGAATGAAATCATCCGAACAAGAGGAACGAATGATATTCCCAGTTAAATGATAACATCAATCTTCACGAGAAGCCACATAGGGGACAAAAAGATAAAATAAGAAAAACAACAAGGTATAGACGGGAACAAACACAAGAGAGGAGTTTCGTTCTAACATCTTTGTGCTGAAAGCATATGAACGCGTTACGAAAAGGTTTTGCAATCCCCGAATCAGCATAGCCAAGGATCCTTTAAGATGCAACTCCTGATAGTAACATCGGTCATATAACCACTTCACTCAATGTAGAACCCCGAACTCACTAACCTGCATTCGTTGGAAGAATGCCTACGATCTACTGGATAAACCCACCTATAGATTTCCGAAAGATTCCAGTTATGCAATCAGGTGTTGGGGATACACGGGAAGCACCGCGCAATCAACTCTAAACCTACATCCAGGTGTATCCATCCTTCAACACATAACCAGTCTTTCTCGGAAACTGTGTACCTCGGACCTTCGAAAAGCATCCACTATAACAAGCTATGGCAATACTCCCGAACTACCTCCCCAGTACTGGGTGATGTCGGGGTTATCTTGCCACTGGCCGTATAGGAGAGATTTTCGATGACGGCCGTCTTAAGTATTTAGTACTGCCGCGATATGCTTGTGACAACAATACCCCGAAGCTCAACTCCTCGGTAACAGGAGGCATCGAGAACAATATCCTTGTCACAAGAACATCGAAACAATCCCAGAATACTCGCGGGATTCCTAAAAAAAATTTGGTGCAATTTTTGGAGATAGGAGAGACAAGAGTAGTCGCCAGGAGTCCTCACCATAGAGAAAGGGGATGAGAAGCAAAGAAATCCTACTCTCCGATATAATATAGGACTCAAAAAGTTTTCAGTGTGTGCCTAGACTCGACCGTCAACGATTCGATCAAACAGTGGGGGCTCCTAGGTCGGAGAAGGCTCTGAATACCAACTTGTAATGCCCAGGATGGAGTTATACCTCCTACGTGTCGAGGCACGACTTAAAGGCATAAATCCATCCTAGAATGATCTCAAGTTCGGTAATATTTGCACAACTCATGTAAAAGAGGGGATTGTAAACATAAAATAGTTGGCTTACACTCGCCACGTCACAGAATTACAATTCAAGTCTCAAACATCATACATTAAGAACATCACAACCCTCTAAGGGCAAAATCCAAATGTCAAAGTACCAAACTTAGATAAATAAACCACAGGCGGATCGAATCCTAGTAAGAGTCTCCACTACTGATCATCCGGGTATCGCACATAGTACCGACTACGCTCCTCGTCGTACTCCCAATCCAGCTTGGTGCCATCACCTGGATAGCTCACAGCTGGACCTGCATCTGGTGTGTGAAGTAACTGTGAGCCACAGAGGACTCAGCAATCCCGTTCCCGGGTAACAAGACTATTTAAGCCTTTGGGAGAGGATAAAGGCTGAAGAAAAGAATAAGTGTCTGCAGCAGCAACTAGCAACTAACTTACATGAGTGAGAGCGAGAAGAGAAAGCCTCGGACGAGAAGTAATCACGAAGTGATCCTAGCTACAAGCTCAACAAACATAACCCCTCCGTGTTCAACTCCCGAATCCCTATTCGGAAATTGACGGTCACGGAACACACGCTGGTAGTGTATTAGTAACATTGTGTCAGTTATCTACAACCGGAATTAACAAGCTCCCATCTGCCACATAACCGCGGGCACGGCTTTCGAAAGTTCAAACCCTGCAGGGGTGTTCCAACTTGACCCATTACAAGCCCACGATCCGCGGAGTCGCAACTCCAAAGTGGGAAGACCCAAGTATCCTCGGAATCCCGTGCTCAAGATATACCAAACTAAGGTAAGGCTAATCCAGCAAATCCTCCCGGCGTGTCGACACCCTGATAGTAGCCGCGCGTATCTAAGTCTCAGGACACGACCGGATGGGTGATGCTACAGGTGTATGCCAGATACCTCGGGTTGCCCCAAGGCGGCCCTGCAGGACCCCCGTTTCGGACCAACACTCATGTGGAGCACTGGCCCGGGGTTGTTGATTAAGAAAGAGGGTTAATTACTCCCTATGCAAGTTTAGTTTGTTATTAGGCAAATAGTACCAATGTTGGGACTTGCTGGAAAAGACTTAGCACTTAGCGGTTTATCGAGGGGGTCCCATACACCCCAACCGTGTTAGGAACGCATAATCAAGGAACATAACACCGGTTTATATGGTTCCTAACGGCATGAGTGGAACAAATCACCAAGCAAAAGGCTTAGCCTTCCACCCTTGCCAATATATAGATGATTTCATTTTAAGCATTTATATAGTGTGATAAAACCCAACCAAACTTCAACATGAAGCAAGCATCTTCGATCTTCACCTGCAACTAGCAATGCTATAAGAAGGGCTGAGCGAAGCGTACTTAGCCAAGCAACTGTTTGCATAGGTAGGTTGGTTAATCATGGAAATTGGTTACAAGTAGGAGGCTGACAAGAAGATCATGGGCATCGAGGCAAAACTATAGATCGAGACTACTAGCAATAGGCAAAGATAGTAATGTTATCGGGGTTCGGTCATCTTGCCTGAAGAGAAGTCGTTCGGATCGTAAGAAGGGTCCTCGTGCTCAACCTCGTTGGTAACCTCGTGCTCGAACTCGTACTCGGTCTCAGCTTCCGGCTCTAAACAAATCAATCACACCAAGCACAAATCAACAAGATGCAATGCACACTCGAAAAATGATGGATGCATGATGGATGCACTAAGAATGCACACGGAGCACGTAAAATAACACTCAAGCAAAACACCTCAAAACATGATAACAATAACATATTAAGATTCTACACAGAAAATCAATCAAGTTTGATATAAGATTCGCTGAAATCGGAGTTACGGGCTAAAAGTTATGCCCGAAACAAGAAATGAGCGAAAGCTGAAAATTACAGCAACATAGCATCTTCGGAGCACAAAATAATTGAGCTACAACATTCAAATAACATGGCAAAAGGCATGAACACAAACTAGACATATACTACAGCAACTAAGTCCAAAGGTGCACCCCCAACGGAGCCACGGATCAATAGCAATGATCTTGGACATATGGAACTTGACAATAAAATTCTGGCAGCAGAAATTTATTGAAACTTTGGAGCAAAAGATAAACATGCTACAGCCACTTAAAAAGACATGTGAGGACATGAATGGAAAGTCAACAATATATACTACAAGGAACAACCAAGATCCACTCCAAAACTAACATGCTTTGTCCTAGAACATCACACGAACATGGCATCGGAACGTTACAGATTTCAGACTTAGTGAAAAACCACTAAGTCCTAAAACAGCAATATCATCATGGCATATAAAAGAGCATGTTTAAGTCACCTCGAAACTAAACATGGCAAGAGGTAAGCACCTCATTAAAATACACACGAAGGTGATTCCGAAACACACAAGCATGCATCATAGAGGTGAACACAACGATTGCAACGAGCTCAACAAGATGGCATTTCATAACAAGTGAAACAACATCACAGCCACATGGCACTTTGCAACGATGATAACAAGGCAATAATAAATCTACCATGCAACCTATCACATGCAACACGTAGATCATGGCAAGACGAACACGTGGACATGTCATTTGCATCATTCGGACAAACGAGCTAAAAGATATCACATGGCAAAGATGACATAAAAACATCACATAAGAGCAGTTTATAACATGATGCACTATTGCAACAGCAAAACGAGCACCTAAATGATCTCTAACATGCATGACAACAACTGATGAAACGTAGAGCACGATCCCACGAACGTCTGGACATATTATACGCGCGAATCGGACAAACACACAAGGAGATCTAGCAGTTCAAACATAGCATCACAGAACAAAAAAAAAATAGCAGGGACTTAGGTGGAAAAAGAGGTAAACCTCAGATCTGAGAAAAATCTAGGTCAACGGGCCCGCGGATCGGCCTGATGGAAAACCGCGGCGGTCCAGGAGCTGGCGCGATGCGGCCCGCCCTAGCGCGGGATCTGATGGGCCGCGGGAGGCGGCTTCGGCCCGGTCGGTGCGGTGGGCGAGCGCCCGGCGGTTGGGCCTCGCACGGAGGAAGCGGCCCGGCGCGGTGCGGTGATGCGGCGGCGGCGAGCGGAGGCCCAGGCGGCGGCGACTGGGCCCAGGCGGGTGGTGCTGGAACCTGGCGAAGCTGGGCGAAGGCGAGGCCCGCTCGCGGAAGGAGGGACGGCCCGAGGCGGTGAACGGGAGGAAGGCCCGGCCTCGCTGCGGCGATGCGGTCCCCGGGGCCAGCTGACTGGCGCGGCGACGCTGGGAAGGCTCGATGCGGGCGCGGTGAAGTGGGCCGGTGGAGTCGGGGCGCTGGGCCGGCGGGGAAGGCCGAGCGGGAGGCGCGGTGAAGTGGTCCTGACGGGCCTCGGCGTGGGATCGAAGGAGGCTGGAGCGAAGCGGTCCAGTCGGCCGGTCGATCGAACGGAGGGATGCTCGATGCGGGCGTTGACCTGGGCGTCGAGGCCGGCGGCTGCGGAGGCGATCGAGGGAACTGGCCGGATCGGCTAGTTCCCTCGGGATTCGAGGAGGAGTGCCCAAATGGCAGATTGGATCTGAGAAAAAAAAGGGGAAGAAGGGGAAAGGAACTAGGGATGCCCAAAAATGGACATGGGATGTTATATAAAGCGGTTTTTCTAGGGTTAGGGGGGATTTGGGGTGTTAGGAGCCCTCCGATCATGATCCGACGGATCCGATCGCGGGGGTAGTTTAGAAAGGCCTAGGAGAAGGCAAAGACTGCAGTAGGGGTGTTTTCGGGACACAAAGTGAAGGTACTTTGGACCCACACGAACAACGGATGGGAAAACCAACGGAGTCCAAACGAGACGAGATTTGAGAGGCGGGTTGCACACAACAAAACAACAACACACACAACAACCTCGCGGCACACCGGTAACGTTAAACGCCCGAACAACAAAGTAGGCCTACGGGACGTCACGGACACGTGAGGGAGCTCCGGAACGCGAAACGGACAACGGGAAGAAACGCGTGGAACCGGATGCAACCGACAACACAATGCAATGCGATGCACAAGTCTACATGATATGAATGAATGCCACACACGCACACAACAACACGACGAAAACCCGAAAGACAAAGAACCCGGAATGGAAATAGATGAAGCCGGAGATATATTATATACCCAAAAGGGAAAGTATTACATCCGGGGCATTACATCCTAAGTGTCAACTTTCTTGCTTACGCTCATCCATTGCATGAGTGCTCAAAATATCGAAAGGGGGTGGATCATTTTGACTTGTACCTGGCTACTGGTCTGGGGATGAGTCAAGATAAGATTCCAAAGAAGACCAAGTGTGAAACTTTAGTAGATTAAGTTCTCAACAATACAAAAACTATGTTTTACTCTCTCGTATATCCCTATCCCCTTTCTTGCACGCAAACACCATTTGGAGACATTCGAGTCACGGACATCGAGAGCTCTTGCACCTTTATGTTCTTATGTTGCTTGTTACAATGCTAATATAGACTCTTGCTTGTTATGACTTGAATTGAATTACATGCCTTGATTGCTTTACTTAAAAAGTTCTTATATGGTTGGTAGCATGTCACCACAGAAATTATGCTTGTTATCATTTACCTAGTCGAGGACGAGCAGGAATTAAGCTTGGGGATGTTGATACGTCCAAAACGTATCTATAATTTCTGCTTGCTCCATGCTTCTTTTGTGTGATATTGCTATGATATTGATGCACTTCCATACACTTTTGATCATATTTGGACTAACCTATTAACTCAGTGCACCACAGTGCCAGTTCCTGTTTTTTGCTGTTTTTCTATTTCAGGTTTCCCCCATATTAAAAGTGCTCCAAAAATTCCAGGAAAAATATAGGAAAAATCAGCGTACAGGAAGCTTCGCGAAGAACCAAAGATGGGCCAGAGGGGAGCCAGGGGAGGCCCAGGCGGCCACCAGGCGCGGCCCCACCCCTGGCCGCGCCAGGGGGGCGCCTGGGGCCCCTGCTCCGCCTCTGGCTGCCCCCCTTCGCATATATATCCCTCTCATCCCGAAACCCTCGAGGACAGAACCTTTTTTCGCGATCTCGCCTCTATTCCGCCGCCGCAGCGCTTCCAATATCGGGAGCATCAGGAGAACTCTTCCCAGCACACTGCCGGAGGGGAGAACCACCACCGGGAGCTTCTCCACCACCATGGACGCTTCCCGGATGAGTCGTGAGTAGTCCACCTTGGACCATGGGTCCATGATCAGTAGCTATGTGATGTTCTCCTCCCCTCTTTGCTCTTCATGGTTTAGACCTCGTGAGCTGCCCTACATGATCGAGGCACATATGTAATCTTTCTGCTGTTGCTTTGCTGAGTTTGCTGGGATCTGATGGATTATGAGACTATGTTCAGATTGTGTTTGAGTAATATATTTGATCACCTCTTTTATATCTTTGTTCTTGAGTAATTCTTGCATGTTCTCCGTTGTTGTTTATTGCTTTGGCCAAGTAGTAGGTAGTAACTCCAAGAGGGAGCGTTATGCTTGATTGTGGGTTCATGCCCCCTGATGACTAGCTTGAGTGACAGAAACATGAGTCTAGGGGATGCGCTGTTGCCACAAGGGAGAAAACAACGGTGCTTGTACTTGCGGGTGCAAGGATTGTTTACTTTACGCAAAGTTCTTTTAATGCAGTTGTCTTTTGCTTTGAGTTTACACTTTGGGTGGGATTCGCAACTTAATACCAGCGAGATGTTCTGGATAGATATCTCAAGGTGGATGATTAGTAGTAGATGCAGATGGATTTCGGTCTACTTGCCTTGGCGTACCGCCCATGCTTTTGAGCCTCTACCTTTCTTTGCAGCATAGTTAGCATTGGTTTGCGCACATAATCCTATCAATTGCCCAGCTGTAATTTGTTTACCTCGCTTTGCTGTTTTATCGTCTTTTGGGAGAGAGACATCACTAGTGAACATCATGGGACCCCGGTCCATATTACCACCGCTGATCACACCTTCTATTTACTTCCTGTTTTTATTTCCTAGTTGCAGTCATAGCTATCATTACTATCTCTTGTGTTTGATCCTTTGTAAACAACAAGGCCGGAGGGATTGACAACCTCTCTGTACTCGTTGGGAGCAAAGTTATCTGTATCTGTGTGCAGGTCCCGTCAACCGCTAAGTTTCTGGCGCCGTTGACACCTACTTGTCGACCCTCGGAGTCTCACGGGATTCGATCCTTGGTATCTTTGCCAAGGGAAATTTGCCGCTACGCTACATCTCAACCTTCCACTTGGGGTAACCAACGAGGGGCGAGAAGCCATCAGTACTGCTGCCGAGAACTCATGTGAAATCCCTTCTTCGTCAAGAAAGGTATCCACATTTGCGTTCTTGAACTTCGTTCCGTTGTCGCTGCGAACCATCTTGATCTTCACTTCAAATTGATTTTGGGCCTTCCTAGCAAAGTTGTTGAAGATCTTTTGGACCTGCGATTTATCATCAAGAAAGAACACCCACGTACAGTCTTGAAAAATCATCAACAATGACTAATCCAAAAGAGTTGCCATCGAGGCTTTTGTAAGCATTGGGACCAAAAAGATCCATGTGAAGTAGCTCAAGTGGTCTTCTCGTAGTCATGATGTTCTCCACGGGATGACTTCCTCCGACTTGTTTTCCTACTTGACAAGCACTACAAAGTCTATCCTTCTCAAATATAACATCTTTAACACCAAGGATATGATCACCTCTAATTAGCTTATCAAGATTTCGCATACCGACATGACCTAACCTTCTATGCCACAACCAACCTTTAGAAGATTTAGCAATAAAACAAGTGCGAGGTTGAGCTTTCTTAGTGAAGTCAACAATGTATAGGTCACCTCTACGAATGCCGGTAAAGACCATATTATGATTATCTCCATGAAAGACTTTGCAATCAACATGAGTGAGTAGCAAATTTAAACCAAAACCAGCTAATCTAGACACGGAGAGAAGATTATATCCGAGAGATTCTACAAGCATGACATTCTTAATTGAGCTGTCGTTGGATATGGCCACCTTACCAAGGCCAACAACTTTACCCTTAGAGTTGTCACCAAAGGTAACGTACTTTCGTGGACCATCATTTCTAGTAAGCTCATCAAACATGTCCTTATCTCTGGTCATGTGATCCGTGCAACCACTATCAAGCACCCATTCCTTTCCTCCGGCTGTGTAACCACGAAGGTTTGCCATAAGACCGAAATGTCTCATTTGTTCATCAAGATCATCCTCATCATAGTATCCATGTTCCTCATCGTCATGTGATTAGTCAACACCTAGAGAGAGTAATTCATTAGAAGTATGACCACAACAATGTTCATCTCTATGAATTCTAATGACTTCGGAAATGATATTGCTAATTATTCCAACATCTCCTTTGGCATGCATGAGTTCACGAAGCTCAAACAAACAATCACCAAACTTAGGATCACTAGTACTCATCTTATTTAAGGCAATAGACTTATGGAGAATCTCATCCAGATTTTTCAAGGAATAATTTGGGAATCGTTCCTCTAGAAATCTCCATATAGTATAAGCACATTCAAAAGTTGGCAAACATACAAGCAAGTTTCTACGCAATCCTCTAGTGATAAGATTAACAGTCCTAAGATTTCGAACCATGTCAAGTTTCTCATTGAAAGTAGGATTCGAAGCATCAATGAGGGCATACAAGGATTATCAATGTACTTGTTCAAATGATATTCATTGAAGATCTCAAGCATCTCATTTTTCCATTCATGAAAGTACTCTCCATCAAGCATAGGCACTTCACGTCTAATACTCCCCAACGTAGACTCATCCATCTTCCTCCAATGGTGATTAAACCAAAGCAATGGAGACCAATGCTCTGATACCAATTGAAAGGATCAAGAAGAGTATGTGTCTAGAGGGGGGTGAATAGACTCTAGCAAGAAAAGTGGCAGCTTTTAAAATACTTGAAGTTGGAGTGGAGATTTAGCACATTTTAACTTTCACAATACACAACAAGCATGCATAACAAGAGTATATAGGTATTGTGAAGTAAAGCATGCAACTTTGACCACTTGACTAAAGCAAAATCTAGCCTTTTCCCAATTTTAGTTCTTGGCAGATTTTAGCAACTTAGCACAAGTCAAGCAATCAACCTACACATGCAATTCTAAGAGTATAGCAGCGGGATGTAAAGCAATTGCATATGAAGGTAAAGGGAGGAGTTTCAAGGAGCAAACACTAGTGCAGACACGGATATTTTTGTCGTGGTTCCGACAGGTGGTGCTATCGTACATCCACGTTGATGGAGACTTCAACCCATGAAGGGTAACGGTTGCGCGAGTCCACGAAGGGCTCCACCCACGAAGGGTCCACGAAGAAGCAACCTTGTCTATCCCACCATGGCCATCGCCCACGAATGACTTGCCTCAATAGGGTAGATCTTCACGAAGTAGGCGATCTCCTTGCCCGTACAAACTCCTTGGTTCAACTCCACAATCTTGTCGGAGGCTCCCAAGTGACACCTAACCAATCTAGGAGACACCACTCTCCAAAAGGTAATAGATGGTGTGTTGATGATGAACTCCTTGCTCAAATGCTTCAAATGATAGTCTCCCCAACACTCAAACAGCTCCTCACAGATTTGGATATGGTGGAAGAAAGATTTGAGTGGAAAGCAACTTGGGGAAGGCTAGAGAACAAGATTAATATGGTAGGAATGGAATATCTTGATCTTAACACTTGAGTAGGTGGTTCTTTCTGAGAACATGTATGATGGAAGTGTAGGTATGTTCTGATGGCTCTCTCCACGAGTGAAGAGTGGGTGGTGGGGTATATATAGCCTCCACACAAAATCTAACTGTTACACATAATTTACCACACTCGGTGGGACCGATTCAGAGAACTCGGTCAGACCGATTTAGTTCATAATGTGACCGTTAGGCATTTCGGTGGGACCGATATGATCAACTCGGTAGGACCGATTTCATTAGGGTTAGGGCATCACGTAATCTCGGTGAGACCGATTACACAAACTTGGTGGGACTGATTTTGGTAATAAGCACACAGAGGGTTGGTCAGGCAAACTCGGTGGGACCGATTCGCTCGTTTCGGTTGCACCGAATCGTTAGGAAGAGGTAACAGAGAGTTTGCAATGCTAACTCGGTAAGACCGATTCTCACATCTCGGTTGGACCGAAATGTTAGAAATAGGAAACATAGAGTTTACATTCCCATCTAGGTGAGACCGAGATCCCTATCGGTGAGACCGAAGTGACTAGGGTTTCTGGAAGTGGCTATGTCAAATGAACTCAGTGGCGCCGGATAGAACTTTTCGGTGGGGCCGAGTTTGACTTTTGGTTTGGTACATATGTGGATGTGAGAAAGTGGTTGAGGGTTTTGGAGCATATCAAGCAAGCCATTAAGCAACACCTCAGTCCCTTTTAATAGTATTGGCTTTCCTATGGACTCAATGTGATCTTGGATCACTGAAATAGAAAATGTAGAGTCCTGAGCTTTGAGCTTGAGCCAATCGTTTTGTCCTTATCATCTTGAAGGGGTTCCACATCCTCTAGTCCATGCCACTCTATTTGTTGAATTTTTCTGAAATATACTAGATGAAAGCATTAGTCCAACAAGAGATATGTTGACATTAATTACCAAAATCACCCAGGGAGCACTTGTGCTTTCAGTTGCCGATAATTTAAAAAAATGATCGTCTCATACAATAACGTATAACTGATCACGTCTTGACCATATCACATCACAGCATGCCCTGCCAAAACAAGTTAGACGTCCTCTACTTTGTTGTTGCAAGTTTTTACGTGGCTGATACGGGCTTCTAGCAAGAATCATTCTTACCTACGCATCAAAACCACAATGATTTTTCGTCAAATGTGTTGTTTTAACCTTCATCAAGGAGTGGCTGGAGTCACACTCGATTCAACTAAAGTTGGAGAAACAGACACCCGCCAGCCACCTGTGTGTAAAGCACGTCGGTAGAACTAGTCTCATGAACGCGGTCATGTAATGTCGGTCTGGGCCGCTTCATCCAACAATACCGCCGAATCAAAGTAAGACGTTGATGGTAAGCAGCATGACTATTACCGCCCATAACTCTTTGTGTTCTACTCATGCATATCATCTACGCATAGACCTGGCTCATAATGACACACTTGGGGAACGTAGCATGCAATTTCAAAAAAAAAATCTACGCTCATGTAAGATCTATCTAGGAGATGCATAGCAACGAGACGGAGAGAGTGTGTCCACATACCCTCATAGACCAAAAGCGGAAGCGTTATGTTAACGTGGTTGATGTAGTCGAACGTCTTCACGATCCAACCGATCCAAGCACCGAACGTACGGCACCTCTGTGTTCAGCACACGTTCAACATGATGACGTCCCACGAGCTCTTGATCTAGCAGATGCTCGAGGGAGAGTTTTGTCAGCACGACGGTGTGGTGACGGTATTGGTGATGTGATCCGCGCGGGGCTTCGCCTAAGCACCACGACTATATGATCTATGGTGCAATATGTGGAGGGGGGCACCGCACATGGCTAAGAGAAACTTGTGTGTTCTAGGGTGCCCCATGCCTCCGTATATAAAGGAGAAGAGGGGGAGGCGGGCCGGTCCCTGTAAGGCACGCCAAAAGAGAGGTGTCCTACTAGGACTCCAAGCCCTAGTAGGATTCCACTTGGTGGAAGGGGGAAGAAGGAAGGGAGGGGAGAGGGAGAGGAAAGGGGGTCCGCGCCCCCTCCCTTAGTCCTATTCGGACTCCCCATGGGGGGCGCGCGCCACTGATGACCCACAAGTGTAGGGGATCTATAGCATTCCTTTTGATAAGTAAGAGTGTTGAACTCAACGAGGAGCAGAAGGAAATGATATGCAGTTTTCAGTAAGGTATTTTCTGCAAGCACTGAAATTATCGGTAGCAGATAGTTTTGTGGTAAGGTAATTGGTACTCCCTCCGTCCGAAAATACTTGTCATCAAGATGGACAAAAATAAATGTATTTAGAATTAAAATACATCTAGATACATCTCCTTTTATTCATTTTGATGAGAAGTATTTCCGGACGGAGGGAGTAGCAAGTGACAAATAGTGAAAGTAAATAAGGTGCAGCAAGATGGCCCAATCCTTTTGTAGAAAAGGACAAGCCTGGACAAACTCTTATATGAAGGAAATCGCTCCCGAGGACACATGGGAATTATCGTCAAGCTAGTTTTCATCACGTTCATATGATTCGCGCTCGTTACTTTGATAATTTGGTATGTGGGTGGACCGTTGCTTGGGTGTTGCCCTTACTTGGACAAGCATCCCACTTATGATTAACCTATATTGCAAGCATCCGCAACTACAAAAGAAGTATTAAGGTAAACCTAACCATAGCATGAAACAAGTGGATCCAAATCAGCCCCTTACGAAGCAACGCATAAACTAGGGTTTAAGCTTCTGTCACTCTAGCAACCCATAATCTACTTATTACTTCCCAATGCCTTCCTCTAGGCCCAAACAATGGTCAAGTTTCATGTAGTCGACGTTCACATGACACCACTCGAGGAGAGACAAAATACATCTCATCAAAATATCGAACGAATACCAAATTCACATGACTACTCCCATGTCCTCAGGAACAAACATAACTACTCACAAGACATAATATTGTTCATGATCAGACGGGTATTAATATGCATAATGGATCTGAACATATGATCTTCCACCAAGTAAACCAACTAGCATCAACTACAAGGAGTAATCAACACTACTAGCAACCTACAGGTACCAATCTGAGGTTTTGATACAAAGATTGGATACAAGAGATGAACTAGGGTTTGAGAGGAGATGGTGCTGGCGAAGATGTTGATGAAGATAACCCTCCCCAAGATGGGAGAGTTGTTGGTGATGACGGCGGTGACGACCCCCCCCCCCCCCGGTGGGAAGTATTCCCGGCAGAACAGCTCCGCCGGAGCCCTAGATTGGTTCCGCCTCGAGACGGCGGCGTCTGGACCCGAAAGCCTCCTTATGATTTTTTTTCTAGGTCAAAACACCTCATATAGGAGAAGATGGGCATCGGGGGGTCACCGGCTGGCCCACGAGGCAGGGGGCGCGCCCACAGGGGGGCACCCTCATGGACATGTGGTGGCCCCCCTGGCAGATCTCTTTCGCTAGATATTTTTTATATTTTCTGAAATGGTGTTTCGTGGAGTTTCGGAGCTTTTTGAGTTGTGCAAAATAGGTCTCCAATGTTTGCTCCTTTTCCAGCCCAGAATTCCAGCTGCCGGCATTCTCCCTCTTCATGTAAACCTTGTAAAATGAGAGAGAAAAGGCATAAGTATTGTGACATAACGTGTAATAACAGCCCATAGTGCAATAAATATCAATATAAAAGCATGATGCAAAATGGACGTATCAGCCACCTCCTCGTGGCCTGCCCTCTCTCTCCCCTAAGGCCCATGTTGGCCCATTACTTCCCCCGGGGGTTCCCATAACCCTTGCGACACTCCGATAGTTATCCGGTACCCCTCGGAACTCATCCGGGGTCCGAATAACATCGTCCAATATATCATTCTTTATGTCTCGACCATTTTGAGACTCCATGTTATGTTTGTGATCTCAACCGGGACACCGAACAAACTTCGGCCAGTAAAACACATAACTCATAATACAAATCGTCATCGAACGTTAAGCATCCAGACCCTACGGGTTCGAGAACTATGTAGACATGACCGAGACACATCTCCGGTCAATAACTAATCGCAGAACCTGGATTCTCATATTGGCTCCTACATATTCCACGAAGATCTTTATCGGTCAAATCGCATAACAACATACATTGTTCCCTTTGTCATCGGTATGTTACTTTCGCGAGATTCGATCGTCGGTATCATCATACCTAGTTCAATCTCCTTACCGGCAAGTCTCTTTACTCGTTTTGTAATACATCATCTCGTGACTAACTCATTAGTCATTTGCTTGCAGGGCTTATTATGATGTGTATTACCGAGAGGGCCCAGAGATACCTCTCCGACACTCGGAGTGACAAATCCTATTCTCGATCTATGCGAACTCAACAAACACCTTCAGAGACACCTGTAGAGCATCTTTATAATCACCCAGTTATGTTGTGACATTTGATAGCACACAAGGTGTTCCTCCGGTATTCTGGAGTTGCATAATCTCATAGTCAGAGGAACATGTATAAGTCATCAATAAAGCAATAGCAATAAAACTAAATGATCATTGTGCTAAGCTAACAGATGGGTCATGTCCATCACATCATTCTCCTAATGATGTGATCCCGTTTATCAATTGACAACACATGTTTATGGTTAGGAAACTCAACCATCTTTGATTTACGAGCTAGTCTAGTAGAAGCATACTAGGGACACTTTGTTTTGTCTATGTATTCATACATGTATCAAGTTTTTGGTTAGTACAATTCTAGCATGAATAAAAGACATTTATCATGATATATAAGACAATATAAATAACAACTTTATTATTACCTCTAGGGCATATTTCCTTCAGAAACCCATGACGCTGCCTGTGATCTGAGGTCCAAACTCTGTACTGAACAGCTAGCCACATGAATATACGACACTTCAGTGTCGCCCAACACCTCCAGATGGCATCCGCAGATTCAAAACGGATTCTGCTTGAACAAAGAACCTTGTAGACACAGCAAGCCGAATACCTACCAAAAGCTCCAAGGCCAGGCGAAATTGCTTGACGAGGATGCATCTGTTGGCATGTTCCTGATAACATGCCAAAGAATGTTGAATTGCTCTCTTTCCGCAAGCAAGAACAGAACCCCAACATCTGCATCCCAACTATGCTCTCGAGTCCCCTGTTGCACCATGCATGTATTTGTGATGTTAGCATTAACCTTGAGGCAGACCAATGGTGCAATATCATGAGCTCAGGACCCATTTATCCATCTATCCTTCTAGAACGGTAGGGACGAGTCGTGGCCTACCGTGGTCCTCACAAGGCTATTAAATACAACCACTACATCATCATCAGCCACCATTTGAAGACCTTGCCATGGCCGATCAGGCTGGGTTCTGGGCAACCATTCCCACGTACGTGTAGAGATACGGTATGCACACGTAGATCCTTTATTCCTAATCCTTCCAAGTTTGTAGGCCTCGCCGCATTACTCTAGGCAACCAAACATTTACCTCTCTGGACCGCTTCAAACCTAGTCCAGAAAAATGCATGCATCCAACTTTCCATGGCCTCGAATACCCAAACAGGAGGTTCCATGATTAGCAACCAATGCACTGATCTTGCCGAGATAGCAGAATTAACTAGAACAAGTTTGCCTGCACGTTCCAAGAAACCCTCTGCTAGCTGGGCATAAAGTCTTTTGTTGCATCCAACATAGGTTGGCACTTGCCACCGAGTATGCGTCAAGGGATGAAGCGATAGTTGCAACCCAAGGTAGTGAATAGGAAAGTTGGAGATGTTGCAGCACAAAATTTGGACAATGCTCGCCTGATACTATTCACTTCCTCTGATCAAAACAGCTGCAATTTTACCGTATTCACCTTGAGACCATATACCTCTCCAAAGACATGTTAGACCATATACCTCTCCAAAGATATATTTATCCTCATGAGTTACAGAAATGTAAGAGGGTAATTTGCAAACAAATTATTGTGATATTCACAATATCCCTATCAATGTTTATATTCCAGGACTAGGTTCGTGGAATTGGTATGAGATAACCTTGAGGTTTGCAAAGTTCGGGGGGGGGGGTAAATCCCAAGTAATAAGCCGTTATTGATCTTCAGATCACTCATATTGTACCCTTGTCCGCTTTATGAGTTTTTCATAATGATTTCTCATATAAGGTTTTAACGAAACAATATAAATACAAGTGCAGATATATGCCATATTGGTTTCTCCTTATATTTTTTTCGGTGGGTTTTAAAGGAGTTTCTGATGGCATATTATTATAAGGTGTTTCCTCAATTTTTTCCACGAGGTTTTTGGAGGAAATTTTTAGTTGCATTATATATATATAAGGAATTGATCAAGATGGAGTGTTGAGAAATAAAATAGGTGATCAATTGTATGGGAGACATGTCAGGAGTCTATTGAGAAAAAGATTTCTCCCCAACACACCCTTCACCATGTATATAAGTGAGTCCCCCACATTACAATAAAACTAGTGAATCATTTGGACTCTTTGTTTGTCTCTTGCTTTCGCTCTATAACAGTAGGCTCACAGCCCAGGTAGCCCACATAATCAGGATATATCCCAGCAACAACAGTATGGTTAGTTAAAATACCCAATGGACGATGTGGTTGTCCGTAAGCTGGTAACGGACGGACTTATGCTGTACCGCATGAAGTACTTCACCGCATCTCTCCACCTCCACGCCGGTGAACACCAGGACGGTCTCCACGGTGTCAAAGTCCATGAGTAACCTTTCATAGGTACCAACTTCAATAAACTTGACGATGCAGAACTTTCCTCCCCCGAGGTGCACGACATAGGACACCACCAGGTCTGTAGTTACATTTTTTCACAGAATAACACATGGAAATTCATGTTTTATGATTTATATTCTTAGTGTCTAACTGTAAACATGTATGGATTTCATGTGCTTCCAAACATTCTCCTTTTGATTATTATTAGTTGAGGTGTAGCTTTGTTATGTCGTCTAGAGTTCCAATATGCTACATATTGGTTGATACGTGCATTGCACGTGCTCGGTTGCATGTATATATTGCTCCTCTGGCCTCTGCACCTCGAAACAGACACCATGATGGCCTGACAAATTATTGTGGCCTTGGATTTGGAGTTGTGGCCCATGCATACACAAGGGTAGTGATCCGTTTTACCACTTGAGGTCCAGCGGAGGTATTTCTACTTTCTTGCCCAAATTTTTGCTTGCACACCAACTCTTTATTAGTAGGTAAAGATATAGTGTCATATCTTCTATTTTTAAAAGACACTATTTTACTTTGGTTGTTCAACATTTTGGCCAATTTAAGCAAAAAAAAAAACTTGAAGCCACATACATAAAATAATGCAAACTTCAAATGGTTGTTTGACTTTCCATGATATCTCTGCTCCCAAATGTTTGTTTTGGATATTGCTTTGCATGGGATAACTATAAACTATTATCTGTGCAGTGACCAAGTCAGAGTCCTAAGTTTTTTTAATAAGCATCGGTATATATTGCTTTGCTTGGGGTAACATGAAAAATCGTATATGCAGTGACCAAGTCAGAGTCGTAAGTTTTTTTAAGAAGCATCAGTATATATTGCTTTGCTTGGGGTAACACGAAAATATTCTTCGTGACAGTGAAGACTAAACTGTGCAAAGTAAAGATCCCTCCCGCAATTCCTTAGTTCTACTTCTACTACAGCCAAGGACATACAAATGTAATGAGGGAACAACCATCTAGAAAGGTTGGATGGTGAAGAGGAGCATGCTCAACTATTTCTGAGAGGGCGCAGAACATGCAAGCATCGGACATGGCATAGCCTTGTCTGAAACGACATTGGTTGGTGAACCTCTTGCGGTCCGGCAACCATACGAAAAAATGATAACTATTCGTTGAATGTATTTTCTGATTCAGAGTTGCAAAAGGGGAGCATATCGGTGTATCGTGAGGTTACCGGAATCCCCCCGGGGAAGTTATGGCCCATATGGGCCATAGGAGGGAGGCACACCGACCCACATAGGGTTGGCGCGCCCCCACAAGGGAGGAGTCTGAATTGGACTAGGGGAGGGGGTGGCGCCCCCTTTCCTTCTCCCTCCCTCTCTCTCCTTCCCCCTTTCCCCCTCGGTTAAAAGGAAAGGAGGGGGGAGAATCCTACTAGGAACCCAAGTAGGACTCCTCCTACTTGGGGCGCGCCTAGGTTCGGCCTCCTCTCCCTCCCTCCTTTATATACGTGGGGAGGGGGAGCCTAGAACACACATCAATTGTTCCCAGCCGTGTGCGGCGACCCCCCTCCAAGTTTATGCCTCCAGGTCATATTCATGTAGTGCTTAGGCGAAGCCCTGCGCGGATCACTTCACCATCACCGTCACCATGCCGCCATGCTAACGGAACTCTCCTTCGACACTTTGCTGGATCAAGAGTTCGAGGGACGTCATCGAGCTGAATGTGTGCTGAACTCGGAGGTGCCATATGTTCGGTGCTTGATCGGTCGAAACGAGAAGAAGTTCGACTACATCAACCGCGTTAACAAACGCTTCCGCTTTTGGTCTACGAGGGTACGTGGACACACTCTCCCCTCTCCTTGCTATGCATCTCCTAGATAGATCTTGCGAGAGCGTAGGATTTTTTTTTGAAATTGCATGCTATGTTTCCCAACAGACAAGACTATGGTGCGGGGTTGATTTAAGACAGTGCACACATGAAAGCTTGAAGTCAGTGGGGCACGAGGGTGGACTGATCATCTACCATGGAGTCATGTTGAAGGTGGAGCTGGATTGAGGGGCTATGGTGTAACGATCCAGAGAATCGAAGCCTATTCAGCGGAGGGAAAAAAAGGGATAGGCACGCAGTTCGGACTGGAGCTCAGTGGTCTGATAGAAGCGTGAAACTCATCATCGGTCGGTGATGATCAATGGTACTCTACTGTGGGGGTTGAGTGGTGAGGGTTCACGACCCTTGAGACTCGACGGGGACAGCGGAGTCTCGACGCGGCAATAGCGGCGAGGCGTGCGGCAAGCACGGGACATGGAGACGGGCCATGGTTCTCGTGGTCATACATATGGTGAGACAACTGCAAATTTTACTCGGGATGACTACAAGCAATGGTGAAGTTCCTTCAAGTTTCAGACAGGCGGTCAAGAAAGAAATGAGCTGTGATGCTTAGTTCAAGTAACTCTTATATGTGACATCCAATATGTGAGCTGTTCACTTTCACGCAGGTTAGTGATCAGTGTATGATGGCGTTGGACGGATACTCTGGAAGTTTGGAATGCAAACTAGAGTAAAGTGGAACATAATTTCGCTCGTGCGTTGCCTGTGGTTAAGAAAAGAAGGAACTACAAGTTGCAGGTGGAGTCATATGGAGTCTTTTGAGTAGCAACGATGCTCATGGGAAAATCTCAAGTCCAATGTACATGGAAGTTTGATGCATGGATGAATTCAAGGTGGTGAAAAATATTCGCCAAGGTAGAGTTTTTTAGAATTGTGTCGAATATAGTGTACAAGGTAGGTTACAGTTGGACTCTGAGTAGTATTGTGTTTAGATGGGATATGGAGTCGTGTCCTAATAGGACACTTGTATCCTAGGACTCTCATATATAGCGAGGGTAGACATACGATGTAACTTATGCCAACATAATAGCCCGGGAACGCAGGAAGTGCGGTATTGTAGCGGTGTCATGGGGAGGAGCGCCCATAGTCAGGCCCCGGGGATGTAGCTGTTGGGTTCTACCGTAGGGTGCGTCGACTGCAAATTAAAAATTCCTACGCGCAGAACATCCAGGAACATGCTAAGGGAGATGGACCACAGATCGTTACCACTAGACGCACAGTGCCGTGCAGCAGAAGTAGAGTTGGGGCAGCGCGTTCCTGGAGTCGTCTCCTCCTCATCGATCTCCCACGTAGCCGATCGGATCCCGCGAACAGGTTCGCCGGAGCGGCGCAAGTGCACCGCCTCTAACGGTATCCGCGCGTGCAGGAGGAACGTCGTGTGCCGGACTGCTAGGTCCGATCACACAACCGGCGGCGAGTGGAGGTGGCTATTCGCAACACATGCAAACCCTAATGACGGAGCCGAAGCGATCAACCGAATGAGCGTGCCGCACCTCCACTATATATAGGCATCCGTCGTGGGCTCAACACTTGGGCCTCGCACGGACCCTAAAGCCCAAAGTATGTTCGGTCTGTATCCGAGTCCGAGTAGGACCAAGTTTGACTCGTGGAGTTGGATCCAACCTCACAGGTTCCTTCCCTTAAGCGCGCGACCCCTTAGGTTCAAGTCGGCTTGGTCATAGTTCGGATCACCTCCGACCTGTACGGTTGGTAGCGGCCTCTAGCAAGGCGTGCCGACCACCAAGCAGACTATGAAGCTTGCTAGCGAACATGTACAACATGTCACACTTTCATTCCCTTTGCCACATAATATATGTTGTCGGGCTCAAGGCGAGTCTGACATCCTTGTGCTAGCCCGACCTCTTTCTCGTTCCAGTGATGCCGACCCAAACCGGATTATCTCATAATCCTTGTTGCATGGCCATGCTTATCCTGGTCGGATCACACGAGGGGCCCAAAGTATATCTCTCCTGATCGGAGGGGCAAATCCCATCTTGCTCAACCACGTCTCGCAGCATGGGTCTGGACAAGCCCGAAACCTACCTTTGTAACTACCCAGTCATGAAGTAGCGTTTGGTCGGCCCAAAGCAAGTCTGTCACCATCCCGAGTACATGCGTCAGCTCAGGTCTTAGGACATAGAACATATGTTGTACTAGAGACTCACAGATGACATATCGCCGCGTCTCATAGTTGGGTCTGTCCGACTTGGACCTTATCTCGACTCGGATCCGACTATGTCAAATCCAACCAGAACTTTCTAAGTACATATTATCCGGTTAGCATCCAATGCCCCATGGCTAGTGAGACCAAGCCATCCACCGTGTCATATGCTAGTCTAGTCTGATGTGTGTCCACACATCACTTACGACTAGGGGCCATTTAGGATGTATCATACAACACAAGATCTCATAGACAAGTCACGTACTTGCCAACAAGTACCATTGATTACATCCAAGGACTATATTTATTCATAAACACATAGGAAATATCATCATACATGATTGCCTCTAGGGTATATCTCCAACAGTAGCCATATGGTGAACCTCATTAACAAATCTCGGTGACCTGCTCGTGTGATTGCTTGGTCCTCAGATGATCAACGTTGCGCCTCTGATTTATTCTAATAGATGAAACTCCATGGAGAGTCTGAGTTCAGGGAGTGTATTGGCCTTCAAAAGAATAATAAATGTTTGGTCGTTCATCTTTCATGGAATCCCATGCTATTTATTATGTAAATTGTATTCAAGATATTTCCTCGTGGGGTCATGAAGCTTGTGGGCACTTTTTATCTGTGTCTAGGTCTTTGGAATGTGGGGTGTGCAGCTTTTATTGCTCAAATAAAACAGATATTGTGTGCTCTTACAGAGTTAAGATGAATCTCCTTTGAGTTGCATGCCAAAAGCTAGTGAAAATTAGTAATCTTAAAAGTCTCCACTTTGGAGCAGAAAAATGTTGTTACCGCAATATGCAGTATGATCCACGATAGTAGTTGAATTTATAAGTCAAAACACACACAAGGATTCATGTAAATATATTGCAGGTTCAAATTATTATACTATGCACACACAACAGTCTTGTGTTTGAAGTGGCTACTTCATGTGTGTTGGCCGCACGGAAGTTGCAATTTTTTTTTCTTATGTGAGGGAAATATTGGACGCTCTCAGTAAAGCCATCTTTGAAAGATGGGCACGTCTACGTCTAAATAAAGAGCCAACCTAAGACAGTTATTGTTTTCTTTGAATTCAATTCAGATAGCTTTAATAAACTATTTTTGTAAAGATGTGTCATGTATTTTCGAGCAAGTTTAAATCTCCACACATCGCTGTATCTGATGCCATCGACAGATAATTTCCACTATGTTTTATATTTAGAAATGTCTTTTTTTCAGTTGCTTGATCTTTCTCTCAAGAGACGGAAAAGGGACATCATGAATATGCAATAGTTAGATCTGTAGTTACATTTTTTTCATAGAATAACACATGGAAATTCATGATTTAGCATTTATATTCTTAGTGTCTAACTGTAAACATGTATGGATTTCGTGTGCTTCCAAACATTCTCCTTTTGATTATTATTAGTTGAGGTGTAGCTTTGTTATGTCGTCTAGAGTTCCAATATGCTACATATTGGTTGATACGTGCATTGCACGTGCTCGATTGCATGTATATATTGCTCCTCTGGCCTTTGCACCTCGAAACAGACACCTTGATGGCCTGGCAAATTATTGCGGCCTTGGATTTGGAGTCGTGGCCCATGCATACACAAGGGCAGTGAACCGTTTTACCACTTTGAGGTCCAGCGGAGGTATTTCTACATTCTTGCCCTTAATTTCTGCTTGCACACCAACTCTTTATTAGTTATTTTATATAGTGTCATATCTTCTATTTTTAAAAGACACTATTTTACTTTGGTTGTTCAGCATTTTGGCCAATTTAAGCAAAAAAACTTGAAGCCGCATACATAAAATAATGCAAACTTCAAATTGTTGTTTTCCTTTCCATGATTTCTCTGCTCCCAAATGTTTGTTTTGGATATTGCTTTGCATGGGATAACTATAAACTATTGTCTGTGCAGTGACCAAGTCAGAGTCCTAAGTTTTTTTAATAAGCATCGGTATATATTGCTTTGCTTGGGGTAACATGAAAATATTCTCCGTGACAGTGAAAACCAAACTTTGCAAAGTAAAGATCCCTCCCACAATTCCTTAGTTCTATTTCTACTACAGCCAATGACATACAGAGGTAATGAGGGAACCACCATCTAGAAAGGTTGGATGGTGAAGAAGAGCATGCTCAACTATTTCTAAGAGGGCGCAGAATATGCAAGCATCGGACATGGCATAGCCTTGTCTGAAACGACATTGGTTGGTGAACCTCTTGCGGTTCGGCAGCCATATGAACAAACGATAACTATTCGTTGAATATATTTTCTGATTCAGGGTTGCGAAAGGGGAGCATTTAATAAAAGTTCAAAGGATGTAAAATATGTTGTGATTTGGTATCTTCTCCCTACGTACAAACCTTTTTTTTTTATCATTCTCTTAATTGTACTAGCCAATGTCAGGGGTTTAATTGTGACTAGCAAAAGAGGATGAAATGATCAGGGTTGATATTTGCACATTTGGCTTGCGTACTTCTATTACATCAAAATGGAATGGTTCCAAATTATGTGTATCAATCAAGATGTGCAATGCACGTGCACTCTTAGTAGTGTATTTAATTTTCCTAGTCTTTCTATCATTCGTTTAGTTTTTTATTTTTGCTTTTCCATAAAAGAATATTAGAGCCATATGAAAATACCTCCATGGCATTGAACAAACAATTTCCTATTAGACGTTCTCTCCATAAAATTGTCTCTCAAAAGCACAGCAAGACTCACGTTGCGATCTCTATTAGGCCGAACCATTTAGGAGCACCCAGTTTTTGAGAACCTTCTGGAAGGCTCGTACCATATGTTTTTGTTTGTTTTTTTGTCTTTCATTTCTTTTTCTTCATTTTTTTAAAAGTTTCCAATAAATCGAAATGTTTAGAACTATTGAAAAGATGTAAAAAAAGTTTGGAGTTTATAAACTGTTTGCATTTAAAAAATGAAAAATTCAGATGCTGTCTTTTTATTGTTTGAATATTTCAAAAAATGTCCGCACTACAAAAAGAATTGCATTTTAGAAAGTCCTTGTTTCAAAAAAAAATCAAAATACAGAAAATGTTCGCGTTTTCCAAACCTTGTGCTGAGATATTTATAGAAAACATTAGCATTTCCGAAAACTGATTTATCTGCTCACAGCCCAGGTAGCCCACATAATTAGGATATATTCCCAACAACAGTATGGTTCGTTAATTAAAATACCCAGTGGACGATGTGGTTGTCCGTAAGCTGGTAACGGACGGACTTATGCTGTACCGCATGAAGCACCTCACCGCATCTCTCCACCTGTACGCCGGTGAACACCACGATAGTCTCCACAATGTCAAAGTCCATGAGCAACCTTTCACACGTACCAACTTCAATAAACCTGACGATGCAAAACTTTCCTCCGCCAAGGTGCCCGGCATAGGACACCACCAGGTCTCCTTCAATCGGCGGCGTGGCATCCTCCCACGCTGTGTGCACCCCAGGCGGGGTAACCGCCGTGGCGGCAGCGAGGTCGGCTGCACAGAAGGTCCTGCCTCTGTCCAACGACGACATGCCGAACCAGAGCTTGTGCTCGGGCACGTATTCAGCAAGGCCGCTGAACGGCAACGCCCAGTCCCCCGACTTGCTCCACACCCGTTTCTTGGTGTCGAAGGAGTAGCTGCCGAGGCTGCCGGTGGATATACAGATGTTTGAGCCGGCGACCACGGCGTAGGACTGAATGTGGCCGGAGGGGCCGTTGCAGGTGGGCTCCGATACGTAGGGAGGCACCTCGAGAGCGCGCCATCGCCAGTCGCAGTAGTCGTAGCGGGGCTGACGGAAGGTGAGAACCTCGAAGCTCTGCTTCACTCTGCCGTCCGGCAGCGACGGGATCCGGTCCAGGACGTAGAGGCGGTTGCGCACGGTGAGGGAGACGGGGATGCACTTGGGAGCCTTCATGCTGGGCATGGCGCGGATGGCGTGCAGGCCGAGATCGTAGAGCACGGAGCGGGCCGTGTGGTCCGCTGCGATCACCTTGCCCTCTCCTCTGTTCTTGAGGAGGAAGAAGCACATCGTGCCGTCGAGCTCCGTCTTGTGAGGAGGTAGAAGCTCAGGATTGGCTCCGGCAAGGGAGCGTCCTCTATCGCCGCCGGCGTGTCCACGATTCGTCTTGGCGGCGTTGGGCGGAACAAGGACGACGTGTCTATGCGGCGCAGAGAGTTGGTGCGGTTGGCGCCATTGGCCGACGCCAGATACACAAACCGCCGAAAACTCATAGAGGCCGGAGGCTGGAGAGAGACTTGGTTGGGGAAGGAGGGGTGGCGGCGGCTTCCAGGGAAACGCACACGGGGCAGAGCGGATATGATCCTGCGCGTGGCAGGAAGGAAGGACTCTCCCGTTCCTAACTTGGGCTATACTGGGCCGAGTAGGATCAGGGCCATTTTTTGTTTGTAAAAAGAACTCGCCATTTGGAGTGCTACGAAATATGGTACCGTCTTAAAAAAAACAAAGGGTGGGGGCAGTCCACAGGGCGCTGATATACCGCGGGGGCTACGTCTCGCAGGTTCGCCTCAGGATGAACGGAGTATGAGTTAATGAGAGCATCTCCAACAGCCGGCATCCAAAAAAAACATTTGTCGCGCGCGTTTCGGTAGGTTTAGCGCGGGGATAGGCGCTGGCTCCAACAGCCGCGCTATAATGCAGCGCGCGCCGCTCCAGCAGTGCCCAAAAATGCAGCGCGCGCACAATATTTTTTAATACATAGATTGCATTAAAATAAAAAGGATACAAAGTTATTTTACATATATATTACAACTAGATAGGTAGTTCAAAAACATAGATAGATAGTTCGGCGCTAGATAGTTCGAAAACATAAAAAACTAATCCCAGTCGCTCCAGTCATCTCCACCATCATCATCGTCGTTGGTGTCGTCAGAGGTTGACAGCCAGCAGTCCAACCAACGCTCATCTTCTTGAGTGAAGAAGGACCTCCCGCCTGCATTGACGAGGTCGGACTGCGCACACGCCAATGCCTTCTGACGACGCCTGTCCAACCGCTCTTCGCGGCGCCGGCGCGTGTCCTCCTCGCGGTGACTTGCCCAATATTGCTGCTCGTAGGCGACGTCCTCCGGGTGGCGCCGGCGCCACTCCGCCATGACCCGCTCGTCCTCCTGGGCGGCGAGGAGGCGGCGCTGCAGTGCAGTGTGCTCCGCACGGTCTTGTGCGGAGTTTAGACGAGGCGGCGGGGCGACGTCTAACGCCTGTTGGAGCGTGTGGACGTCCTGGAAGTTCATTTGGCGGCGCGGCCTGGCGCCACGCAGCCGCGTCGAACGCGCGGGCGGCCTCGTGCGCCGTGTCGTAGGTTCCGAGACTAAGCCGGAGATCGCCGGAGCGTATCTCGGCGTAGAACCCGCCGTTCGGGCGCTCGCGGACGCCGCGGTAGCCCGACGCAGAACGATGGCGCGGCGGCATGGTGGCGCGTCGGGGGCGGCGCTCTGGGGCGGCGGCGGCGCGCGGGGGCGGCGACGGCGCGAGAGGCAGGGAGAGAGAGAGCGCGCGCGCGGAGCGGTGGCGCGAGGGAGCGGCGCGCGGGAGACGGTGCCGCAAAAATGGCGCGCGAGAGGCCGCCATTTCGCGCGCGCGCGCAAGCGATTCCCGCTCGCGGTTTTCCCGCCGCTGCTGGAGCGCGTCATTCTGCCCCGCGCGCGCGAAAACGGAAGTTTAGCGCGCGCGCCTTTTTGCGCCGCTGTTGGAGATGCTCTGAGTGGGTGTTTCCCCGTGATGAGTTGCATACAATAGCGAAAACGGAAGTTTAGCGCGCGCCTTTTTGCGCCGCTGTTGGAGATGCTCTGAGTGGGTGTTTCCCCGTGATGAGTTGCATACAATATTCATAGTAGGTTTAGGTTAATACCGTTGATATTCATATACACGCCCAAGCAAATAAAAAAGAAATAAAATTATGTCATGATCAGCTAACGCGAGTGTTCGACATCACTCTCGGGACGGCAAATAATGCCCGCATGCCCGAGCAACGTCCAAAGCACGGTGATGAACTCGCCGCCACGGCGGAGCGACTTGGCATGCGCCGTGACGTTCTCCGACGGCGCCAGGAAGACGATGAGCTCCGCCCAGAACTCTGCCAGGATTCTCCAGACAACCTCCTCGTCGCCGACCTCCTCGGCCAGCTGCCGGGCGAGCTTCGAAGCCTTCCTCAGCGTCTCGTTCATGCTCCCGCCGAGGCACGTCGCCGCGCGCTCGTACCGCACCAACGGCCCGGCGCAGCGCGCGAGCACCCTCGCCACCTCCTCCACGACGCCCTCGTAGAGCTCCTCCGTCCACGCCGGGTGGTCCGGCAGGAGCTGTGGCTTCTGCGCCACGAGGTAGGCGCAGTACCGTGACAGGTGCGTGGCCACGACCACCGTGTCGTCGCAGTCTCCGCCATCCTCGACGTCGTTGTCGCTGCCATGAGCCGCTGCCTCCGAGCGCTTGACCTCGAGCAAACTCGTGGCGACATGCCACACGAGGATCTGCTCGGAGATGCTTCTCTCACCGCTGCTGCCGTCGCCGCCGGCGCCGACACGGCAAGCCCAGGTAAACCTGTCGGCAACGCCGCTACGTTGCAACGACAGCACGCCGTTTCCGAGTGCTCCGTGGTTCGTCCTCAGCGTCGTCACGATGGTTGCCTTGACGGACGCCGGCACGGGGACTGATGTCTTGGAGATCCGGTCGACCTGCCGGGAAACGCATCCGCAGTAGCACGTCCGGGTGTGCAGGACGGACGTCTGGCCGAACCGGTCGTCCCAGCGCTGGACGGCCGTGAACCGAAGGACGCGGCCGAGCTTACCGCGAGTCCACCGCGACCTGCGCCACGACGGGCGGCGCGCGTACTCGCAGATGGTGGCCACCTTGATCCAGTCGGAGCGGACGTAGTTGGCGATCTCCCACCCTTCGGTGAAGACGATGGCGGCGATGAAGGAGACGGTGACGAGCACGTCGAGGCCGACGATGGCGTGGAACACGGTGTCGTGGCGTTGCAGGTAGTTCCTGAGCTGCTCGTAGTCCACGGCGAGAGCCGTGCCTTGGTTGGTCATGTCGTGCACGATGGCACCGCCGGCCGCGAGGCAGCTGACCCACGTGGCGAGCACGAGGATGGAGTTGAGCACCGGGAACCACCACCCGCTCGCGTAGAAGGAGGTGAGCTTGGAGTAGAGGAAGTCGGCGAGGAAGGCCAGCTCGGTCTCTATCACCCGGAATGCTCTCTCGGGGCTCCCCGCGAGGAGGCCATTCTCGACGAATGCAAGAGCTCGGCGAGAGCCCACCTCCGCGAGGGGGCACCCGAGGAACCTCCGGAGCTGCAGTTTGAATAGGGAGAAGGACAGGCAGAGATCCTTGGTGTGCGGGTAAGACGCGAGGAGCGAGTCTCCGGCGGAAAATAGCCGCCATATCCGGTCCATGGTGACCACGTGCCCGGCATCGGCGCACAATGACGGCGCCTGAGACGTCCGGCCAATTTGATACCCATGCGGCCTGGCCTCGATGTGCAGCTTCTCCTCGCCCATCACCAGGTAAGGCGGCACGCCGTCTTGCGCGCTGTCTTCGCCTTGATCCTGCTCTCGGCCATGGACATGGAGTTGCTTCATGTAGTCGGAGATGAGGTAAGCGTTGAGGCCGACGGCGAACGAGTTCTTGGCGAGCTCCGCGGCGACGAGCCGGTGGATGAGCTTGACGAGGCTGAGCACCCACAGCCAAAGGAGCACGCCGGTGAGCTGCGGGCTCCCGGCCTCTCCGCCGCTGCTGATGATGAGGAACGCCACCCAGCCCATGCGCGCCAGCTGCTCGACCGAGGGGCGGAACTTGCTGCCGCCGGAGGCGTTGCTGTCGATGGTGAGGGAGGAGCACCGGGCGGTGTCGATGGTGTTGCGCAGGATCTGGAGGAAGACGGTCCAGGCGAGGAGGAGGGGCACGCGCGCGGCGTCCCACTTGGCGGCCGCGGAGACCGCGTAGGAGACGAGCGGGAGGAAGAGCGTGGACGCGGTCCACACGAAGAGGCGGAGCGCGGGGTGGCCGGCGCGGCGGCGGTAGGAGCTGAGCACGACGAGGAGGGAGAGGAGGATGATGCTCACGATGGCCGCCACCTCCATGAGGAGAAGGTTCAGCAGGCTGGTTCCCATGGCGCTCGATCACTGGGTTCGCAGCTCACTCGATCAAACTTCCTATCAAAGATGATCAGCATGTAGCCATGTACACGAAGTATTGGCCTGCTTTCATGCATGCATGCGCATGCAGGGGGGGCGGTGGCTAAGTTTTGCTTGTCAGAAGAAGGCTGGACTACAAGTCAAGTAAAAGACAGAGATCAATTCTTTGCTTTAGGTGCGCAATGGAAGATGCAATGACTGCTGGAAAGTCACCCCATCACATGTATGACGCTTACCAGGTTGCATCGCCGCTCCTTTTCTTGCATGCTGGCACTGGCACAGCTCACACTTGACACGTTCACACACATGTCTCTGTGAATGTAGATACTATTTTTCTACCCCTCAAAAGAAAAAAAAAGTTGTGAGGGAAAAGCTATATCAGACAGCATCCATGCGCTCCAGCTTTCTTGGCACAGGACACATACAGTAGCAAGCCCCCGTTTGTTTCAGTTTTGATTTGTTTGAGTTTCGATTGGATTCGAATCACTTCTTGATTTGCTTTAATGGTAAAAATGATTCACATATATTTTCAAGAGGAATATACTAAAGATCCCACTATTTCTCCGGCGACGATGCTTGATTTTATTGAAACAAGGGTGACAGAGAATATGAACGAGGCCATGTGTAGGCCGTTTTCAGAAAAAGAAGTTTCAGATGATTTGTTACAAATGAGGATGCTTAAAACTTTGGACTTTGATGGCCTACGTGCTAGGTTCTACCAGAGGAACTGGTTGATTCTTAAAACAAAAATCACTGGTTTGAAGTTTTTTTTATACCGGTCTTATGCCTGATGGAGTGAACGATACTACTATTGTGTTGATTCCTAAGGTGCAATATCCAGAGAATTGAAAGATTTCAGGCCCATTGGCTCGCGTAACGTGATCTATAAGATCGTGTCAAAGTGTTTGGTGAATCGTCTCAGGCCTTATCTTAGTGAGTTTATTTTAGAGAACTAGAGTGTTTATCTCTGGGAGGCTAATCTTTGATAACTCTATAAATGCTTTCGAGTGTATCATCATATCCAATCCTTGAAGAGGGACTCTCCTTTGCGTGCGTACAAGCTAGACCTTTCGAAGGCCTATGGTTGCATGGATTGAGACTTTCTGGAGGGTTCTTTACTAAAATGGGGGTTCTCGACAAGATGGATTTCTTTGCTTATGGCTCATGTTAGATCGGTGAAATTAAATGGGAAACTACTTGAACCTTTCAAGCCTGCTAGAGGCTTGTGTCAAGGTGACCCTTTGTCCCCGTTATTATTTTATGGCGAACGATGGTTAGAAGGGGGTGAAAATTTGTCGGAGAGCACCGACAATCTCACACTTATTGTTTGCGGATAATTCCATATTCTTCAAAGCCTCGGGACAACAGGTAGGCTCGGTGGAAGGTTTGTTGAGCACTTATTCAATGGCAACGAGGCAACTTATAAACCCCTCAAAGTGTTTCATCCTTTTTTTGGATAACTGCGTCGATGTTGTGGCGAATGATGTTAAAGAAATGACGGATATTTCTCGACAAGTATTTGTCCCCAAGTATTTTGGCATGCCAGTGCCTGATGGGTGAATGAACAATGATATGTCTGAGACCCTGCATGCAAGCCTAGGTAAAAGGTTAGTTGACTGAAGTGAAAGTATATGTTTTCTGGCAACAAGGAAATTTTAATCAAAGCTATGACCCAAACAATACCCACATATGTTATGAGTGTGTTTTGTTTCCTGCATCAGTGTGTGATGATCTAACACGAACGATGCGGCAATATTGGTTCAGGGTAGAAAAAAAGGAAAAAGAAAAATGGGTTGGTTGAGCCAGAATAAAATGGTGCTTCCAAAAGTAAGGGGGGGCATGTGTTTCCGTGACATGTGAGCTTTTTGTAGGGAATGTAGCATGTATTTTAAAAAAAATAATCTTACGCTCACGCAAGTTCTATCTAGGAGATGCATAGCAACGAGACGGGAAGAGTGTGTCTACGTACCCTCGTAGACCGAAAGCGGAAGCGTTAGAATAACACGGTTGATGTAGTTGAACGTCTTCGCGATTCAACCGATCAAGCACCGAACGTACGGCACCTCTGAGTTCAGCACACGTTCAGCTCGATGACGTCTCACGAGCTCTTGATCTAGCAGAGGGTCGAGGGAGAGTTCCGTCAGCACGACGGCGTGGCGACGGTGATGGTGAAGCAGATCGTGCAAGGCTTCGCCTAAGCACTACGACAATATGATCTGAGGTGTAATCTGAGGGGGCACCGCACACGGCTAAGAGATTGTGTGTTGGGTCTTTGGGGTGCCCCCTGCCCACATATATAAAGGAGGGGAGGAGAAGACTGGCTGGCCCTAGGGGGCGTGCCAAGAGGGGAGTCCTACTAGGACTCCCTAGTCCTAGTAGGATTCCTTCTCAAGGAAGAGAGGAGGAAGGAAGGAGAGGGAGAGGGAGAAGGAAAGGGGGGCGCCGCCCCCTTCCCCTAGTCCAATTCGGACTGCCATGGAGGGGTGGCCACCCCTTCCGACCCTCCTCTCTCTCCACTAAGGCCCATGTAGGCCCATTAGTTCCCCGGGGGGTTCCGATAACCGTCTGGCACTCCGATATTTACCTGGTACATCTCGGAACTCATCCGATGTCCGAATAACATCGTCCTATATCATCCTTTATGTCTCGACAAATTTGAGACTCCTCTTCATGTCCGTGATCACATCCGGGACTCCGAATAAACTTCGGTCACCAAAACATATAACTCATAATACAAATCGTCATCGAACGTTAAGCGTGTGGACCCTACGGGTTCGAGAAATATGTAGACATGACCAAGACACATCTCCGGTCAATAACCAATAGCGAAACCTGGATGCTCATATTAGCTCCTACATATTCTACAAAGATCTTTATCGGTCGAACTGTTATGACAACATACATTATGCCTTTTGTCCATCGGTATGTTACTTGCCCGAGATTAGATCGTCGGTATCTTCATACCTAGTTCAATCTCATTACCGGCAAGTCTCTTTACTCGTTCCGTAATACATCATCTCGTGACTAACTCATTAGTCATTTGCTTGCAAGGCTTATTATGATGTGTATTACCGAGAGGGCCCAGCTCCGACACTTGGAGTGACAAATCCTAATCTCGATTCATGCCAACACAACAAACACCTTCGGAGAGACCCGTAGAGCATCTTTATAATCACCCAGTTAGGTTGATGTTTGATAGCACACAAAGTGTTCCTCTGGCATTCAGGAGTTGCATAATCTCATAGTTAGAGGAATATGTACAAGTCATGAAGAAAACAACATCAATAAAACTAAACGATCACAATGCCAAGGTAAAATATGGGTCTTGTCCATCACATCATTCTCTAATGATGTGATCCCGTTCATCAAATGATAACACATGTCTATGGTCTGGAAACATAACCATCTTTGATCAACAAGCTAGTCAAGTAGAGGCATACCAGGGACACTATGTTTTGTCTATGTATTCACACATGCACTAAGTTTCCGGTGAATACAATTCTAGCATGAATAATAAACATTTATCATGATATAACAAAATATAAATAACACCTTTATTATTGCCTCTAAGGTATATTTCCTTCACTTTTAACCAGACTCTTCTTGTTAATCGGGCTTGGAGGCTCATTGATACACCAGATATCCTTTGTGCATGTCTTTTACATGCAAAATATTATGCGGAAGGGAATCTATTGGATATGATTTTTACTAGAAACTCCTCCACGGTTTGAAATGGAGTGGAGTATGGGCTTGAACTGTTGAAGAAAGGGGTTATCTAGAGAGTTGGGAATGATACTTCAATTAAAACATGGCGCGATCCATGGATTCCAAAAGGCCCATCTTTCAGACTTGTCACCCCAAAAGGTAATTGCAGACTTAACCATGTCTCGGATTTTTTTGGATGTCCATGGTGCTTGGAACTCATAACTTTTGTCATAATTCTTCTGGGAGATGGATGTGGCTGAGATTCTGAAAATACGTACCCCCCTAACCAGCGTCAGGATTTTCAAATACGTTGGTTGCTTAGCTAGAATAATACTTGTGCATGTGGTGAGGATTAGATCGGAATAACCAGTGTTTTTAACCAGGTTTCCTCGCTTTCATTACTTTCATAAAAGAAATACAAAGTTAATCGCTGGATACAAGTAAGGCTGGGAAAGGGAAAGAGAAGCAACAAGTTCAGAGCAACGCCAAGAAACCTGCTGCCCGTTCCTGATATCACCACACATGCCATGGGGCAAAAACCTGGTGTCCCCCAACCTACTCACTGATAACCAAACGTACAGGAAACTTAAAAGTATTACTCCTATTACAGGAGGAAACATCATATGAGACCCCAAAGCAACATCAAAAGTACTTAAGCTCAAAAGCCACACCGCGCTCCCAGGATCACCACTTCAAAAGAAAGATAGCTAGCTAAGTAGAAATCCAATTTGACTCCCGAGAGGATGTGCTCTTGCGTGCGAAAAATAATTTTGTAAATGTCATAAAAATCCGAATAATTTATAGATGTATTTATAGTCACATCCAAGTGCTACATACAAAGTTTTAAGCAAAAAAGGTTAAACATTTTGGCTTGTGCAAATAAAAAACAATTTTTAACACCAAATGTTACCTTAAAATGTCATCTCAATTTTTTCATCGGTGATGATACCATGGACCTAGGGTAGGGTCACAGGCCTGACCTAGGTACCCCACCCAAGGTCACTGCCCTGGAATCAAAGACGTTCCAAGGATGATAAAAGATACCGACTGAAATGACCAAGGAGAGCAATTCACTAGACCATATACCTCACTCGGATATCCCAATTCCATTCGACAGAATGAAGTCACTCGACCGTGCAAGAAACCACTCGATGCACAGAAGGTCTAAGGTCACACAAGGCTAGCAACGGTCAGGCATTCACTTCGTAGTCTTAATGGCCATTACTGCTCTTTATTATAGACATTATCAGTAACGTCCTGTCTTTATGTACATTGAACCCTCTGTAACGTGGGACAGCTGGGGTCCTGGCGCACTCTATATAAGCCACCCCCTCCTCTGGTACAAGGGTTCGCACCCCCTGTAACACACACACCTATATTCCAGACGACCGCCTTCGGGCACCGAGACGCAGGGCTTTTACCTCCTCCGAGAGGGGCCTGAACTCGTAAATCTCGTGTGTACAACCTTGCCGTAGCTAGGACCTTGCCTCCTCCTACGTACCCCCCCCCTACTCTCACTGTCAGGCCTAGTACCACGACAGTTGGCGCCCACCTTGGGGCAGGTGTCTTAGCGACTTCCGGTGAGGTTGCAAGTTTTTCTTCGATCTTCGTCAGCATGGTTTCCGACGGTGGTCTGGCGTTGGGCCGCGAGATCCGACTCGGTGCGCTTGTTTTCATCGCCGGCGACTCCCCTGGCTTCAGGAGGCACCTCTCGACGTCGAGGCACTTCCCGTCTGCGGGGCGGCTCACTTTCGCGCAAGTGCTTGTGGCGTCCTTCTCCAGCAGTCATCGACCCAGTATCGGTCGGCTCCCTCGTCATCTGCTCTCCCCGCTGCACACCGTCGCAAGCGATCCGGTCGGTCGCGGCTCAAGCGGTGGGTGAAGCACGCAGTGGCTCGCCAGTCGGCCACCCCTCAAGTCGCGGCAATCGAGCCCGACGAGTACCTCTACGGGTCGATCGACCTGTTGACTGGCTCCGGGGATGCACTTTCCGAGTGCGGAAGCAACGACCCTGCGGCGGAGGTCCTCATGGTTGGCTTTCAGCGTAGTCTGCCTGGGTACTGTCGTGGTTCTAAGTCTGACAGTACGAGTAGGGGGTACGTAGGAGGAGGCAAGGCCCTAGCTATGGTGAAGTTGTACACAAGGTGTTTACGAGTTCAGGCCATTCTCGGAGGAAGTAACAACCCTACGTCCCGGTGCCCGGAGGCGGTCGACTGAAATGTGTATATGTGTGTGTGTTACAGGGGGTGCGAACCCTTGTACTGGAGGAGGGGGGTGGCTTATATAGTGTGCCAGGACCCCAGCCATGCTCCGCGTTACTAAGGGTTCAATGTACATAAAGGCGGGCGTTACTGATAACGTCTGCAGTAAAGAGTAATAAAGGCATTCACTGCAGCGGAGTGAATACGAGACCGTTGCTGTCTAAGGGACCTTTGACCTTTGGGGGTCGAGTGCCTTGGATAGGTTGAGTGAAGTTGAGTCGTCTGGTTCGTGGCGTACAGTCGAGTGGGATGTCCTCTTGGGCTGTCTTAGTCGACTGTCCTTATTACCATCAGTTTTATCTTTTGAGCTTCTGGGGTAGTGACTTTGGGTGGGGTACCTTGGTCAGGCCTGTGACCCTACCCTAGGTCCGTAACCTCATCAGTAGCCCCCGAATGGATTTAGCTTGAGCAGGAGAGAGTGCTGAAGTGAGCCTTAGTCGGGGTTTGATGCCCTTGGGGTAGTCTTCTCTGAACTCATGGACCAGGCCGTCTTTTCAATCTCGTCTTGGTTGCCTTAATAGATTCCGGAACCGTCGAGTGTGCTTGTTGCGTTGGCCGTCGACTGAACTTTGCGCGCGACGCCGAGCGCCGTTGGTGTGCGCAGTCTTCGATGGGATCAGTTGCTCTCTGGTCTCCGAACTTTGTGGGATTTTGAAATTTGGGGAAGCGCGCGGGACGGGTCGTGCCGCGGCAATCGGATCGGATATGCTCGGGACGCCTCGATCCTCGTGCCGCCTTTTTCGCCACGTATCACGCGCGTACCTGTTGCGGGATTTGACGGGATTGCTCGGGGCCACCGGTCAGTCACTCGACCGTCGTGCTATAAATGCGCGCCGAGTCCGAGGCGAGGGCACTGTGCGCCCATTCTCTGTTTCCTCGCCTCCGTCCCTCCGCCACGCCTCTGCTTCTTCCTCCTTCTCCTCGGCCAACATCAGCTCGCACGGCATGGGCAAAGAGAAGACCGCGGCGTTGGAGCGCTCGAAGAAGGCAGCGACGGGGAAAGCAAAGCGGTCCGGCCGCGGCGGGTCGTCGTCGAGGTCCGGGCTCCCACCTGGCTGGATCCAGGGGGATTGAATCAGGTCCACCATTACGATGGAGGACATGGAGGAGCTAGAGGAGGAGGGCTTGGTCGCCCGTGGCTCCTGGCGGGTGCCGGAAGGCGAGCTCCAGCCTCAGCCGCGGGAGGGCAAGTGTGTCCTCCTCGCAACCCACGTCGACCGAGGTTTCTCCATGCCCCCGCACCCTTTCTTCCGCGCCTTCCTGACTTTTTACGGCGCCCAGCTGCACTACTTCACGCCCAACTCCATTGCTTTTCTGGCTGCATTTATCTCGATGTGTGAGAACTTCCTCGGCTGTCGACCGCATTGGGGTTTGTTCAAACATATTTTCACTTGTCGCTCGCAAGTCGTCAAGAAGGCGAATCCGAGTGATGAGAAGACGCACCTCATCTAGGTGTGCGGAGAGCTAGGCATTCAGCTTATAAATAGGAGCGCTTTTCCTGCTATGATCCTCCCAGAGTTAGTTCGGGGCTGGCAGTCGGCTTGGTTCTATTGTAAAGACAGCCCGACTCCTGGTCAGTCGACCGGTCTTCCTCCTTTTTCTCTTAGTCGAGCCAGCCAGCCTCCGTCGTTGGTTGTGAGTCGGGCCGAGAGGGTGGAAATGGACATGCTGGTGGAGCAGGTAGTCCAGTTGTTCCGCGACGGGGTCATAGTGTTGGGGAACGTAGCATAATTCAAAAAAATTCTACGCCTTCACCAAGATCCAACTATGGAGACATCTAGCAACGAGCAAGTAAGAGTACATCTACATACCGTTATGTAGATCGCGTGCGGAAGCTTTCAACGAAGTGGGGATGAAGTAGTCGTACTCTTCACGTTCTTCATCACCGATGATCTAGCGCCGAACGGACGGCACCTCCGCGTTCAACACACGTACGGTGCAGCAACATCACCTCCTTCTTGATCCAGCAAGGGGGCAGGAGAAGTCGTCAGAGATCTGGCAGCACGACGGCGTGATGACGGATGCAGTGGAGATCGCAGCAGGGCTTCGCCGGGCGCCCTGCGTGGGAGTATGGAGGTGTGACGGGAGGGGGAGAGGCGCCAGGGCTTGGGTGTTGCTTCCCTCTCCCTCCCCACATATATATAGGGGCCAGGGGGTGCGCCTGGGCCCCCTGCAGATCCAATCTGCAAGGGGGCGGCGGCCAGGGGGGTTCCTTGCCCCCCAAGGCAAGTGGAGCCCCCCTTCCCCTTAGGGTTTTAACCCTAGGCGCATGGGGAGGTGGGCCCCCTAGTGGTGCGCCAGCCCAGAGGGCTGGACACTTCCCCTTGCGGCCTAGGGCCCCCACCGGGATGGGTGGCCCCACCCGGTGGACCCCCGGGGCCCCTCCGGTGGTCCCGAGACGCTCCCGGTGACCCCCGGAGATCACCCGTTGGCCGAAACTGGACTTCCTATATATCAATCTTTACCTCCGGACCATTCCGGAACTCCTCGTGACGTCCGGGATCTCATCCGGGACTCCGAACAACTTTCGGGTTTCCACGTGCATTTATCTCTACGACCCTAGCGTTACCGAACCTTAAGTGTGTAGACCCTACGGGTTCGGGAGACACGTAGACATGACCGAGACCACTCTCCGGTCAATAACCAACAGCGGGATCTGGATACCCATGTTGGTTCCCACGTGTTCCTCGATGATCTTCATCGGATGAACCACCGTGTCAAGGATTCACTCAATCCCGTATGTTATTCCCTTTGTCCATCGGTACGGTACTCGCCCGAGATTCGATCGTCGGTATTCCCAATACCTTGTTCAATCTCGTCATGGCAAGTCTCTTTACTCAATCCGTAATCCATCATCCCGTGACTAACTACTTAGTCACATTGAGCTCATTATGATGATGTCTTATCGAGTGGGCCCAGAGGTACCTCTCCGTCATACGGAGTGACAACATCCCAGTCTCGGTTCGCACCAACTCAACAGACACTTTCGGAGATACCCGATGCGTACCTTTATAGCCACCCAGTTACGTTGTGACGGTTGGCACACCCAAAGTACTCCTACGGTATCCGGGAGTTGTACAACCTCATGGTCTAAGGAATAAATACTTGACACCGAAAAGCTTATGCATTACGAACTATACGATCTCGTGTTATGCCCAAGTTTGGGTCTTGTCCATCACATCATTCTCCTAATGATGTGATCCCGTTATCACTGACATCTCATGTCCATGGTCAGGAAACCGTGACCATCTGTTGATCAACGAGCTGGCAACTAGAGGCCTACCAGGGACTCATTGTGGTCTATGTATTCACACATGTATCGCTGTTTCCGTACAATACAATTCAAGCATGAATAACAGACAATTATCATGAACAAGGAGATATAATAATAATGCTTTTATTATTGCCTCTAGGGCATATCTCCAACAGTCTCCCACTTGCGCTAGAGTCAATAATCTAGTTACATTGTGATGAATCGAACACCCATAGAGTTCTGGTGTTGATCATGTTTTGCCCGTGAAAGAGGTTTAGTCAACGGGTCTGCGACATTCAGATCCGTATGCACTTTACAAATATCTATGTCTCCATCCTGAACATAATTCCGGATGGAGTTGAAACGGCGCTTGATGTGCTTGGTCTTCTTGTGAAACCTGGGCTCCTTGGTAATAGCAATAGCACCAGTGTTGTCACAGAAGAGAGTCATCGGGCTTGACGCGCTTGGAATGAGTCCTAGGTCGGTGATGAACTCCTTCATCCAGACTCCTTCCTGCGCTGCTTCAGAAGCAGCTATGTACTCCGCTTCACATGTAGACGCTGCCACCACGCTCTGTTTGCAACTGCACCAGCTGACTGCCCCTCCATTCAAAACATACACGTATCCGGTTTGTGACTTAGAGTCATCCAGATCTGTGTCGAAGCTAGCATCGACGTAACCCTTTACGACGAGCTCTTCGTCACCTCCATAAACGAGAAACATATCCTTAGTCCTTTTCAAGTACTTCAGGATGTTCTTGACCGCTGTCCAGTGTTCCGTATCGGGATCACTTTGGTACCTCCCTACCAAACTTATGGCAATGTTCACATCAGGTCTGGTACACAGCATGGCATACATGATAGAACCTATGGCCGAGGCATAGGGAATGACACTCATCTTTTCTCTATCTTCTGCCGTGGTCGGCGACTGAGCTTTGCTCAATCTCATACCTTGCAAAACAGGCAAGAATCCTTTCTTTGACTGATCCATATTGAACTTCTTCAATATTTTGTCAAGGTATGTACTTTGTGAAAGACCAATGAGGCGTCTCGATCTATCTCTATAGATTTTGATGCCTAATATGTAAGCAGCTTCTCCAAGGTCCTTCATTGAAAAACTTTTATTCAAGTAGGCCTTTACATTTTCCAAGAATTCTATATCATTTCCCATCAGTAATATGTCATCCACATATAATATGAGAAATGCTACAGAGCTCCCACTCACTTTCTTGTAAATACAGGCTTCTCCATAAGTCTGTATAAATCCAAACGCTTTGATCACTTCATCAAAGCGAATATTCCAACTCCGAGATGCTTGCACCAGCCCGTAAATCGAGCGCTGGAGCTTGCATACCTTGTTAGCGTTCTCTGGATCGACAAAACCTTCCGGTTGCATCATATACAACTCTTCCTTGAGGAAGCCGTTAAGGAATGCTGTTTTGACGTCCATTTGCCATATCTCATAATCATAGAATGCGGCAATAGCTAACATGATTCTGACTGACTTCAACATCGCTACGGGAGAGAAAGTCTCGTCGTAGTCAATCCCTTGAACTTGTCGATAACCCTTAGCGACAAGCCGAGCCTTATAGATGGTCACATTACCATCCGCGTCTGTCTTCTTCTTAAATATCCATTTGTTTTCTATGGCGTGCCTATCATCAGGCAAGTCCACCAAAGTCCATACTTTGTTTTCATACATGGATTCTATCTCGGATTTCATGGCTCCAAGCCATTTATTGGAATCCGGGCCCGCCATCGCTTCTTCATAGTTCGAAGGTTCACCGTTGTCTAACAACATGATTTCCAGGACAGGGTTGCCGTACCACTCTGGTGCGGAACGTGCCCTTGTGGACCTTCGAAGTTCAGTAGTAACTTGATCTGTATCTTCATGATCATTATCATCAACTTCCTCCCTTGTCGGTGCAGGCACTTCAGGAACAGTTTCCAGCGCTGCGCTACTTTCCGGTACAGGAGGGGTGACTGTCACCTCATCAAGTTCTACTTTCCTCCCACTCACTTCTTTCGAGAGAAACTCTTTCTCCAGAAAGCATCCATTCTTGGCAACAAAGACTTTGCCTTCGGATCTGTGGTAGAAGGTGTACCCAATTGTTTCCTTTGGGTATCCTATGAAGACGCATTTCTCCGATTTGGGTTCGAGCTTTTCAGGTTGAAGTTTCTTGACATAAGCATCGCAACCCCAAACTTTTAGAAATGACAGCTTCGGTTTCTTGCCAAACCAAAGTTCATACGGAGTCGTCTCAACGGATTTCGACGGAGCCCTATTTAAAGTGAATGCAGCAGTCTCTAAAGCATAACCCCAAAATGATAGCGGTAAATCGGTGAGGGACATCATAGATCGCACCATGTCCAACAGAGTACGATTTTGACGTTCGGACACACCGTTACGTTGAGGTGTTCCGGGCGGTGTCAATTTTGAAACAATTCCACAGCTCCTAAGGTGTGTGCCAAATTCATGACTTAAATATTCACCCCCACGATCCGATCGCAAGAACTTTATTTTTCTGTCACGTTGATTCTCAACCTCATTCTGAAATTCCTTGAACTTTTCAAAGGTCTCAGACTTGTGTTTCATCAAATAGATATACCCGTATCTACTCAAGTCATCTGTGAGGGTGAGAACATAACGGTAGCCTCCGCGAGCCTCAACACTCATTGGACCGCACACATCGGTATGTATGATTTCCAACAAGTTGGTTGCTCGCTCCATTGTTCCGGAGAACGGAGTCTTGGTCATCTTGCCCAAGAGGCATGGTTCGCACGTGTCAAATGATTCATAATCAAGAGACTCCAGAAGTCCGTCTGAATGGAGCTTCTTCATACGTTTGACACCAATATGACCAAGGCGGCAATGCCACAAGTATGTGGGACTATCATTATCAACTTTACATCTTTTGGCATCTACACTATGAATATGTGTATCACTACGTTCGAGATTCATCAAAAATAAACCATTGACCAGCGGGGCATGACCATAAAACATATCTCTCAAATAAATAGAACAACCATTATTCTCTGATTTGAAAGAGTAGCCATCTCGCATAAGACGAGATCCAGAAACAATGTTCATGCTCAAAGCTGGTACTAAATAACAATTATTGAGGTTTAAAACTAATCCCGAGGGTAGATGTAGAGGTAGCGTGCCGACGGCGATCACATCGACCTTGGAACCATTCCCGACGCGCATCGTCACCTCATCCTTCGCCAGTCTCCGTTTATTCCGCAGCTCCTGTTTTGAGTTACAAATGTGAGCAACTGCACCGGTATCAAATACCCAGGAGCTACTACGAGTGCTGGTAAGTTACACATCAATAACATGTATATCATATATACCTTTGACGTTGCCGGCCTTCTTGTCTGCTAAATATTTGGGGCAGTTCAGCTTCCAGTGACCCGTTCCCTTGCAATAAAAGCACTCTGTTTCAGGCTTGGGTCCATACTTTGGCTTCTTCCCAGCAACACGCTTGCCAGGCGCGGCAACTCCCTTGCCGTCCTTCTTGAAGTTCTTCTTACCCTTGCCTTTCTTGAACTTAGTGGTTTTATTGACCATCAACACTTGATGTTCTTTCTTGATGTCCACCTCCGCTGATTTCAGCATCGAATACACCTCGGGAATGGACTTCTCCATCCCCTGCATATTGAAGTTCAACACGAAGCTCTTGAAGCTTGGTGGGAGCGACTGGAGGATTCTGTCAACGACTGCTTCATCTGGGAGATTCATTCCCAGCTGAGACAAGCGGTTGTGCAATCCTGAAATCTTGAGGATGTGCTCACTGAAAGAACTGTTCTCCTCCATCTTACAGCTGTAGAATGCGTCAGAGACATCATATCTCTTGACTCGGGCATGAGCTTGGAAAACCATTTTCAGCTCTTCGAACATCTCATATGCTCCGTGGTGTGACGACCCTGGCCCGACCGTGCACTAATCATACACGCAAATGCACACGATCAAGCCTAAGGACTCACATGAAGGAATCACAGCACAACTCTAAAACATAAATAAATACATACAAGTTATATATTACAAGCCAGGGGCCTTGAGGGCTCGAATACATAACATGTGTCACACACATAGTCAGCGGAAGCATTAGATGTCTGGGTACAGACATAGAACACAAGTTCAGATAGGCCTCATACGAGGCGGGGCAAAAGAAAAGCTACGATCGAAAAGGCGCAGGCCTCCTGCCTGGGACCTCCGATCCTACTCCTGGTCGTCGTCCGCCGGCTCCTCGTAGAAGTACTCGCCGGCCGGGTAGTAGTAGTAGCCAGCCTCGGGCTGGTAGTAGTAGTCGTCAACAGGGGCTGCGGGCACCATGGCTCCGTCGTCTGGTTTATCATGCGGGTAGGACAAAAGAGGAAGCAAAGCAACCGTGAGTACTCATCCAAAGTACTCAGCAAGACTTACATCAGATCTATACTAGCAATGCATTATTTTCAAAGGAAGCTTTATGTGGGTGGACTAGACTGCAGAAAGCCAGAGTAGAGAGGGGAAAAGCCTAGTCCTGACGAAGACTAGCATCTTCAGGGTCTTGCAGCAATTAGAAGGGAGCAGAATAGTACATCATAATGTAATGTGTTTATAGTAATATCAACTCATATCTCAAGTCACCAGTTCTAGTTGTACCGAAGTGGATACAACTCCGAGTGTCCGTTACCGTAGGACAGGCTATCGATAGATGTTTTCTTCCCTGCAGGGGTGCACCAAGTTACCCACCACGCTCGCTTAACTCCGGCCGGACACACCATCAGGTCGTGCCCGCCCTCGGCCAAACAATACGACGCAACCCGACCGGATACCGCCAGAGAGGATCAAGCACGTCGGACTAACCTATGCACCCGGGGGTCATGGCCCATAGCCCCGGACGCTCCTGCACGTTACGTGGCCGTTCGGTAGCAGACCTAGCAACCCCTTATACAAGCACGCAGTTGCATCCTAAGTCCAATCCGAACGGGCCGCTCAATCGCTGACGTCGTGACGACTCCGGCTGATGTATACGACGCAGAGCACCCACTCACACCCACGTGGTGGTTAGTGCTATCGGACCCGAAGGCCCCTCGGATCAAATATCCAAATCGCTTAGTGGATTGGGAGCGCGCGGTAACGAGCGTTGCCACCACACCGGTGGCCCCGACGTCCCATCTCGAAGACTTGTGACAAGGACCTTGCAGGACCGGCCACGCTTCGTAGTTATCTCGCGGGTACCCTCACTGGTCACCCGACTCCACAGCTCACGCCTCAAAGGCTCTCGCGGGTACCCCTCAGGGTCAACCCGTCTCTATCCAACATGTGTAGTAGTAACCATAAAGTGTCCTCAGACGCACGATACCTCTGGCCGCACGCCTTTGTTCCTGGCGACGTCCGGCCTCGGGGATCGATACGTCTTTAAACACGGTACGGTAATCCAGGGCATCCGTGGGGTTTCCATGCCGATGAGGAATCCGAGGAATCACCCTCGTTGGACTCCTATACGACAAGTCCCGTTAAGGTGATACCGGAGGAATCACCCTCGGCGGTAATCACCATAGCGGATGCACGACAAAGCTAAGTCGGAAGTGGGAAGAGGAATCACCCTCGGTAACCCACAACGAGCTAGCTATACTACAGGGACAACATCGGAAGTGAGTTCGGAGGTATCACCCTCGTCACCCGATGTTAACTCTGCGGAGTCGAGCATATTAGGGGGTGTGCGGTGATGTGAAGAAGGTCAGGGGAAGGGGGCTCGATCGATTGATCGAGGCAAGGGTACTATGCGAGGCAACTACGAGAAAGCGGGACCACAGCAGTGCTACCCAACCTATACTAAGCAGTTTATGAATAAAGACAGGTATCAACAGTTTAACAAAAACAGGCTATGCAACAGTAATAGGAGCAGTAGCAGTAGCAGCAATTCTAATGCAAGAATAAGAGAGAATAGACATAGGCGATATCGGAATGATCAAAGGGAGGGTTGCTTGCCTGGTTGCTCGGTGGCAAAAGCAAGGTCGTCGGAGGGGGAACCAATCACCGGGACGGCGTCGGTCTCTGGAGCGGTGTCAGCGTCGGACTCTACCGAGAGAGAAGAGGTGGAGGAAACAGATAAATACACAGAACACATGCATCACAAAGCGTGCTAAGCTAACGTGTAGTGCAGGGTTGCCTAAAAACACGTTTAAGTCATATTAGTTATTTTTAGGAATTAACTGGAATTATTAACCGGTGTATGTGCACTATTCATCTACCGGAAACGGGCTAAAAGTTGCGGGTTCACCTCCGTAGAGGGTCCCGACACGGAAACGGATAGCACGGTTGGCTTCGTCTCATCGTTCTGAGCAACTTTCATATAGAAAGTTTTTCCATCCGAGCTACGGATAAAAAGATATGATTTTCCGGAGGTTATAGCAATTTCTGGAATTATTTTAAAACCAGAAAAGAATTATTGCGTCAGCAGTGACGTCAGCACTGCGTCAGCAGTCAACAGAGGCGCTGACCAGGTCCAACTGACAGGTGGGGCCCACCTGTCAGCCTCTGGGAGTTAACAACACTTTAAAACTAATCTAACAGGCTAATTAGTGGGGTGGGCCCCCGGTGTCAGTGAGTAATTTAGCCTAACTAATTATGTTTGATTAATAAACATTTAAATTAACTAAATAGCAAAGGGGGCCCACAAGTCGGGGCCCACGCTGCACAGTCAGCAGGGTTGACCCAGTCAACCCTGACTGGTGGACCCGCTGGGCCCACGGGCAGCGTCACAAAGGCGGGCCCCACCGGTGCCAGCTCAGCGGAGCGCCGGAGACGAGCTCCGGCGAGCTCCCGCGGCGGCGTTCTCGCCGGAGAGGCCCGGAAATCGGCTACAGAAGGCCGTTTTGCGCGCGACTACCCGCGTTCGAACGGGCACTGAACCCCGCGTCCATCTACGGCGTCAGGAAGAGCGGGGGTGGCCGGAATCTTCCTGGCGTCGAGCCGCAGCGGCGATGGGCCACGGCGAAGTTTCGAGCACGCACCTACGGTGCTCTTTCGCGCGCGCTTCCGGTCGCATTCGACCGTGCGTTCAGTCGCGCATCTAACAAGACCGGAGGGAGGAGCTGTGGTGGACTGTGCTCGCCGGCGTTGAGCCCGCGGCGGCGCCGGCGTTCGGGCGGTCTACGGCTACTTCGAAGCAGGGCTCGGGGAGGCACACGCGTGCGTGCGTCGTGCTCACGGGAAGGAGTTGAGCACGCTGGCGTGCTCAGACGAGCTCGACCACTACTGGAACGACGACGGCGAGCGCCACGGCGGAGCACGGCTCGGCCATCGCCGGCATCATCGACAGAGACGGCAAAGCAAGGGGAAAACAGAGGGGACTCACGGCGGTGCTCACCTAGCGGCTCAAGAAAGGCCCGTGGTCGGTTTAGGAGCTGCAGACGTCGGTGGCGACGGAATCTCGCCGGAGCTGCCGTAGGAGGGAGAAGGCGTGCAGCAGTCGCAGCAGAGCTTCCCGGCTTCGCTTCGTGGTCGAGGGCGACGTAACCGACGACGCTGCACACGCCAGACAAGGTGGCGGAGCCGGTCGTCGCCGATAGCCGCGAGGACGGCGGACGAACGGCGGTGGCTCCGTTCGGGACGGAGAGGAGGAAGAGGAACGGCGAGTTCAGGGGCGAGGAGGAGCAGGGAGAGTGTCGAGGAGGTCCAGGGGAGAGGGAGGGGGGCGCCCTTATCCTCTCCCTCACCTGCCCCTGCCGCGGTGGCGAGCGGTGGTGGCGCGGGCGCGCTCTGCGCCATGGAGAAGATGACACGGAGGGGGGGAGCAGGTGGAGGAGGCCGTGGTGGGCCGGTTGGGCTGGCTCGGCCGGCTAGGTAAGTGGGCTATGCCCTAATTCTTCTGTTTCTCCCTGCTTTTCCTTTTATTTAAACACAGAGAGAAAAAGAAATATCTAGGCCTCCAAACCCTTTTTGCAAAAATATGGTAGTTGGCCCAAAATCACTGTGCAATATTCCTTGCCACCAAAAATTAGTTTGGGCATACTTGGATCATTTTTGAAATTTACAAAAATGAAATGGCATATTTAAGTGCTGATATGGCACTGTTTAAAATGCCCTGGCCCAATTGGAGTTGATGGTGATGTTGTTTTCACTAACAACAATTGTTTTGGAATATTTGCTAAATGATGAACATTTTTGCAGCAATAACTGAGCAACTTAGATTTGCACTTATGATTGAATTTGAATTATCAGGTGGAATTTGAAATGAGATATTATGAAATGATGATCAAGCCTAGTTAACCATGGTGACTTGCATAATCAGAGAGTGATCACTGTGGTGGGAAGCTGGGGATGTTACACGTGGTGCTCAAAACGTTTTTGGAGCCCCGATTCTAAACTGTAAAGCATGCCGCACTGAACCAGGGAGTAATCATCACTACGCGACTGCCAGACATTCAAAACGTCTTGGGCCGCATCGGGAGCAGGTGCATCACCTAGCGGTGCTTCTAGGACATATGATCTCTTGGCAGCTATGAGGATAATCCTCAGTTTACGGACCCAATCCGTATAGTTGCTACCATCGTCTTTCAGCTTGGTTTTCTCTAGGAACGCGTTGAAGTTGAGGGAAACCTGAGCGTGGGCCATTTGATCTACAAGAGATATTGTAAAGAATTTAGACTAAGTTCATGATAATTAAGTTCATCTTAATCAAATTTTAATGAACTCCCACTTAGAATGACATCTCTCTAGTCATCTAAGTGATACACGATCCGAATCGACTAGCCCATGTCCGATCATCACGTGAGACGGACTAGTCATCAACGGTGAACATCTTCATGTTGATCGTATCTTCTATACGACTCGTGTTCGACCTTTCGGTCTTCCGTGTTTCGAGGCCATGTCTGTACATGCTAGGCTCGTCAAGTGAACCCTAAGTGTATCGCGTGTGTAAATCTGTCTTACACCCGTTGTATGCGAACGTTAGAACCTATCACACCCGATCATCACGTGGTGCTTCGGAGCAACGAACTTTAGCAACGGTGCACAGTTAGGGGAAACACAATACTTGAAATTTTAGTGAGAGATCATCTTATTTACTACCGTCGTTCTAAGTAAACAAGATGCATAAACATGATAAACATCACATGCAATCAATTAAAGTGACATGATATGGCCAATATCATCTTGCTCCTTGGATCTCCATCTTCGGGGCACCATGATCATCTTGTCACCGGCTCGACACCATGATCTTCATCATCATGATCTCCATCATCGTGTCTTGAAGAAGTCGTCACGCCAACTATTACTTCTACTACTATAGCTAACGTTTAGCAATGAAGTAAAGTAATTACATGGCGTTAATCAGTGACACGCAGGTCATACAATAATTAAGACAACTCCTATGGCTCCTGCCGGTTGTCAAGTTCATCGACATGCAAGTCGTAATTCCCTATTACAAAAACATGATCAATCTCATACATCACATATATCATTCATCAGATCTTCGTTTTGGCCATACCACGTCACATAGCACATGCTGCAAAAACAAGTTAGACGTCCTCTAATTGTTGTTGCAAGTTTTACGTGGCTTCTATAGGATTTCTAGCAAGAACGTTTCTTACCTACGCCAAAACCACAACGTGATTTGTCAACTTCTATTTACCCTTCATAAGGACCCTTTTCATCGAATCCAATCCGACTAAAGTAGGAGAGACAGACACCCGCCAGCCACCTTATGCATTCAGTGCATGTCTGTCGGTGGAACCAGTCTCACGTAAGCGTACGTGTAAGGTCGGTCCGGGCCGCTTCATCCCACAATACCGCCGAATCAAGATTGACTAGTAACGGTAAGAAAGTTGAACAAAACCAAACGCCCACAACTGCTTTGTGTTCTACTCGTGCAAGATGCTACGCATAAAACCTAGGCTCAGATGCCACTGTTGGGGAACGTAGCATAATTCAAAAAAATTCTACGCCTTCACCAAGATCCAACTATGGAGACATCTAGCAACGAGCAAGTAAGAGTACATCTACATACCGTTATGTAGATCGCGTGCGGAAGCTTTCAACAAAGTGGGGATGAAGTAGTCGTACTCTTCACGTTCTTCGTCACCGATGATCTAGCGCCGAACGGACGGCACCTCCGCGTTCAACACACGTACGGTGCAGCAACGTCACCTCCTTCTTGATCCAGCAAGGGGGGAGGAGAAGTCGTCAGAGATCTGGCAGCACGACGGCGTGATGACGGATGCAGTGGAGATCGCAGCAGGGCTTCGCCGGGCGCCCTGCGTGGGAGTATGGAGGTGTGACGGGAGGGGGAGAGGCGCCAGGGCTTGGGTGTTGCTGCCCTCTCCATCCCCACATATATATAGGGGCTAGGGGGGTGCGCCTGGGCCCCCTGCAGATCCAATCTGCAAGGGGGCGGCGGCCAGGGGGGGGGGGTTCCTTGCCCCCCAAGGCAAGTGGAGCCCCCTCCCCCTTAGGGTTTTAACCCTAGGTGCATGGGGAGGTGGGCCCCCTAGTGGTGCGCCAGCCCAGAGGGCTGGACACTTCCCCTTGTGGCCTAGGGGCCCCACCGGGATGGGTGGCCCCACCCGGTGGACCCCCGGGGCCCCTCCGGTGGTCCCGAGACGCTCCCGGTGACCCCCGGAGATCACCCGTTGGCCGAAACTGGACTTCCTATATATCAATCTTTATCTCCGAACCATTCCGGAACTCCTCGTGACGTCCGAGATCTCATCCGGGACTCCGAACAACTTTCGGGTTTCCACGTGCATTTATCTCTGCGACCCTACGTTACCGAACCTTAAGTGTGTAGACCCTACGGGTTCGGGAGACACGTAGACATGACCGAGACCACTCTCCGGTCAATAACCAACAGCGGGATCTAGATACCCATGTTGGTTCCCACGTGTTCCTCGATGATCTTCATCGGATGAACCACCGTGTCAAGGATTCACTCAATCCCGTATGTTATTCCCTTTGTCCATCGGTACGGTACTCGCCCGAGATTCGATCGTCGGTATTCCCAATACCTTGTTCAATCTCGTCATGGCAAGTCTCTTTACTCGATCCGTAATCCATCATCCCGTGACTAACTACTTAGTCACATTGAGCTCATTATGATGATGTCTTACCGAGTGGGCCCAGAGGTACCTCTCCGTCATACGGAGTGACAACATCCCAGTCTCGGTTCGTACCAACTCAACAGACACTTTCGGAGATACCCGATGCGTACCTTTATAGCCACCCAGTTACGTTGTGACGGTTGGCACCCCCAAAGTACTCCTACGGTATCCGGGAGTTGTACAACCTCATGGTCTAAGGAATAAATACTTGACACCGAAAAGCTTATGCATTACGAACTATACGATCTCGTGTTATGCTCAAGTTTGGGTCTTGTCCATCACATCATTCTCCTGATGATGTGATCCCGTTATCACTGACATCTCATGTCCATGGTCAGGAAACCGTGACCATCTGTTGATCAACGAGCTGGCAACTAGAGGCCTACCAGGGACTCATTGTGGTCTATGTATTCACACATGTATCGCTGTTTCCGTACAATACAATTCAAGCATGAATAACAGACAATTATCATGAACAAGGAGATATAATAATAATGCTTTTATTATTGCCTCTAGGGCATATCTCCAACACATAGGGCTGGATCTGCTTGAGGTGTACCTTATGCGGAGGATCCAGCCTCTCCAAGCTCGAGACCACCCGATGTGGCTGTATTCCGGCGTCGAGGACTCGTCTCGAGTCCACCCATAGGAAGCTTTAGTGAAGACGGTGGCGCAGTGTCCAAAATTCATCACGGGGAACAAAGACAACCCCAGGGGGCTCGGAAGGGTTCCTCCATTCGACGCCGACCATCTTCCTGACAAGGTCTGGCCTTAACTTCCGAGTGATGTTCTTGTTTCTTGTTTGCAGTTGTCCTGACGAATCCGACTAACATTTGGCAAATCCTTGTTTTCTGCAGATCTACACCAAAATGTACTCGGTGCCCAACGGGGATCAGGTCCAGGAGGGCGAAGAGGGCACGGGCGATGTTTCCGAGTGGAAGTCCGACAAAGAGACCGGAGAGGAGAGCGAGGACTCCATAGCAAGGAGGTCGAGTCACCTCCCCGCGGCGAGAAGCGCTCCAAGGGAAAGCATGACCCAGAGGTTGCGCGCTCCTGAGCGGGCCCCTCCAGCTCCCAGGTGCAGAAGCGGGCTCATACGGCCACTCCCAATCCAACCAAAAAGGCGCCCAAGCAGCCCAAGGTCACCGCTGCCAAGCCCCGGAAGGTCCTGCCCAAGATCAAGGTGGACGTCCCGATCGCCTCTACGTAAGTGACGTTCTGTTTTATTTCTCCCTGCCTTTCAGAGGTCGACTTTGTCTTCGTCGACTCACTTTCAAGGAAATTTTCAGTACTGCTGCTTCCGCGACCTCAATGGATATCGACAAGGGTCGGGATGATGAGGAGACCACGGATGCTGCTACGTCCCGCGCAGGTGCGAGTTGTAGATCGTACTTCGCTTTTTGTCGGTTTGAACTAACGGTCGACTGAGCTTCATAGTTGTCTTTTTTGAAGTGCCACGCCATGTCATAGAGCTCCCAGATGATGATGATGACGATGACGAGGAGCGCTCGGGGGTGACTCGATGACGCACGGGAAGGAAGGGCCGGAAGGCGCCCTCTGGCTCTGAGGCCCAGCAACAGGAAGACGTGGCCCGGACCACGGTCTCCTTCGCCGTCCCTGTGTCGACTGTCCGCCCTTCTTCGTCGACTGGTCTGGCCGTTGACCCAGCGCCTGCTCTGCCGTCTGTTCTCTTCTCCACCCATCACGTCCCGGAGGATCCCGTGGGCGCAGCTCAAGAAGACGTTCACCAGGCGGGGCTGATGATGGAGAGGACGAAGGCGGCGTACGAGGATAGCATGGCTGCTTACAACTCTAGCTCGGCCCTTCGGACCAATGTCCAGGTTTGTCTCTTCCCACTGATTAGCTGTATTGGTGTAGTCTTCAGTTTGAGGAATCTACTGCCTTGTTCGTGAGATGATTTCACACCCACTGGGTGCTTTGTCTTGTAGCTTTTAGCTTTTGTAGGCCGACCGATAGTACCACTGGGGGCACGCTCAGTGCACCAAGTGGGTGTAGTCCCCGAGGCCATGGTCGACTGAAGTCAGTCGACTATGGTCTTTAGAATGTGTCTTGTTTGTGCCGTACTTCTCTTGAGCTCGGGTCAGACTGATCTTGGCCGAGCGAGAACCTGTGGGGGCACGCTCAGTGCACCCACTGGGTGTAGCCCCCGAGACCGTGGTCGACTGCTGGTAGTCGGCCATGGTCTGATAATAGAACTTTTCCTCCTTGTGTTGTTTTTTTTTGAGCTCGGGTCAGACTGATCTTGGTCGAGAAAGAACCAGTGGGGGCACGCTCAGTGCACCCACTAGGTGTAGTCCCCGAGACAGTGGTTGAGTGTTTGACTCGACTGTAGTCTTAGAATTCTAATTTGTTGTGTTGATGCAGAGATCTTGTGAGTTTGGAGCCAAATTTTTGGATCTTGAGAAGAAGCAGGTCCAGCTCAATCTCGACTTGCAGCTGGCTCGGGACCACTTGAAGAAGACTCAGGACGAAGCAGCTGGTAAGTAACACGAGCAACTCGTCGACTGACCTTCGATAAGTATGTCATGTGTATCCTCATGTTCATCTGTCTAGTGACGTCTCTTGTAGATCAACTGAAGGCGGCCCTGGAGCAGAAGGACCTCGACTTGGCGATAGCGCAGCAGAGGGCACAGGAGAAAACTGAACTGGCGGAGCAAAAGCTGGCTTCGGTCGGCACGCTTGAAGCGGAGATCATCAGGTTGAAGGGTTCCCTCGACGCGGCCAACCAAGAAGTGACTCGACTGAAGGGTGCCAAGAACGCCCTGAACGAGAAATACGAGGGCCTCTTCCAGAAGAAGAACGAGTGATAAGCAAATTATTGTTGCACCTTACATGAGCAGGACAACCAACCTTAATGTTGCTCAATTTTTGTGTAACTACTAAAGAAGAACCTGCCATCTCACAAGAGCAAGTACTTCTTGCTAGCTCAATGATGCAATCTTTGCTCCATTTCAGGTGAACTGCAGAAAAAGGCGCATGAATTGAATCATAGATCTCTAGGTTGGCCTCATCCGAGTTGATTTGCAGGTTCACCACATCGAGTCATGGCGGCATAGGGACCCTCACACCGGCCAGTACTGTCCTTTATCAACATGATTGTGCTTTGTCATATTGTGCTAATGTTCTATTTTTTAATTAAAGCTATTCTATCGCAATCTTTTCTCGTTTTGGAAATAAAGTTTGCTTCAACTAGTGCCACTATTATAGTAATCATGCTCTTTCTTATATGTGCAAACAGGAGTACTCAATTACAGATGTTGTGATGGTCAAGAGCATTCACCAAGTTCTTGGGTTGTATGACACGACTAGCCAAGATGGATTTAATCCCGATATTCACTTTATCAACAGGCTCTAATGGGTTGGTTCTGAATCTTGCAAGCTGGGAATCAATGAGATGTGTAGGCATCTTTGTTGTACTTATTATTTGAATCTTGTTTGTTGGTTCTGAATCTTGCAAGCTGGGAATCAATGAGATGTGTAGGCATCTTTGTTGTACTTATTATTTGGATCTTATTTGTTTGTTCTGAATCTTGCAAGCTTGGAAATCAATGAGATGTGTAGGCATCTTTGTTGTACTTATTATTTGGATCTTATTTGTTGGTTCTGAATCTTGCAATCTAGGAAACACGGTATGATGATGCAGAGGACAACAACCATAAAAAGTAGTTCAAACTTGGTAGTATTATATTTGTGAAAGTGCGACAAATGTGCTGATCGTGTGCGTCCTGAGAATAATAATTCTAATTGTTGTGCATGTTGATCCTGTGGCACTGATAGAACGGGCCAATGCATTGCTTGTTTTAAGTATACATTTATATTAAATCTAATTAAATTTAAGTAAAGTGACCACTAACTCCTGTTATTATAGTACCAATACAGACCCGCTCGTGAACCGACGTGTGGCCAGAGTAGGTTTCTTAATGGAGGCGTTTGAATGCGCCGAGGGTGCATCTTCTGTCGGGCGTGCAGCGGACGAGGGAGGGGTAGTAACTGTTGTCGCCTGTACACACTCAGTTTACTATTCAATCCAGTTCCCCAAGAGCTGAAAAGTGAACTGCTGTCACCGCCTACACACTCGTTCACTTGAAGAGACTCCAATGGCAATCCGAGGGGTGAGCCTGCTGGATATGGACTTCAGCAAGGAGTTCCCCTTTGAGTTCACCGTTCAGTCCTATGGCTGCACCAAGTTGAATGTGATGTACACCAACGATCCGGACTCGGTGAAGCTATGCCTCGCCGAGTTCAAGCAATACCTATAGGACGAGAAAGCACAAGGTTGCAGGACTAGACCTTGGGCCCATCCATTCGTCTCCTGATAGGGACCAGCGGATCACCGTGGCCGAGGTATGTGTGTGGGACGAGGCTCTCATCTACCACTTCTGTAGGGCCATCAGAGGTTCTGGAGCATTCCCCCGTTTCATCGGCAGCGCTGACTGCACCTTTGCTACGATGGAGAGAAGGAAGAACGCGACGATTCGGCCATCTGGTGCAACAAGCTTGTCGACATCCAGAAGCAATACAATATCATCAGCAACGGGCAAGAGAAGGACTCCGTGGTTTACCTCACCGAGACCATCATTGACCCCTGATACGCCAACATTGAAGAAGACAACGATACCAAGGACCTGAACACGTGGGAGGTACCTCTGAATCTAGCCTACATAACCTACACGACCAGGAGGGCATGGGAGGTACCTCTGAATTCACACTGCACCTGAACAAGTCAACCCTCGTACTCCCCTCCGCCTGCGTCTTCCCCCGCTCCGGTTCATTTGGTCCGAGGTCTCGACATCGTCCTCCGCCTTGGTGCTCTAGCCGCGGCGCCGCCGTCTGTCGTTCCCAACATGGTCAGCAAAACAAGAGGAATCGAGAGACAACTGTTCGTCGAGAGGCTGACATACCCGGGCCCACCAGGTCCATGGCCTAGGTTTTGTTGTTTAACATGGGCAGCCCACGACATGTTTCAACATTTTTTGGATCCAGCAGGTATCAAGCGGCCTCTGGGCCTCCCAACCTAGCTTGTCTATAACATCAACATCCCAAGTTATGTTTGTTTTTTCAAGACGACGCACAACTCAGTTCTATTTTTCTTTTCATTAATTCTATATCTGAATTTTCTCCCTCTTTATTTTTCGATGTAAACTGAGTTTTCTCCCAGTACTTTTCCCTATAACCAACTCAACTGTCCCACGTCTATCATAAAAAATAATAATACCCCACGTACTATTAACTCATCAAATTTAAATGATATTTTATTTCGTAAGTTGAAAGTTCTTACAAAATAATAATAATAATTGTTTATATATAACTTGGCAAGTTAACTCCTAGTGATTGCGTACATAAGCTTGCAAAGATTTTACTTACCAATGTAGTAATAGACGTGAAATCATGTGTTTATGTTTTTATAACATTTCTCCGTCTAGCCCAACATGATATTTTCACCCAGCCCAGCAAGTCCGCGGATTTCGAGAAAAATGCAAATGGGCTTTAAATTCTACCATATACATAAATGGGCTGCATAGACGCTACATCATTGTTTCACCCAGCCCACCAAATGGACCAAAAAACAAATGGACTGGCTGACATGTGGGCCAGTAGGTCGATGCCTAAGAAGGCGTTGGATTTACATCCAACGGCCAGCATTCTTCTTCAATCTCTCGTCTTCTTCCCTCAGTGCTGCCGGGACCACATGCTCCAGCCTTCGGCGTCTAGCGACGTTGTTTTGCGCTCCTCAGCAAAACGCTACCTCGCCGATGGCCAGGCCATCCCTCCACTCCGCACCTCCTGTTATTCTCTGCCGAGTGTAGGCCCACCCCGCACCCAAACCAGTCAAGTTTCCCACTCCTCTCCGTCTGCGACTACACTGTCGCGTCTTCCCCATCTCTGGGTCGTTCCAGTCTGGGGCCTCGCCGTCGTCCACCGCCTCGAGGCGGTGGACGACGGCGAGGCCCCAGACTGGAACGACCCAGAGATGGGGAAGACGCGACAGTGTAGTCGCAGACGGAGAGGAGTGGGAAACTTGACTGGTTTGGGTGCGGGGTGGGCCTACACTCGGCAGAGAATAACAGGAGGTGCGGAGTGGAGGGATGGCCTGGCCATCGGCGAGGTAGCGTTTTGCTGAGGAGCGCAAAACAACGTCGCTAGACGCCGAAGGCTGGAGCATGTGGTCCCGGCAGCACTGAGGGAAGAAGACGAGAGATTGAAGAAGAATGCTGGCCGTTGGATGTAAATCCAACGCCTTCTTAGGCATCGACCTACTGGCCCACATGTCAGCCAGTCCATTTGTTTTTTGGTCCATTTGGTGGGCTGGGTGAAACAATGATGTAGCGTCTATGCAGCCCATTTATGTATATGGTAGAATTTAAAGCCCATTTGCATTTTTCTCGAAATCCGCGGACTTGCTGGGCTGGGTGAAAATATCATGTTGGGCTAGACGGAGAAATGTTATAAAAACATAAACACATGATTGCACGTCTATTACTACATTGGTAAGTAAAATCTTTGCAAGCTTATGTACGCAATCACTAGGAGTTAACTTGCCAAGTTATATATAAACAATTATTATTATTATTTTGTAAGAACTTTCAACTTACGAAATAAAATATCATTTAAATTTGATGAGTTAATAGTACGTGGGGTATTATTATTTTTTATGATAGACGTGGGACAGTTGAGTTGGTTCTAGGGAAAAGTACTGGGAGAAAACTCAGTTTACATCGAAAAATAAAGAGGGAGAAAATTCAGATATAGAATTAATGAAAAGAAAAATAGAACTGAGTTGTGCGTCGTCTTGAAAAAACAAACATAACTTGGGATGTTGATGTTATAGACAAGCTAGGTTGGGAGGCCCAGAGGCCGCTTGATACCTGCTGGATACAAAAAATGTTGAAACATGTCGTGGGCTGCCCATGTTAAACAACAAAACCTAGGCCATGGACCTGGTGGGCCCGGGTATGTCAGCCTCTCGACGAACAGTTGTCTCTCGATTCCTCTTGTTTTGCTGACCATGTTGGGAACGACAGACGGCAGCGCCGCGGCTAGAGTACCAAGGCGGAGGACGATGTCGAGACCTCGGACCAAATGAACCGGAGCGGGGGAAGACGCAGGCGGAGGGGAGTACGAGGGTTGACTTGTTCAGGTGCAGTGTGAATTCAGAGGTACCTCCCATGCCCTCCTGGTCGTGTAGGTTATGTAGGCTAGATTCAGAGGTACCTCCCACGTGTTCAGGTCCTTCGTATCGTTGTCTTCTTCAATGTTGGCGTATCAGGGGTCAATGATGGTCTCGGCGAGGTAAACCACGGAGTCCTTCTCTTGCCCGTTGCTGATGATATTGTATTGCTTCTGGATGTCGACAAGCTTGTTGCACCAGATGGCCGAATCGTCGCGTTCTTCCTTCTCTCCACCGTAGCAAAGGTGCAGTCAGCGCTGCCGATGAAACGGGGGAATGCTCCAGAACCTCTGATGGCCCTACAAAAGTGGTAGATGAGAGCCTCGTCCCACACACATACCTGGGCCACGGTGATCCGCTGGTCCCTATCAGGAGACGAATGGATGGGCCCAAGGTCTAGTCCTGCAACCTTGTGCTTTCTCGTCCTATAGGTATTGCTTGAACTCGGCGAGGCATAGCTTCACCGAGTCCGGATCGTTGGTGTACATCACATTCAACTTGGTGCAGCCATAGGACTGAACGGCGAACTCAAAGGGGAACTCCTTGCTGAAGTCCATATCCAGCAGGCTCACCCCTCGGATTGCCATTGGAGTCTCTTCAAGTGAACGAGTGTGTAGGCGGTGACAGCAGTTCGCTTTTCAGCTCTTGGGGAACTGGATTCAATAGTAAACTGAGTGTGTACATGCGACAACAGTTACTACCCCTCCCTCGTCCGCTGCACGCCCGACAGAAGATGCACCCTCGGCGCATTCAAACGCCTCCATTAAGAAACCTACTCTGGCCACACGTCGGTTCACGAGCGGGTCTGTATTGGTACTGTAATAACAGGAGTTAGTGGTCACTTTACTTAAATTTAATTAGATTTAATATAAATGTATACTTAAAACAAGCAATGCATTGGCCCGTTCTATCAGTGCCACAGGATCAACATGCACAACAATTAGAATTATTATTCTCAGGACGCACACGATCAGCACATTTGTCGCACTTTCACAAATATAATACTACCAAGTTTGAACTATTTTTTATGGTTGTTGTCCTCTGCATCATCATACCGTGTTTCCTAGATTGCAAGATTCAGAACCAACAAATAAGATCCAAATAATAAGTACAACAAAGATGCCTACACATCTCATTGATTTCCAAGCTTGCAAGATTCAGAACAAACAAATAAGATCCAAATAATAAGTACAACAAAGATGCCTACACATCTCATTGATTCCCAGCTTGCAAGATTCAGAACCAACAAACAAGATTCAAATAATAAGTACAACAAAGATGCCTACACATCTCATTGATTCCCAGCTTGCAAGATTCAGAACCAACCCATTAGAGCCTTTTGATAAAGTGAATATCGGGATTAAATCCATCTTGGCTAGTCGTGTCATACAACCCAAGAACTTGGTGAATGCTCTTGACCATCACAACATCTGTAATTGAGTACTCCTGTTTGCACATATAAGAAAGAGCATGATTACTATAATAGTGGCATTAGTTGAAGCAAACTTTATTTCCAAAACGAGAAAAGATTGTGATAGAATAGCTTTAATTAAAAAATAGAACATTAGCACAATATGACAAAGCACAATCATGTTGATAAAGGACAGTACTGGCCGGTGTGAGGGTCCCTATGCCGCCATGACTCGATGTGGTGAACCTGCAAATCAACTCGGATGAGGCCAACCTAGAGATCTATGATTCAATTCATGCGCCTTTTTCTGCAGTTCACCTGAAATGGAGCAAAGATTGCATCATTGAGCTAGCAAGAAGTACTTGCTCTTGTGAGATGGCAGGTTCTTCTTTAGTAGTTACACAAAAATTGAGCAACATTAAGGTTGGTTGTCCTGCTCATGTAAGGTGCAACAATAATTTGCTTATCCTTTTGTGCAGTTCCACTAAAATACGGTTTTGTTCTTCAAAGAGTGTTTTTCAAACAGTTTCTTAATAACTTCAGGGTCAGAGCCGACAAACTCTGTCAGTTCCCTGCATAAATCTTCATCAAGCATATAGTAATCATCGTCAAGGAGTCTCTCCTTGAGTTTACTCAAATCAGGATAATCGTAAGTCTCACCAATAGGGTAGCGAGTAACAGGAATTTCAATTCCAGACTTTTTTGCAGCAGCAGCGATCTGTTTCTCAGGAGCATAACCAAGTGAACTAATATCATCAAAAGTAGTGGAAGCATCATCAAGAGTATCGGACATAGTAACAGATTCAGTAGGAGCATCATGTGGTGGCGGTGAGGCAAACTTACTCATAACAGAAGGTGAATCAAGTGTAGCACTAGTGCTCAGAACAGTACCTCTTCTTGTAGTGGATAGTAAGATCGGAACCTTGGGGTCTCCTTTCTTACCCATAGCGGATGAAGTGCAACAGGTAGGATACTTCAAGTAGACTTGTAAATATTGCTATGCTCCCCGGCAACGGCGCCAGAAAACGGTACTTGATAACCCTCAACCGTAAGGGATCGAGATAGTCTTCGCGGGTAAGAATAACCCAATTTATTGATTCGACACACGGGGAGCCAAAGAGTATTTATAAGCTTTGACAGTTGAGTTGTCAATTCAACCGCACCTGAAATATACTTACTTGCAACAAAAGATAAGTGGTAACAGTGATATGATAGTGATAATAGTGATAGTAAAAGTAAACAGCAAAAAGTAAATAGTGAAGGTAAATGGCAAAAGTAGCAACTAGTGACAAGCAGGGTTTAAAACAATGTAGGCTAGGGAGATGGATGGTTGGGCGCTGCATGGATGAGATAGATTCTAACTTGGGGCACGGCACACGGAAAAGTAATGATCATCTAGGCAAATATCAAACATTAGGCATGTATCCCGTAGGTAGTTGTACGTGCTTGCAATAAGAACTTGCACAACATCTTTTGTCCTACCATCCCGCTACGAACGGGGCCAAAAGGAACTTATGGAGATTAAGGTGCTCCTGTCAAAGAGCACCGGAACAAAGCAATGAACTCAATGGATACATGTAATCCTCAAACTACGGACCATCCCCTTTGGTGTCCCAAGCTGTCACTTTTGGGATCGCCGGTTCCGAACCGTAATAGGTGCAAACAACTCATAGATAGGATCACGAACACAAATATATTCATGCAAACACATATGGTTCAGATCTGAGATCATGGCACTCGGGCCCTAAGTGTCAAGCATTAAGAATAACAAGTTGAAGCAAAGATGATAAACACCATAGTAGATGATAGGCAACATGCCCCCAACGATCTGACAAACTATTACATGATCTAACTCATCCAATCCCTACCATCCCCTTCGCCTAGAGCAAGGGAATTACTCACACATGGAGGGAGAAGTCATGGAGGGATGATGGAGTGGTGATGATGATGACGATGGCGACGATCTCCCCTCTCCGGAGGCCAATTCAGCCTCCAGATTAGCCCTCCCGAGGAAGAACAAAGGGTGGTGGCGGCTCCGCGACGGAAAACTGCGAAAAGAACTTCTGATCTGGGGTTTCCGCGTCGTGAGTAAAAATACAAGGCAAAGTAGGGCACCAGGGGGTGTGGGCCCCACCCAGGCGACCCCCCGGCGCGGCCAGGGGGGCGCCTGGGCACCCCCTGGCCCCCCTCTGGCCCCACTTCTGGCTCCTGGTTCCTTCGGGTGCGTGGATTTTCTGTGATTTTTCGTTGATTTTTCTGAGATGCTTAAAAATCCGTTTTCCTGCACACAATAAAACCATACAGGCAGCTCTGCTGAAAACAGCATCATTCCGGGTTAGTTTAGTTCAAATCATGCAAGAATGAGGTCAAAACAATATCAAAAGTGTTTGGAAAAGTAGATACGTTTGAGACGTATCAACGAGCTGGAGGCTTATCTGAGCGACCTCACCAAGAAGTGGTATCTCGTGCTCGAAGGTATACCTCTTTTCCTCAGACTTAGTTGGATTGGTCGACCCGTAACTTACTTGATGACTCGACGCGTTCATTATTGTGTAGAATTCTGCCGCAACTTTGAAGAAGAGACTGGTCGGGTCGAACCCGATCTGGTCCCAGTCAATTCCATTGTCAAGGACGAAGCTGCCATGAATATCTTGAGGTTGGAGTCCCGCCTTACTGCTGCCACGGGCTATCTTGGTCGGCTGAAAGCAGTGATGGCTCGTATCGACGCCGCACTCTGGAGGGGAGTCGTGCAAGAGAACGACCTCGAGTCCCTGATGACTCGACTCAATGAGATCCCAGGTCGAGTGCAGGAGTGGAAGAAGTCATCCGCCCGCTGTGGAGCCGATGTGGCGTTGTCTTTGGTCCGGGTGCACTGCAAGTAGGTGAAGGAAAGGAGGCTTGCGGCGCTCAAGGTCGCTAATACGAAGGAGCTCCACTTCCAGTCGTTCATGGAGACTTTCTTGGAAGCTGCCACCCGTATCACCGATGGGATCGACCAGGACTAGTTTGTTGCGCTCGCGAGCCAACCTCCTCCTGAGGAGTGAGTGAACTTTGATACTTTGATTCAATTTGCCTCGGAATGCTGAGTGATCCTGTAACCCTTAAACTCTGGTGGGCTTGTGGCCCAGGTACTCTTACCCGAATCTTGCGGGAATTTATCTGGACTTGATTCCCTTTGCATTTGCTTGTTTCGCTCTCGATTCTTTCTGGCCGTTTGGATTTGAGTTGACGTCTTGATGGCAATGTTGTGCTTGTGGCGGAGCTTGGAGGACCGCAGCTAAGCATCCGAGTGAGAGGATTGCTCTTCACTCGGAGAAGTTTTTCATAACTTAGGCGATCACGAGCTACATTGTACTTGTGGCGAAGCTCGGGAGACGGGGCCACGTTTTACTTATGGCGTAGCTCGGAGGATCGCAGCTAAGCCCACGAGTGAGAGGGTTGCTCTTCGCTCGGAGTAGATTTTGTAACTTAGTCGATTGCGGGGTCGCAGCTAAGCCCCCGAGTGAGAGGGTTGCTCTTCACTCGGAGTAGTTTTTGTAACTTAGGCGATTACGAGCCACGTTGTACTTGTGGCGGAGCTCGGAGGACAGAGCCACATTGTACTTATAGCGTAGCTCGGAGGACCGTAGCTAAGCCCCCGAGTGAGAAGGTTGCTCTTCACTCGAAGTAGTGTTTGTAACTTAGGCGATTATGAGCTACGTTGTACTTGTGGCGGAGCTCGGAGGATAGAGCCACGTTGTACTTATGGCGTAGCTCGGAGGACCGCAGCTAAGACCCCGAGTGAGAGGGTTGCTCTTCACTCGGAGTAGTGTTTGTACTTATGGTGTCCCTCG
>LR738714.1:59077693-59132895 GCA_902687465.1 Secale cereale | reverse complement strand
TTCGGGGATTACGGGGTCGCAGCTAAGCCCCCGAGTGACAGGGTTGCTCTTCACTCGGAGTAGTTTTTGTAAGTTAAACGATTAGGAGCTACGTTGTACTTGTGGCGGAGCTCGGAGGACAGAGCCACGTTGTACTTATGGCGGAGCTTAGAGGACCGCAGCTAAGCCCCCGAGTGAGAGGGTTGCTCTTCACTCGGAGTAGTTTTTGTAACTTAGGCGATTATGAGCTACGTTGTAGTTGTGGTGGAGCTCCGAGGACAGAGCCACGTTGTACTTATGGCATAGCTCGGAGGACTGCAGCTAAGCCTCCGATTGAGAGGTTGCTCTTCACTCAGAGTAGTTTTTGTAACTTAGGCGAATCGGGTTTGCGACTAAGCCCTCGAGTAAGAGGGTTGCTCTTCACTCGGAGTAGTTTTTGTAACTTAGGCGAATCGGGTTCGCGACTAAGCACCCATTGGGGGATTTTGAAGATCCGCATCTTAGAAACAAACAATCATTAAGGAATCGTTGCAAACTTTTCTTTGAAACAAACTGGAAAATCTTTATTACAACTCGACTGTTCGAGTGTTTCAAGTGTAGAAGCGGCGGAGCAGGTCCGCGTTCCACGAATGAGGTTCATCTTTCTTCTTAGCGATGTTGTAGAGGTGATACGCTCCATTGTGCAGCAGCTTGGTGACGATGAAGGGGCCTTCCCAAGCTGGGGCGAGCTTGTGTGGTCGTTTCTGATGCACTCGAAGAACCAGGTCTCCTTCCTGGAATGCTCGGCTTCGAACGTTGCGAGCATGGAATCGACGCAGGTCCTGCTGATAGATGGTCGACCGGATCAAGGCCATCTCACATTCCTTCTCCAGGAGGTTGACTGCATCCTGACGAGCTTGCTCTGCTTTGGCCTCGTTGAAGAGTTCCACTCGGGGGGCATTATGCAACAAGTCACTCGGCAGCACGGCTTCAACTCCATAGACGATGAAGAAAGGGGTGCAGTCAGTCGACCGGTTTGGAGTTGTCCTCAGACCCCACAAGACAGACGGCAATTCGGTCACCCAAGATCCGGCGGCATGCTTGAGGTCACGCATGAGCCGTGGCTTCAGGCCTTGGATAATCAGACCGTTCACTCTTTCTGCTTGTCCGTTCGATTGCGGATGCGCTACGGAGGCATAGTCGACTCGTGTTCCTTGAGAGGAACAGAAAGCTCTGAATTCATCCGAGTCAAAGTTGGAGCCGTTGTCCATGATGATGCTGTGGCGGACTCCATATCTGAATATTAATTGCCTGATGAAGCTGATGGCGGTGCTTGACTCGAGGTTCTTGATGGGCTTGGCCTCAATCCATTTGGTGAACTTGTCGACTGCCACGAGCAGGTAAGTGAATCCGCTTCTACCAATTTTGAAGGGGCCGACCATGTCTAAGCCCCAGACGGCAAAGGGCCAAACTAGTGGAATGGTCTTCAGAGCAGATGCTGGCTTATGGGACATGTTGGAGTAGAACTGGCAGCCTTCGCACTTGTCCACGATATCTTTAGCCATCTCGTTGGCTCGGGGCCAATAAAACCCAGCTCGGTACACCTTGGCCACTATAGTCCGAGAGGAAGCGTGCTGGCCACAAGTCCCCGAGTGAATCTCATTCAGAATCAGTCGACCCTCCTCTAGGGTGATGCAGCGCTGAGCGACTCTAGTGACACTCTCTCTGTAGAGCTGACCCTGAATAACGGTAAAAGCCTTGGATCGACGGACGATCTGGCGTGCTTCCTCTTTATCTTTCGGGAGTTCTTGCTTGAGCAGATATGCTATGTATGGCACAGTCCAATCGGGCGTAATCACTAAAATCTCCATGATCAGGTCGACCACTACATGTACTTTGACTTCAGTCAGATCTGTCACACTGACTGGCTGTGGGGGTTCCTCCGTGAAGGGGTCTTCTTTGACAGAGGGGGTGTGCAGATGTTCCAGAAATACATTCTTGGGTATAGGCTTCCGAGTCGACCCAATTTTCACGAGATCATCAGCAAGCTGATTCGTGGCTCTGGGCACGTGATGGAGCTCTAAACCTTCGAACTTCTTTTCAAGCTTCTGTACTGCACTGCAATAATTGGTCATTGCCGGGCTTCTAACGTTCCATTCCTTCATCACCTGGTTCACCACTAAGTCTGAATCGCCGTAGACCATCAGGCGACGGACGCCGAGTGAGATGGCCATATGCAATTCGTACAAAAGTGTTTCGTACTCAGCTTCGTTGTTCGATGAGTCAAAGTGGATTTGAAGGACGTAACTGAGCTTGTCGCCCCTGGGAGATACCAGGACCACGCCTGCGCCGGATCCGTTCAGCATCTTGGATCCATCAAAGAACATAGTCCAGTGATCCGACTGAAACTGAATCGGCAGCTCTTGTTCGATCCACTCGGCCACAAAATCTGCTATTGCCTGAGACTTGATGGCTTTCTTCGCTTCAAACTTGATATCTAGTGGAAGGAGTTCAATCGCCCATTTTGCCACTTGACCGGTTGCGTCTCGGTTGTTCAGGATTTCTGATAATGGGGTGTCGCTGACGACCGAGATTGTATGGTCTGAGAAGTAGTGGGCAACATTCTTTGCGGTCAAGTAAATCCTGTACACAAGCTTCTGGTAATGCGGGTACCTTTGCTTGGAGGGAGTCAAGACTTCGGATATGTAATAGATTGGGCGTTGAACTTTGTAGGCCTTGCCTTCTTCTTCCTGCTCTACCGTGAGTACAGTGCTGACAACTTGTCTGGTGGCTGCAATGTATAGTAAGAGAGGCTCTTTGCTGACTGGGGTAGCAAGCACCGGCTGGGTGGACAGCAGGGCTTTGAGCTCTTGAAACGCTGCTTCAGCTTCCGAATTCCACTCGAACTTTTCTGATTTCTTCATCAGTCGGTAGAGAGGTAATGCCTTCTCACCGAGACGAGAAATGAATCAACTCAACGCGGCCAAGCAACCAGTAAGCTTCTGGATGTCGTGTACATGCTCGGGGCGTTTCATTTGGAGGATGGTGCCGACCTTTTCTGGGTTGGCGTCGATTCCTCATTCGGAAACGAGAAAACCGAGTAACTTGCCACCCAGAACTCCAAACGTACACTTCGATGGATTGAGCTTGATATCATAGCTTCTCAAATTTGCTAATGTCTCAGCGAGGTCAGTCAACAGGTCGGAACCTTTCCGCGACTTGACCACGATGTCATCCATGTATGCTTCGACGTTCCGACTGATTTGCTTCAGCAGGCACTTCTGGATCATGCGCATGAAGGTAGCGCCGGCATTCTTGAGACCAAAAGGCATGGTGACATAACAGAAACACCCGAATGGGGTGATGAAAGCTGTCTTGATTTCATCGGGTCCAAACAGTCGGATCTGATGGTACCCGGAATACACGTCCAGAAAGGACAAACGCTCGCATCCCGTAGTCGTGTCGACTATCTGATCGATGCGGGGGAGAGGAAAATGATCCTTCGGGCAGGCCCGATTGATGTGCTTGAAATCGATGCACATGCAAAGAGACTTGTCCTTCTTGGGGACCATGACTACATTGGCGAGCCACTCAGAGTGGTAGATATCGCAGATGAACTCAGCTGCCAGAAGCCGAGCCACTTCCTCGCCAATTGCCTTTCTCTTCTCTGCGGCGGACCGACGGAGATGTTCCTTCACAGGCTTCACTTTTAGGTCGACTCGCAAATGATGCTCAGCCAGTCCCCTGGGTACACCTGGCATGTCAGATGGTTTCCACGCGAAGATGTCCCAGTTCTCACGGAGGAACTGGATGAGCGCTTCTTCCTATTTGCTGTCGAGTGTAGTGGAAATGTGGGTCGGTGCTGCATTGGGGTCGGTGGGGTGGATGTGTACAGGCTTCGTCTCCCCAGCCGACTGGAAAGCTGACTCGGAAGCCGGCTTCTTGGCCAGCAGGAAGTCACCTGAATCCACGTTTTTCTGGTACTCCTCCATCTCTACTGCTACCATCTGCTCGTCAGCGATCTTCGAGCCTTTCTGGAAGCATTCTTCCGCTTTCTGACGGTTCCCCGTGATGGTTATAACGTAGTTGGGTCCTGGCATCTTCAGCTTCATGTATACATAACACGGTCGAGCCATGAATCTAGCGTAGGCGGGCCTACCCACAATGGCATGATAAGCGCTGTTGAAGTCCACCACTTCAAACGTTAGCTTCCCTTTGCGAAAATTCTTCGAGTCGCCAAAGACTACGTCGAGTGCGATTTGGCCAAGTGAGTCGGCCTTCTTCCCGGGGATGACCCCGTGGAACCTCATGTTGCTTTCACTCAGCTTGGACATCGGGATGCCCATATCCTGGAGGGTCGCTGCATACAGAATATTGAAGCCACTTCCTCCATCCATCAGGACCCTGGTCAGACGCGTGCCCTCGACCACTGGGTCGACCACCAGCGCTTGCCGCCCAGGGGTAGCAATGTGCACAGGGTGATCGGACTGGTCGAATGTGATGGGGGTCTTGGACCACTTCAGATACGTGGTTGTTGCCGGGGCAACCATGTTGACTTCTCTGTTTATCACTTTCAGTTGACTTTTGCTTTCGACGTCTGCGAAGATCATCAAAGTGGAGTTGATCTGGGGGTAACCTCCATCCCCTTCTTTGTCCTTGATCTCCTCTGATTCCTTTTCCTTCTCAGTCGACTAATCCTTCTGGAAGTTCTGGATCAGGAGCCGACACTGTCGAGTGGTGTGCTTGGGATATACCAAGTTTTTCTCCTCATCTTTCTTTGTGTGAATAGGACATGGCTGGTCGATTACATCATTCCCAGCTTGATCTTTCACCTTCTTGGGGACCCAGGGCCCCTTGGGCTTTCCTTTGCCTTTCCCTTGGTTGACCACTGCAGCTTCGCCCTGAGCGGCTGGCTCGGCCTTGTGCTTGGGTTTCCGATTGGAGTTCTGATCATCTTGTCCGACTGGTTTCTTGCCACTGCGGAGTCGATCGGCCTCTTCACCGTTGGTGTACCGACTGGCTATCTCCATCATCCGGGACAGGGACATATCGCCCGTCCGACCAAACTTCAAATTCAGCTCTCGGTATCGCACGCCCTCCTTGAAGGCGCAGACTGCTTGGTGTTCAGACACATTCTCCACCGTGTGATGCAAGGTGGTCCATCGCTGTATGTAATCCCTCAAGGTTTCATTCGGCATCTGCACACAATGCTGAAGCTCCGTGAGACCTGCGGGCCGTTTGTAGGTGCCTTCGAAAGTCCTAATAAACACTCGGGCCAGCTCTTCCCAACTGTAAATGCTCCCAGGGGCCAACTGATTAAGCCACGCCCGAGCTGAACCGCCCAGCATCAGAGGAAGGTGTTTCATGGCTACGTCATCGTTGCCGCCTCCAATCTGCACAGCCACTCGGTAATCTTCGAGCCAGGTGTCTGGTTTTGACTCGCTGGTGAACTTATTTACCCCCGCCGCCAACCTGAAGTTCGGGGGAATCTCAGCGGCCCTGATGGCACTGCTAAAACACTCGGGCCCAGAGACGGATGCTCGGCTTCCACTCGGACGATCTCTGCCTTGCTCTTCTCTGAACGCCCTGTTCCGGTCGACCAGCCCCTGCACAAGGATAGACCTTGCATCGAAGCCGGGCCTCCGGGGATCTGGAGGAATCCTCCGCTCGTCGTCGCGTAAGCGCCTGCCCTCGTGTCGCCTGGGCGAGAACGATCCGTTTCCTGGGGGAGGCGTGGGCACTCGACGGCGGTCGTGGTGACCAGGTCGACGGTCATACTGCTCGTCATTCCGACCCAGATGTTGGTCTTGACGTGGGCCACGATCCTCACGCCTCGGGGGCGATCTTGGACTATGGGCTGACCAAACGGTGTCTGCAGCCACCGATCTACTGTGAATCCTGTTGCGCGACTGAGAAGCAGCCGCGTTCTGCTCCTCAGCCGTTCGGAGCAATGCCCGGATCTGCTGTAGGGCTCTCCCAGCCTCTGACTACGATGGTTGAATACACTCCGCGATGCGAGCCGCGGCTTCGAGGTTCTGGATAGGCGTACGGAACACCTGAGTCTCGCGCGGGAACGATTGCCGCGGTCGTCGACTGGACTCGAGGACCAGTCGGCGGGCCCGTTCGTCGATTGCGCGCTAGATATTCTTCAAGTGCGCGCGCTCAGCCACGGTGGCTAAGCATGTGGCTTCCAGGGCTCGAGCCTCTGGAGTATCTCCCACGATGGGGGTGAAGAGCGCGTCTTCATTGCGGCGGCAGAGCTCGTCTCTCTGCTCGGCAGTGAGGGGTTGGGGAATGTACCCGTCGTGGTCAAATGAATGACCTCCACCGCGAGGTAAACCTGGCGGGCTGCGGTGCGAGTCGACCATCAGGACTTCCGCCGCGGGATCACTGCTCCCGCACTCGAAAACTGAATCCACGAGCTCGACCGATGGATCGACCGACCCATAGAGATAATCGTCGGGCTCGATGGCTGCGACTTGAGGGGTGGCCGCTTGGCAGGCCACCGCGTGTTTCACCCACCACTGGAGCCGCGAGCGACCGGATCGCTTGCAACGGCGTCCGGCTGGGATGATGGATGATGTAGGAATCGGCAGGTACTGAGTCGATGGCTGCCGAAGAAGGACGCCACAGGCGCTGGCGCGGAAGTGTGCAGCCCCGTGGACGAGCAGTGCCTCAACGTCGAGGGGGGCCTCCTGGAGCCAAGCGGAGTTGCCGGCAACAATGACGAGCGCGCCGAGTCGGATCTCGCGGCCCAACGCCAGACCACCGCCGGAAACCATGATGAAGGAGGTCACAGAAAAGTTTGCAACCTCACCGGAAGTCGCTAAGACGCCTTGCCCCACGGTGGGTGCCAACTTTCGTGGTTCTAAGTCTGACAGTACGAGTAGGGGGTACGTGGGAGGAGGCAAGGCCCTAGCTATGGTGAAGTTGTACACAAGGTGTTTACGAGTTCAGGCCCTTCTTGGAGGAAGTAACAGCCCTACGCCTCGGTGCCCGGAGGCGGTCGACTGAAATGTGTATATGTGTGTGTGTTACAGGGGGTGCGAACCCTTGTACTGGAGGAGGGGGTGGCTTATATAGTGTGCGAGGACCCCATCCATGCTCCACATTACTAAGGGTTCAATGTATATAAAGGCAGGCGTTACTGATAACGTCTGCAGTAAAGACTAATAAAGGCATTCACTGCAGCGGAGTGAATACGAGACCGTTGCTGTCTAAGGGACCTTTGACCTTCGGGGGTCGAGTGCCTTGGATAGGTCGAGTGAAGTTGAGTCGTCTGGTTCGTGGCGTACAGTCAAGTGGGATGTCCTCTTGGGTTGTCTCAGTCGACTGTCTTTGTTACCATCGGTTTTGTCTTTTGAGCTTCTGGGGTAGTGACTTTGGATGGGGTACCTTGGTCAGGCCTGTGACCCTACCCTTGGTCCGTAACCTCATCAGGTACCCTCACGGTGATGGCGGCGGTGGCGACGATACTCAATCGTACGATCATGATGGGTACGTGCCTGAGCCCCTCAATGCAGAGCAAAGAGAAGAGCTGCGCCATTGTAAAGACGAAGCACTGTATACCCCCATTTTGGGAGAGACTCCTGAGGCTCGGGTCCTGGACGCCACGCGCTTGGCCACCGTGGCCGAGCGCGCGCGTCTAGAAAACCTTCAGCGTTCACCCGACGATCGAGCCCGTCGACTGATTCCCGAATCCAGTCGACGGTAGCGACAATTGCTTCCTACCGAGCCCCAGGTATTCCGCACTCCGATTCAGAACCTCGCACCTACGGCCCGTATTGCAAAATCGATCCAGCCATCCCAATCGGAAGATGGAAGAGGTCTGCAGCAGATTCGGGCGCTGCTCCGAACGGCTGGTGAGCAAAATATAGTCGTTTCCCAGTCATACAACATAATCCACAACAGGTCCGTGGCAGCGGACACAGTCTGGTCGGCCCACAGCGCAAGATCGCCCCCGCGGCATGAAGGCCGTGGGCCCCGCCGAGAGCAACATCTGGGTTGAAATTATTATCAGTATGATCATCGACTCGGTCACAACGACCGCCATCGAGTGCCTACGCCACCTCTGGGGAGCGGATTGTACTCGCCCCGGCGGTATGTGCTACTTCTCGAGCTTGCATTGTATTCCCTCGAAGAGGAAAGGGTGATGCAGCATAGTAGCATAAGTATTTCCCTCAGTTTTTGAGAACCAAGGTATCGATCCAGTAGGAGATCACACACGAGTCCCTCGCACATGCAAAACAAATAAGAACTTTGCAGCCAACGCGATAAGGGGTTGTCAATCCCTTTACGGTCACTTACGAAAGTGAGATCTGATAGATAGGATAGTATGATATTTTTGGTATAAGAACAAAAAGTAAATAAAGCACAGTAAAGTAGGCGGAAGATTAATATGTTGAGAATAGACCCATGGGCCATAGGTTTCACTAGTGGCTTCTCTCATGAAAGTATAATTCTATGGTGGGTGAACAAATTACTGTCGAGCAATTGATAGAAAAGCACATAGTTATGATAATATCTAGGCATGATCATTATATATAGGCATCACGTTCGTGACAAGTAGACCGAAACGATTCTGCATCTACTACTATTACTCCACACATCTGAAGGAAATATGCCCTAGAGGCAATAATAAAGTTATTATTTATTTCCTTATATCATGATAAATGTTTATTATTCATGCTAGAATTGTATAAACTGGAAACTTAGTACATGTGTGAATACATAGACAAAACAGAGTGTCCCTAGTATGCCTCTACTAGACTAGCTCATTGATCAAAGATGGTTATGTTTCCTAGCCATAGACATGAGTTGTCATTTGATCAACATGATCACATCATTTGGAGAATGATGTGATGGACAAGACCCTTCCGTTAGCTTAGCACTATGATCGTTTAGTTTTACTGCTATTGCTTTCTTCATGACTTATACATGTTCCTATGACTATGGGATTATGAAACTCCAGAATACCGGAGGAACACCTTGTGTGCTATCAAACGTCACAACGTAACTGGGTGATTATAAAGATGCTCTACAGGTGTCTCCGTAGGTGTTCGTGGTGTTGGCATAGATCAAGAATATGATTTGTCACTCCGAGTGTCGGAGAGGTATCTCTGGGTCCTCTCGGTAATACACATCATAATAAGCCTTGCAAGCAAATGACTAATGAGTTAGTCAGGAGATGATGTATTATAGAACGAGTAAAGAGACTTGCCGGTAACGAGATTAACTAGGTATGGTGATACCGATGATCGAATCTCGGGCAAGTAACATACCGATGACAAAGGGAACAACGTACGTTGTTATGCGGTTTGAACGATAAAGATCTACGTAGAATATGTGTAGGTGCCAATATGAGCATCCAGGTTCCGCTATTGGTTATTGACCGGAGATGAGTCTCGGTCATGTCTACATAGTTCTCGAACCTGTAGGGTCCGCATGCTTAACGTTTGATGACGATTGGTATTATGAGTTTATGTGTTTTGATGTACCGAAGGTAGTTCGGAGTCCCGGATGAGATCGGGGACATGACGAGGAGTCTCAAAATGGTCAAGATGTAAAGATCGATATATTGGACGACACTCTCCCCTCTCGTTGCTATGCATCTAGTAGATAGATCTTGCGTAATCGTACGAACTTTTTTTGAAATACTACGTTCCCCAACAACATCGACCGCTATCCAGCATGCATCTAGAGTATTAAGTTCATAAGAACAGAGTAATGCTTTAAGCAAGATGACATGATGTAGAGGGATAAACTCAAGCAATATGATATAAACCCCATCTTTTTATACTCGATGGCAACAATACAATACGTGCCTTACTGCCCCTGTTGTCACTAGGAAAGGACACCTCAAGATTGAACCCCAAAGCCAAGCACTTCTCCCATTGCAAGAACTATAGATCTAGTAGGCCAAACCAAACAAATAATTTGAAGAGACTTGCAAGGATATTATAATCATACATAAAAGTGTTGGGGAACGTAGTATTTCAAAATTTTCCTACGATCACGCAAGATCTATCTACTAGATGCATATCAACGAGGGGGAGAGTGTGTCTACGTACCCTCGTAGACCGGGAGCGGAAGCGTTAAGTGACGCGGTTGATGTAGTCGAACTTCTTCGCGATCCAACCGATCAAGCACCGGACGTACAGCACCTCCGCGTTCAGCACACGTACAGCTTGATGACATCCCACGAGCTCTTGACCCAGTTGAGCTTCACGGGAGAGTTTCGCCAGCACGACGGCGTGGTGACAGATATGATGTATCTACCGGCGCAGGGCTTCGCCTAAGAACTGCAACGGTATGACCGAGGTGTGTTTCTATGGAGAGGGGCACCGCACACGGCTAAAACAATTCAACTTGTGTGTCCTAGGGTGCCCCCTGCCCCCGTATATAATGGAGCAAGGGAAAGGCCGGCCCTAGAGGGGGCGCGCCAAGTGTGGGGAGTCCTACTAGGACTCCCAAGTCCTAGTAGGATTCCCCTTTCTTTTCGGGAGTAGGAGAGAAGGAAAGAGGTGGAGAGGGAGAAGGAAAAGGGGGCTGCACCCCTTGTCCAACTCGGACCAGAGGGGGGGGGGCGCGCACCTCCTTCCTTTTGGCCTTTCTCCTCTATTCCCGTATGGCCCAATAAGGCCCATATACTCCGAAAAATACCCGAATCACTCGGAACCTTTCCGATGTCCGAATATAGTCTTCCAATATATCGATCTTTACGTCTCGACCATTTCGAGACTCCTCGTCATGTCCCCGGTCTCATCAGGGACTCCGAACTCCTTCGGTACATCAAAACTCATAAACTCATAATACCGATCGTCATCAAACGTTAAGCGTGCGGACCCTACGGGTTCGAGAACTATGTAGACATGACCGAGACTCATCTCTGGTCAATAACCAATAGCGGAACCTGGATGCTCATATTGGCTCCTACATATTCTACGAAGATCTTTATCGGTCAAACCGCATAACAACATACGTTGTTCCTTTTGTCATGGGTATGTTACTTGCCCGAGATTCGATCGTCGGTATCTCTATACCTAGTTCAATCGCGTTACCAGCAAGTCTCTTTACTCGTTCCGTAATACATCATCTCGTGACTAACTCATTAGTCTTTTGCTTGCAAGGCTTATTATGATGTGCATTACCGAGAGGGCCCAGAGATACCTCTCCGACACTCGGAGTGACAAATCCTAGTCTTGATCTATGCCAACACCACGAACACTTTCGGAGACACCTGTAGAGCATCTTTATGATCACCCAGTTATGTTGTGACGTTTGATAGCACACAAGGTGTTCCTACGGTATTCGGGAGTTGCATAATCTCATAGTCATAGGAACATGTATAAGTCATGAAGAAAGCAATAGCAGTAAAACTAAACGATCATAGTGCTAAGCTAACGGATGGGTCTTGTCCATCACATAATTATCCTAATGATGTGATCTCGTTGATCAAATGACAACTCATGTCTATGGTTAGGAAACATAACCATCTTTGATCAATGAGCTAGTCTAGTAGAGGCATACTAGGGACACTCTGTTTTGTCTATGTATTCACACATGTACTAAGTTTCCGGTTAATACAATTCTAGCATGAATAATAAACATCTATCATGATATAAGGAAATATAAATAACAACTTTATTATTGCCTCTAGGGCATATTTCCTTCAGTCTCCCACTTGCACTAGAGTCAATAATCTAGCTCACATCGCCATGTGATTTAATACCGATAGTTCACATCGTTATGTGAATAACACCCATAGTTCACATCGCCATGTGACCAACACCCAAAGGGGTTACTAGAGTTAATAATCTAGTTCACATCGCTATGTGATTAATACCCAAGAGTAATAAGGTGTGATCATGTTTTGCTTGTGAGAGAAGTTTAGTCAACGGGTCTGTCATATTTAGATCTGTATGTATTTCGCAAATTTCTATGTCTACAATGCTCTGCATAGAGCTACTCTAGCTAATTGCTCCCACTTTCAATACGCATCCAGATTGATACTTAGAGTCATCTGGATTTAGTGTCAAAGCTTGCATCGGCGTAACCCTTTACGACGAACTCTTTATCACCTCCATAATCGAGAAACATTTCCTTAGTCATCCAGTTACTAAGGATAATTTTGACCGCTGTACAGTGATCTACTCCTGGATCACTATTGTACCCCCTTGACAAACTCATGGCAAGGTACACAACATGTTTGGTATACATCATGGCATACTTTATAGAACCTATGGCTGAGGCATAGGGAATGACTTTCATTCTCTCTATATTTTTCTGCCGTGGTCTGGCTTTGAGTCTTACTCAACTTCACACCTTACAAGTCAGGCAAGAACTCCTTCTTTGACTGATCCATTTTGAACTACTTCAAAATCTTATTAAGGTATGTACTCGTCAAAAGTCTTATCAAGCGTCTTGATCTATCTCTATAGATCTTGATGCCCAATATGTAAGCAGCTTCACCAAGGTCTTTCTTTGAAAAACTCCTTTCAAACACTCCTTTATGCTTTCCAGAAAATTCTACATCATTTTCGATCGACAATATGTCATTCACATATACTTATCAGAAAGGTTGTAGTGCTCCCACTCACTTCTTGTAAATAGAGGCTTCACCGCAAGTCTGTATAAATCTATATGCTTTGATCAACTTATCAAAGCATCTATTCCAACTCCGAGATGCTTGCACCAGTCCATAGATGGATCGCTGGAGCTTGCACATTTTGTTAGCACCTTTAGGATTGACAAAACCTTCTGGTTGCATCATATACAAGTCTTCTTTAATAAATCCATTAAAGAATGCAGTTTTGTTATCCATTTGCCAGTTTTCATAAAATGCGGCAATTGCTAACATGATTCGGACAGACTTAAGCATCGCTACGGGTGAGAAAGTCTCATCGTAGTCAACTCCTTGAACTTGTTGAAAAACTTTCGCAACAAGTCGAGCTTTGTAAACAGTAACATTACCGTCAGCGTCAGTCTTCCTCTTGAAGATCCATTTATTTTCGATGGCTTGCCGATCACGGGCAAGTCAACTAAAGTCCACACTTTGTTCTCATACATGGATCCCATCTCAGATTTCATGGCCTCAAGCCATTTTGCGGAATCTGGGCTCATCATCGCTTCCTCATAGTTCGTAGGTTCATCATGGTCCAGTAACATGACTTCCAGAACCGGGTTGCCATACCACTCTGATGCGGAACGAACTCTGGTTGATCTACGAAGTTCAGCAGAAACTTGATCTGAAGTTTCATGATCATCATCATTAGCTTCCTCACTAATTGGTGTAGGAATCACTGGAACTAGTTTCTGTAATGTTCCACTTTCCAATTCGGGAGAAGGTACAATTACCTCATCAAGTTCTACTTTCCTCCCACTCACTTCTTTCGAGAGAAACTCCTTCTCTAGAAAGGATCCACTCTTAGCAACAAAGACCTTGCCTTCGGATCTGTGATAGAAAGTGTACCCAACAGTTTCTTTTGGGTATCCTATGAAGATTTACTTCTCCGATTTGGGTTCGAGCTTATCATGTTGAAACTTTTTCACATAAGCATCGCAGTCCCAAACTTAAAGAAATGACAGCTTAGGTTTCTCGTCAGACCACAGTTCATACGGTGTCATCTCCACGGATTTAGATGGCGCCCTATTTAACGTGAATGTAGCTGTCTCTAATGCATAACCCCAAAAGCGATAGTGGTAGATCGGTAAGAGACATCATCGATCGCACCATATCTAATAAAGTACGGTTATGACGTTCGGACACACCATTACACTGTGGTGTTCCAGGTGGCGTGAGTAGTGAAACTATTTCATATTGTTTTTACTGAAGGCCAAACTCGCTAACTCAAATATTTTACCTCTACGATCATATCGTAGAAACTCTTATTTTCTTGTTACGATGATTCTCCACTTCACTCTGAAATTCTTTGAACTTTTCAAATGTTTCAGACTTGTGCTTCATTAAGTAGATATACCCATATCTGCTCAAATCATCAGTGAAGGTCAGAAAATAACGATACCTGCCGCGAGCTTCAACACTCATTGGTCCACATACATCTGTATGTATGATCTCCAACAAATTTGTTGCTCGCTCAATTGTTCCGGAGAACGGAGTTTTAGTCATCTTGCCCATGAGGCATGGTTCGCAAGCACCAAGTGATTCATAATCAAGTGATTCCAAAAGTCCATCACTATGGAGTTTCTTCATGCGCTTTACACCATTATGACCTAAACGGTAGTGCCACAAATAAGTTGCACTATCATTATTAACCTTGCATCTTTTGGCTTCAATATTATGAATATGTGTATCACCACGATCGAGATCCAACAAACTATTTTCATTGGGTGTATGACCATCGAAGGTTTTATTCATGTAAACAGAATAACAATTATTTTATGACTTTAAATGAATAACCGTATTGCAACAAATATGATCAAATCATATTCATGCTCAACGCAAATGCCAAATAACATTTATTTAGGTTTTACACTAATCCCGAAAGTATAGGGAGTGTGCGATGATGATCATATGAATCTTGGAACCACTTCCAACACACATCATCACTTCACCTTTAACTAGTCTCTGTTCATTCTGCAACTCTCGTTTCGAGTTACTAATTTTAGCAACTGAACCGGTATCAAATACCCAGGGGTTGCTATGAACACTAGTAAAGTACACATCAATAATCTGTATATCAAAATATACCTTTGTTCACTTTGCCATCCTTCTTATCCGCCAAGTATTTAGGGCAGTTCCACTTCCAGTGACCATTTCCTTTGCAGTAGAAGCACTTAGTTTCAGGCTTGAGTTTTAGCTTTGGGTTTCTTCACGGGAGTGACAACTTGCTTGTCATTCTTCTTGAAGTTCCCATTCTATCCCTTTGCCCTTTACTTGAAACAACTGGTCTTGTTAACCATCAACACTTGATGCTTTTTCATGATTTCTACCTTCGCCGACTTCAACATCGCGAAGAGCTCGGGAATTCCTTTCGTCACCCCTTGCATATTATAGTTCATCACGAAGTTCTACTAACTTGGTGATAGTGACTAGAGAACTTTGTTAATTACTATCTTATCTGGAAGATTAACTCCCACTTGATTCAAGTAATTGTAGTACCCAGACAATCTGAGCACATGCTCACTGGCTGAGCTATTCTCCTCCATCTTGTAGGCAAAGTACTGTCAGAAGTCTTATACCTCTCGACACGGGCATGAGTATGAAATACTAATTTCAACTCTTGGAACATCTTATATGCCCCGTGGCGTTCAAAACGTTTTTGAAGTCCCGGTTCTAAGCCGTAAAGCATGGTGCACTTAAACTATCAAGTAGTCATCATACCGAGCTTTTGTCAAAACGTTCATAACGTCTACATCTGCTCCTGCAATAGGTCTGTCACCTAGCGGTGCATCAAGGACATAATTCTCTGTGCAGCAATGAGGATAATCCTCAAATCACTGAACAATTCCGCATCATTGCTACTAACATCTTTCAACTTAGTTTTCTCTAGGAACATATAAAAAAATAAACGGGGAGCAGCATCGTGAGCTATTGATCTACAACATAGATATGCTAATACTACGAGGACTAAGTTCATGATAAATTAAAGTTCAATTTAATCATATTACTTAAGAACTCCCACTTAGATAGACATCCCTCTAGTCATCTAAATGATCACGTGATCCAAATCAACTAAACCATGTCTGATCATCACGTGAGATGGAGTAGTTTCAATGGTGAACATCTTATGTTGATCATATCTACTATATGATTCACGCTCGACCTTTCGGTCTCCAGTGTTCCGAGGCCATATCTGCATATGCTAGGCTCGCCAAGTTTAACCCGAGTATTCTGCGTGTGCAATACTGGCTTACACCCGTTGTATTTGAACGTAGAGCTTATCACACCCGATCATCACGTGGTGTCTCGGCACGACGAACTTTCGCAACGGTGCATACTCAGGGAGAACACTTATACCTTGAAATTTAGTAAGGGATCATCTTATAATGCTACCGTCGAACTAAGCATAATAAGATAAACATCACATGCAATCAAAATATGTGACATGATATGGCCATCATCATCTTGTGCTTTTGATCTCCATCTCCAAAGCACCGTCATGATCACCTTCGTCATTGGCGCGACACCTTGATCTCCATCGTAGCATCGTTGTCGTCTCGCCAACTATTGCTTCTACGACTATCGCTACCGCTTAGTGATAAAGTAAAGCAATTACATGGCGACTGTATTTCATACAATAAAGCGACAACCATATGGCTCCTGCCAGTTGCCGATAACTTTACAAAACATGATCATCTCATACAAAACCGTATATCTCATCATGTCTTGACCATATCACATCACAACATGGCCCACAAAAACAAGTTAGACGTCCTCTACTTTGTTGTTGCAAGTTTTACGTGGCTGCTATGGGCTTAGCAAGAACCGTTCTTACCTACGCATACAAAACCACAACGATGTTTCGTCAAGTATGTGATGTTTTAACCTTCACAAGGACCGGGCGTAGCCACACTTGATTCAGCTAAAGTGAGAGAGACAGACACCCGCCAGTTACCTTTAAGCAACGAGTGCTCATAACGGTGAAACCAGTCTCGCGTAAGCGTACGCATAATGTCGGTCCGGGCCGCTTCATCTCACAATACCGCCGAAGCAAAGTATGACATGCTGCTAAGCAGTATGACTAGTATCTCCCACAACTCATTGTGTTCTACTCGTGCATATCATCTACGCATAGACCTGGCTCATGATGCCACTGTTGGGGAACATAGTATTTTCAAAATTTTCCTACGATCATGCAAGATCTATCTACTAGATGCATAGCAACGAGGGGGAGTGTGTCTACGTACCCTCGTAGACCGGGAGCGGAAGCGTCAAGTGACGCGGTTGATGTAGTCGAACTTCTTCGCGATCCAACCGATCAAGCATCGAACGTACGGCACCTCCGCGTTCAACACACGTTCAGCTTGATGACATCCCACGAGCTCTTGATCCAGTTGAGCTTCACGGGAGAGTTTCGCCAGCACGACGACGTGGTGACAGATATGATGTATCTACCGGCGCAGGGCTTCGCCTAAGCACTTCAACGGTATGACCGAGGTGTGTTTCTGTGGAGAGGGGCACCGCACACGGCTAAAACAATTCAACTTGTGTGTCCTAGGGTGCCCCCCTGCCCTCGTATATAAAGGAGCAAGGGAGAGCCGGCCCTAGAGGGGGCGCGCCAAGTGTGGGGAGTCCTACTAGGACTCCCAAGTCCTAGTAGGATTCCCCTTTCCTTTCCGGAGTAGGAGAGAAGGAAAGAGGTGGAGAGGGAGAAGGAAAAGGGGGCTGCACCCCTTGTCCAATTCGGACCAGAGGGGGGGCGCGCGCCTCCTTCCTTTTGGCCTTTCTCCTCTATTCCCGTATGGCCCAATAAGGCCCATATACTCCGAAAAATACCCGAATCACTCGGAACCTTTCCGATGTCCGAATATAGTCTTCCAATATATCGATCTTTACGTCTCGACCATTTCGAGACTTCTCGTCATGTCCCCGGTCTCATCCGGGACTTCGAACTCCTTCGGTACATCAAAACTCATAAACTCATAATACTGATCGTCATCAAACGTTAAGCGTGCGGACCCTACGGGTTCGAGAACTATGTAGACATGACCGAAACTCATCTCCGGTCAATAACCAATAGCGGAACCTGGATGCTCATATTGGCTCCTACGTATTCTACGAAGATCTTTATCGGCCAAACCGCATAACAACATACGTTGTTCCTATTTTCATTGGTATGTTACTTTCCCGAGATTCGATCGTCGGTATCTCTATACCTAGTTCAATCTCGTTACCGGCAAGTCTCTTTACTCATTCCGTAATACATCATCTCGTGACTAACTCATTAGTCTTTTGCTTGCAAGGCTTATTATGATGTGCATTACCGAGAGGGCCCAGAGATACCTCTCCGACACTCGGAGTGACAAATCCTAGTCTTGATCTATACCAACACCACGAACACTTTCGGAGACACCTGTAGAGCATCTTTATGATCACCCAGTTACGTTGTGACATTTGATAGCACACAAGGTGTTCCTACGATATTCGAGAGTTGCATAATCTCATAGTCATAGGAACATGTATAAGTCATGAAGAAAGCAATAGCAGTAAAACTAAACGATCATAGTGCTAAGCTAACGGATGGGTCTTGTCCATCACATCATTCTCCTAATGATGTGATCTCGTTGATCAAATGACAACTCATGTCTATGGTTAGGAAACATAACCATCTTTGATCAATGAGCTAGTCTAGTAGAGGCATACTAGGGACACTCTGTTTTGTCTATGTATTCACACATGCACTAAGTTTCCGGTTAATACAATTCTAGCATGAATAATAAACATCTATCATGATATAAGGAAATATAAATAACAACTTTATTATTGCCTCTAGGGCATATTTCCTTCAGAAAGATTTCAGAAAAGAATCAAATATTGTTCATAGATAATCTTGATAATAAACACACAATTCATCGGATCTCGACAAACACACCGCAAAAAGATTATATCGAATAGATCTCCTCGAAGATCGAGGAGAACTTTGTATTGATATCCAAAAAGAGAGAAGAAGCCATCTAGCTAATAACTATGGACCCGAAGGTTTGTGGTAAACTACTCACAACTCATTAGTGAGGCTATGGCGTTGATGTAGAAGCACTCTGTGGTAGATCCCCCCTCCGGCGGAGCTCCGGAACAGGCCCCAAGATGGGATCTCACGGGAACAGAAGGCTGTGGCGGTGGAATTAGGGTTTTCTCTGTTGCCTCGATGTTTTCAGGGTACATGGATATATATAGGAGGAAGGAGGGCATCGGGGGAGCCAGAGGGGGCCCACAAGGGTAGGGGCGCACACTGGACCCTCATGGCCACCTCCTTCGTTCCCTCGCGTGTACTCCAAGTCTTCTGGGTAGATATGGTTCCAAAAATAACTCTCCCGAAGGTTTCATTCCGTTTGGACTCCGTTTGATATCCCTTTTCAGCGAAACTCTTAAATAGGCAAAAAACAACAATTTGCACTGGGCCTTGGGTTAGTAGGTTAGTCCCAAAAATAATATAAAAGTGTATAATAAATCCCATTAAACATCCAAAACAGAATATATAATAGGATGGAACAACCAAAAATTATAGATACGTCGGAGACGTATCAAGCATCCCCAAGCTTAATTCCTGCTCGTCCCCGAGTAGGTAAATGATAAAAACAGAATTTTTGATGTGGAATGCTAACCAACATAATTCTCAATGTAATTTCTTTATTGTGGCATGAATATTCAGATCCGAAAGATTCAAGACAAAAGTCTATGTTGACATAAGAAATAATAATACTTCAAGCATACTAACAAAGCAATCATGTCTTCTCAAAATAACATGGCCAAAGAAAGTTATCCCTGCAAAATCATATAGTCTGGCTATGCTCCCTCTTCATCACACAAAATATTCATATCATGCGCAACCCCAGTTTCAGCCAAGCAATTGTTTTCATACTCAATTTTTTTCAAACCTTTCAACTTTCACGCAATACATGAGCGTGAGCCATGGATATAGCACTATAGGTGGAATAGAATGGTGGTTGTGGAGAAGACAAAAAAGGATGAAGATAGTCTCACATCAACTAGGCGTATCAATGGGCTATATGGAGATGCCCATCAATAGATATCAATGTGAGTGAGTAGGGATTGCCATGCAACGGATGCACTAGAGCTATAAGTGTATGAAAGCTCATCAAAAGAAACTAAGTGGGTGTGCATCCAACTTGCTTGATCATGAAGACCTAGGGCATTTGAGGAAGCCCATCATTGGAATATACAAGCCAAGTTCTATAATGAAAATTCCCACTAGTATATGAAAGTGAAAAAACAAGAGACTCTCTATCATGAAGATCATGGTGCTACTTTGAAGCACAAGTGTGGAAAGGATAGTAGCATTGTCCCTTCTCTCTTTTCTCTCAGTTTTTGGAGGGGCTTTCTCTCTCTCTCTTTTTATTTAGCCTTTCCTCACATGGGACAATGCTCTAATAATGAAGATCATCACACTTTTATTGACTTACAACTCAAAGATTACAACTCGAAGCTAGAACAAAATATGACTCTATGTGAATGATGATGAAGCATGTCATATGAACGGAACGGTGGAAAGTTGCATGGCAATATATCTCGGAATGGCTATGGAAATGCCATGATAGGTAGGTATGGTGGATGTTTTGAGGAAGGTATATGGTGGGTGTATGGTACCGGCGAAAGTTGCGCGGTACAAGAGAGGCTAGCAATGGTGGAAGGGTGAGAGTGCGTATAATCCATGGACTCAACATTAGTCATAAAGAACTCATATATTTATTGCCAAAATCTACGAGTCATCAAAACAAAGTATTCAACGCATGCTCCTAGGGGAAGGGCTGGTAGGAGTTAACAATCGTGCGATCCTGACCTCCACACAGAGGATGACACTCAATAAATACCTCATGCTCTAACTTCGTGACATAGCGGTTCACCATACGTGCATGCTACGGGAATCAAAACTTTAACACAGGTATTTCTCAAATTCATAATTACTCCACTAGCATGGCTCTAATATCACCATCCTCATATCTCAAAACAATCATCAAGTATCAAACTTCTCATCATATTCAATGCACTTTATATGAAAGTTTTTACCATATTCATCTTGGATGCCTATATTATTAGGACTAGTTTTATAACCAAAGCACATTACCATGATGGTCTAAAAGACTCTCAAAAGGATATAAGTGAAGCATGAGAGATCAACAATTTCTACAAAATAAAACAACCACCGTGCTCCAAAATATATAAGTGAAGCACTAGAGCAAAGCTATCTAGCTCAAAAGATATAAGTGAAGCACATAGAGTATTCTAATAAATTCTAAACCATATTTATCTCTCTCAAAAGATGTGTCCAACAAGTATGATTGTGGCAAACTAAAAAGCAAAGACTCAAATCATACATGACGCTCCAAGCAAAACACATATCATGTGGTGAATAAAAATATAGTCCCGAGTATAGTTACCGATAGATGAAGACAAAAGAGGAGATGCCTTCCCGGGGAATCCCCAAGCTTAAGCTTTTGGTTGTCCTTGAATTTTACCTTGGGGTGCCTTGGGCATCCCCAATCTTAGGATCTTTCCACTCTTTGTTCCATAGTCCATCAAAGCCATACTCAAAACTTCACAACACAAAACTTAGCCAAAAATCTCGTGAGCTCCGTTAGTAAAATAAACCACCACTCAAAGGTACTGTAATGAACTCATTCTTTGTTTATATTGGTGTTAAACCTACTGTATTCCAACTTCTCTATGATTCATACCCTCCGATACTACTCATAGATTCATCAAAATAAGCAAACAACACACGAAAAACAGAATAGTATGTAGTAATCTGTAACTTTCGAATACTTCTGTAACTCCAGAAAAATTGAAATAAATTGGTAAACGTGAGGAATTTGTCTATTAATCATCTTCAAAAAGAATCAACTAAATAGCACTCTCCAGTAAAAAATCACAGCCAAACTCTTGAGCGCTAAAGTTTCTGTTTTTTACAGCATGATCATATAAACTTCACACAAGTCTTCCCAAAGGTTCTACTTGGCACACACACTAATTAAAACACAAAACCACATCTAAATAGAAGCCAGATGCAATATTTATTCCTAAACAGAAGCAAAAAGAAAGAAAATAAAATTGGGTTGCCTCCCAAGAAGCGCTATTTTAACGCCCCTAGCTAGGCACGATACAAGAATAGATCTAGGTATTGCCATCTTTGGTAGGCAATCCATAAGTGTCTCTCATTACAGATTCATATGGTAATTTGATTTTCTTTCTAGGAAAATGTTCCATGACTTTCCTTAACGGAAATTGGAATCTAATATTTCCTTCCTTCATAACAATAATTGCACCAATCGTTCTAAGGAAAGGTCTACCAAGAATAATAGGACATGAAGGATTGCAATCTATATCAAGAATGATGAAATCTACGGGCACATAATTACTATTGGAAACAATAAGAACATCATTAATCCTCCCCATAGGTTTCTTAATGGTAGAATCCGCAAGATGCAAATTTACAGAACAATCATCAAGCTCATGGAAACCTAACAAATCACATAAAGTTTTTGGAATTGTAGAAACACTTGCACCCAAATCACACAAAGCAAAGCATTCATGATCTTTAATTTTAATTTTAATAGTAGGTTCCCACTCATCATAAAGCTTTCTAGGGATAGAAACTTCTAATTCAAGTTTTTCTTCATAAGATTGCATCAAAGCATCAACTATGTGTTTGGTAAAAGCTTTATTTTGACTATAAGCATGCGGAGAATTTAGTACGGATTGCAACAAGGAAATACAATCTATCAAAGAGCAATTATCATAATTGAATCCCTTGAAATCCAAAATAGTGGGTTCATTACTCTGCAAAGTTTTAATCACTTCAATCCCACTTTTAATAATTTTAGCATCAAGATCTAAAAACTCCGAATCCTTGGGACGCCTTTTAACTAAAGTATACTCATCTCCAGTCCCATCTTTATCAGGATTCATACTAGAAAACAAGGATCTAATAGGAGACACATCAATAACTTTCAGATCTTCATCTTTATTTTCATGATAACTAGAAGAACACACTTTCATAAATCAATCTTTTTTAGCACGCATCCTAGCGGTTCTTTCTTTGCACTCGTCAATGGAAATTCTCATGGCTTTGAGAGACTCATTGATATCATGCTTAGGTGGAATAGATCTAAGTTTCAAAGAATCAACATCAAGAGTAATTCTTTCCGCAAAAAAAAACATCACGAGTAATTATATCCACGTTTCTAGCCAACACATCAATCTTAAGCAATTTTTCTTCAAGCAAAGCATTGAAGTACTTTTGGGAATTCATAAACTCTTTAACACTAGTTTCAAATTCAGAGGGCATCTTACCAAATGTTCCATAAGATTTATTGTAGGAATTACCATAATTATTAGAGGAATTACTAGGAAAAGGCCTAGGATTAAAGTTTCCTCTATAAGCATTGTTACCAAAATTATTACTACCAACAAAATTTACATCCAAAGATTCATTATTATTTTCAATCAACGTGGATAAAGGCATATCATTAGGATCAGAAGAAACACTCTTAGTAGCAAATAATTTCATAAGTTCATCCATCTTTCCACTCAAAATACTAATCTCTTCAATAGCATGTACTTTTTTACTAGTAGATCTTTCGGTGTACCATTGAGAGTAGTTAACCATAATATTATCTAGGAGTTTGTCCCACAAATTCATTTTTACTTAGAAAGTTTATTATATATTGATTTTGATTTTCCTTTTGGTTTCATTCTTTAGTATTCTATTACATCTGTACGGGTAATACCAATGTCACTAATTCATTCCTTTTTAGAAAACTTACACTATTATATGTGTATTCTTGCATATTATAAAAAAGTGCAATTTCTGTGTAAATTGTATGCAATTTTTCCATTGTTTGGTTTTGATTTTCTTCTTCTTAAAGGGCAACACTATTGACACTACTTTTTCTTTCATAGAACCTTCAATATTTTGATTTTTTTTACTTTTAATTTCATCTGTTTCTTCTTAAATGGTAATACCATGCCACTAATTCATTATTACTTAGAAAAATTCAGTATTTTGATTTTCTAGTTTTAGTTTTATTTTCCTTCTTCTAAAAGGGTGATATCAATGCGAAAAAACCTTCTTCCTTAGAAAATTAACTATTTTATTCAAATTTTGTTTTTATTTTATTTTATTTCATCTTCAAGTGTAATACCAATGCCACTAATTCATTCCTTTTTAAAAAAACTTTCATTATTGTATGTTTATCCTAGCATATTATAAAAATCACAATTCCTTGTAAATTGTATGCAAATATTGTCGTGGTTTGTTTTAGTGTTTTTTGTTCATTTCTCTTCTTAAAGGCAATACTATTGTCACTAATTCATTATTATTTTTAGAATGTTTTTGATTTTGATTTTGTTTTCTTTTTTATTGAAGGGTAATACTAATGTCACTAATTCATTTTTCCATGGAAAACTTCATTATTTTGTTTTTATTTTATTCTTTTCATTTCTTTTTTAAAGGGTAATATCAATGCCACAAGTTCATTCTTCCATAGGATTTTTTTATTTTGCTTTTGCTTGTATTTTATTTCCATTCACCTTTAAGGGTAATACCAATGCCACTAATTTATTCATTCTTAGAAAACATTCTTTTGCAAAAAATTCAGTATTATATGTTTCTTCTTGCATATCCTTAAAAAAACGCAATTTCTATGAAATAGTATGCAAATTTTGTCAATATTTTTTTCTTAAACTATCAATGCCGCCAATTCATCCCTTCTTAGGAAACTTCGTTTTTGCAAAAAAATCATTATTATATGCTGATACTCCCTTTGGTCCTTTTTAGTCAGCACATACGTTTTGTCCGAAGTGAATGTATCTCTACTTTGACTAACCTTATAGAAAAATGTATCAAACACAATGTTAAATCAATATTATTAGATTCATCATGAAATGTAGTATCATAGTATATACTCCCTCCGTCCGTAAAAGCTTGTCTCAAGCTTGTCACTCAAATGGGTGTATCTAGCACGAACTTGGTGCTAGATACATCCATTTAAGGGACAAGCTTTTTCAGATGGAGGGAGTATTGGCATTGTAGATGTTGATAATTTCTAATATATATAATACGCGAAGTAAAAATGGCCGGAGAGAGTACTTGCATATTATAAAAATGCATAATTACTATGTAAATCATTCGTTTTTCTTCTTAAAGGGTAGTACTTAATTCTATTTTTTCTTCTTCTTTTAGGGTTATACGAATGCGACTAATTTATTTCTTAAAACTGTCCATTTTTTGCATATGTATGCGACATGCATACAGTCCTATAGTCCTATCAATTCATCCAGGGCATGCACATGGGACCCATCCATGCATACATGCTCATCAACTACATGCACGTGATGAAAAAATTTGAAAACAGAAGTCATCGGCATGCATGCATGTATCAGATCATGCAACACGTTCACCCGGACGAGACGTAGCCGGTTGATGAGCATACATGGATGTATCAGACCGTCAAACGAGACGTACAGCACACAATACTATTCCCTCCGTCCCAAAATTCTTGTCTTAGATTTGTCTAAATACGAATGTATCTTGTTAGATATATCTATATCTAGGCAAGTCTAAGACAAGAATTTTGGGACGGAGGAAGTATTAGAAAAACGACTGACCAAAAATTAGAATCCAGTCACCCAATGAGTAGCCGGTCCCTACTGGATGTCGCAAATTCGAGAGCTTGTGAGATTAGACAGACAGGTAGAACCTATTATGGTTACTGAGCAATTGATCATGCAGTAGCGACCATGTAGTGAGATTGTGATTTTTTGTTTGTTTGTTTGTTTGTTTGTTTGTAATACTTCATATATTGACAAGTTTGACATGAAACAAAGGGAAAACAATTACAAGATGAGTGTATGCTAAGATCAATTTCTACAACACCAGGGTCAACATCAACTAATTTAGCTTGCTGGTCGGCCGATGAGCATGCGTAATCAATTCCTGCACTCTAGCTATGTACGTACGTGTCTTGTCAGCTGGGTGATCATCAAGCGTGACATGAATCCATTGGCTAGCTACGTCGACGACTCAGCCTGCACACCGATCTGATTCTGATCTGCCTATCGATGTATACCTCCATCTCCATCTCCATCTCCATCTCCATGCAATGCATGCATGCATGGCTCCAGACGGGTATGGATCAGCTCATCTCTAGCGCTATCCTCTTCCTCATCTCGGCCCCGCGCGCGTCGGCGCTGGTGTCGATGACGTACTTCCGCCAGAACCAGTGCTTCCTGAAGACATGCGACACCTCCTCGAGCGGCACGCTCTTTGTCTCCGGCAGCAGCACGGCGATGAAGATGGTCATGAGCAGCAGCCAGGCGCCGAAGAAGTAGAAAAGGCCGAACCTCAGGTGGCACAGCAGCGTGAGGAACACCTGGCCGATGAAGGCCGTGAAGCACATGTTGACGGCCACCGTGATGCTCTGCGCCTGCGACCGCACCCCCAGCGGGTACACCTCGCTGGGGATGAGCCACCCCATGGGCCCCCAGGACCAGGCGAAGCCGGCCACGTACACGCACACGAACAGCACGATGCACATGGCGTACTGCTCCGAGATGGCCCCCGTCCCGCTCAGCCCGAACTGGAGCCCGATGAAGGTGCCCACCAGGATCTGCGAGATGATCATCTGCGTCCCGCCCTGCAGGAACAGCGCCCGCCGCCCCACCTTGTCCGCGGTCACCACGGCCACGAAGGTGGAGAACACGTTCACCAGCCCCGTAATGACGGACGACATCAGCGACGCGTCGTTCCGGAACCCCACCGTCTTGAACAGCACCGGCGCGTAGAACATGATCACGTTGATGCCCGTCAGCTGCTGGAAGAAGGGCACCCCCAACGCGAAGGTCAGCTGCGGCTTGTACTTGCCGGTGAAGAGCAGCTCCCACCACGGGTTCACCACCGCCTTGCTCTCCTCGCAGGCGGCCGCGAGGTCGTCGAACTCCTGCCGCACGTCGTCAGGGCCGATGCCCCTGATCTGGGACAGCGTCGCGCGGGCGAGCTCGGTCTCGCCCCGCGACAGCAGGGAGATGGGGGTGTCTGGGATGGCGAGGGAGCCCAGCGCGATGATGGAGCCCGGGACGGCACCCATCGCCAGCCCGACCCGCCAGCCCCAACCGCCGAGGAACCTGGACGTCCAGTAGTTGGTCAGGCTCGCCGACAGGATCCCGATGGTGATCATCAGCTGGAAGAGGATGTTGAGCATCCCGCGTTGCTGCGCCGGCGCCATCTCCGAGAGGTAGAGAGGCGAGGCGTGGATGCAGAGGCCTACCCCAACGCCGAGGAGCAAGCGGCCGGTGATGAGCATGGCGAAGGTGGTGGCAATGCCGCCCATGCAGGCGCCGATGATGTAGGCGACGGCGGCGTAGAAGAGCGTCCACTTCCTGCCGAAGGCGCGGGCCATGGGGCTCGCGAAGAGGGACGCCGTCGCCGCGGACAGGAAGAGGGAGGAGCCGAAGAGGGACAGCTCCTGGCTGTCGAACTTGCAGTACTGGTTCGTGATCACCTGATCCTTCTGCTGCTGGTAGATGTCCGGGAAGAACAAGAGCAGGAACGACTCCGTCGACGTCAAACTGGCTGCAGTCATTCCCAGCGGCGCCAGCACAGACAAGAGAGTCAGATCGAGCGAAGGAAGCAATACCCACACCCAATTACCCATGCATGCATGCATGCACAGGGCGGCGAGGCGACGGATTAGTTACCGGCCATGCCGATGTCGTAGCCGAAGATGCAGCCGCCGACGGAGGCGACGAGGCAGGAGTAGAAAACGAACCCGGTGACCTCGCCGGGGTACGTCTTGTACCTATTGTGGTGGTGCACGATCACGGCCCCCGGCATCTTGCCCGGCCAGCCGGCGGCAGAAACGACGGCGACGACGGCCTAGCTTAATTGGCGCGCCAAAGGGAGCAGGGATGGTGGCGGGTACGTGCGGCTAATTAAGCTCGGCCCCTCCGGTTGGTCGACGCTGAGTGGCGGAGGAGGGGGAATGCGTCAAAGGGGGAGGTGGCGAGTTACTTAAGCGGGGAGAGGCCCCGGCGAGCGGTACCACGGCAATGTCGGTGCATGTGCGGGGAACTTGGCGTCTCGTCCCAAATCGTAGGAGGCGTGGCCTGCATGCATGCATGCATGCAGTTGTCGGGACTGGATGTCTGTCTCCTCCGTTTCATGGTCAACCAACGCTTCATGGCTTTTTCTTTAGGAGTACCTAGAACTCATTTAAATGAGATATAATTTGGTCTTATTTACTTAGAAAATAAGAACAAATATAACGCACGTCAGCAGACACGTATCTTATAGCATCACGTCCAATGACTATAAAAAGTGAATGAGCCCAAATTATATCTCATCTAGATGAGTTCTAGCAAAACTGTTTTTCTTTTAATATTTTTCTTGGGTGAAAAACAGATTTTATTTCATCAATCACGACATAAGTCGTTCTTACAAATATCAAAAACGTCTCCTGGTCTGAACTCAGCCACACCACAATGCTATCTTCTGTCCGGCCAAAGGAGGCCAGATAATGGCTTACACCATCCTGTTCCATACAAACATGCAATAGTTTGAACATTCTCCCTTCCCTCAAAAACCTTTGGATTTGATCAACCAACATGGAATAGCGAGACCGATCCCTGTTCAGACCATTGATCATGTTAAGAGTGACAAGACAATTCATCTCCACTTCTATCGGCATCTCCGTCCCTTACAGGGCAAGGTTGATGCCCTCCATGCAAGCAGATAGCTCGGCCTCCAATGGTTCCGCACATGTATGCAACTCTCTACAGGATGAGAAAATGATGTCATGCCCTCCCCCCCCCCCACAGTTCCCGAGGTACTGCAGAACGATCCGTCAATGTTCAATTTTGCCCATTCTTCAGCCGGAGGAGACCACCTCAGTGGGGCGCCATTTATGGGCTTATCATGCGGTAATGGCTTGCTGGGAGTCACCACATCCATAACTTGCTTTCCTTTAACTAGATCAGCACCTGGGTTGTTTTGCACACCAATTGGTGAGTCCATGTAGCTTAGAAGATACCTTTTGGATGCTTCGACTCGGGGTGGCTTCTTATAGTGTGTTACCTCATTGCGAACGTGCCAACAACGCCATAGTGTCATCATGAGCTCCATTCTCTCCGTGTCCGGCAGGTCGCAAAGCATTTGGGCAAGCCACTCTGAGTCTGTCCGCTTAAACGACGAGACAGGGGGATCCGCCACTGCTCCGCCATCGCTTGCCAAAGTTCCACCGCTCTAGGACATCTACAAAATGCATGAAAAGTGTCCTCCGGCTCCATCGTGCGGAGGAGGCAGTGGTCATAAACTTCCAAACCGCGCCGTGTTTTATTAACCCGCATAGGTAGACAATCGCTGATCAGACGCAAAGTGAAGGTGCGAACCTTAGGAGGAGCAGGGCACTTCCATATAGAAGCCCAGACAGCTCGTCGCCCATCCGGTGCCCTGCTCGCTGTGACTAAAGAGGACCAAATATGATCCTCCAGAGCAAGTCGATAAGCACTCCGTACCGTGAAGCAACCATTCTGCTCTGGTCCCCACGCAAGAAGATCCTCGCCCATACAAGATGAAGTTCGAATTTTGGCAATCTCTTCTGCATCCACTGGAAGGAAAGTGTCATGAATAACATCCATACGGCATCCACCATGATTATCCAGCAGCTCAGACACCCGACGGAGACGGCCTCGGCCTTATGGTGTCACCGGTCGTCCTCCCCCATCCCATGGAATCCATCGGTCTCGCCAAATTCTAATGGACCTGCCATTCCTCCACGCGCCATACTAAGCCGGACTTGAGAAGTTGCAGCCCATGTTCGACTGCGTGCTGAGTCGCCGAAGCTCCTCTTGAGAAAATTGTGTCTTCCAAGCTTCCATTTGGGTAGTACCTCACCTTCAAAACACGAGCACACAGACTCTCCGGTTTGGTCAAGAGCCTCCAAGCTTAGCGAGCAAGCAAAGCGGTTAAACAGGCGTAGGTCGCGAAAGCTAAGTCCTGCTTGCACCTTTGGTTTTATCAAATGGATCCAAGCACGCCAATGCATGTTTCTCTTCCCCTTCTCAACTCCCTAGAAGAAATCCCGTATCAATCTCATAAGTTCCTCACAAGTGGACGATGGAAGTTTAAACACACTCATAACATATGTGGGGATCGCTTGGGCGGTTGATTTTATGAGGACTTATCTTCCACTCTGAGCAAGCTGACAGCCATCCCAGACAATCATTCTTCTTTAAGTACTTCCGCTACAAGTTTTGGAACCTATCTTTAGACATGCGCTGCCTTGCAGTATTAAGACCCGGGTAGCATTCCTCAAAACTATGTTGCTACACCTCCAAACCCGAACCACGGCCTCACGGTCATCCACACGACAATGCTCACCAAAGAGGGTAGAACACTTCTGCATGTTGATCAATTGTCCGGTGGCCTATGCATATTTTGCTAATACTTATTTGACCTTCAAAGCCTCCTCCTCAGTAGCCCGAAAAAATAATAGTGTGTCATTTGCAAACAAGAGATGTGAGATGCCTGGCGCTCGAGGACACACGCACTAGTGTAGAATTTCATGCATTAACACCCTGTTTCAAAAGCGCAACCAGACCATCAGCCACAACAAGGAACAAAAACGGGGAAAGAGGATCTCCCTGCCGAAGCCCGCGTGACGGTGCAAATGAATCTGAGAGGGCTCCATTCAGAATTACACAATAACGAACCGAGGTGATACAAATCATAATCCACCTCACCCACCGATCCGCAAAGCCCATCTTTTGTATCACTTGCTCCAGGAATATCCTATCAACCCGATCATACGCTTTAGAAAGGTCCATCTTGTCAGCGCAAAATCTTTTACCCAGATCCTTCTCCTGTTTTATGTAATGTGTACACTCAAAGGCGATCAAAGCATTGTCCGTAATAAGCTTCCGAGGGACAAAAGCACTCTACTCCTCAGAAATAGTATCACCCAAAATGAGCCGCAACCAGTTGACCAAATACTTAGTGATGATCTTGTACACAACATTGCATAAGCTTATGGGTCGGAACTCTTTTAAATGCTTCGGGTTGTCCACCTTGCGAATAAGTACAATAGTTATATTGTTCACTCCCTCGGGCATGACTCCAGTTGTGAAAAAATTCCGAACTGCCGCAATGATCTTATCCTTTACTATTCCCAAGTGTCTCTGAAAATACCTAGCACGAAAATCGTCCGGATCCGGAGCCTTTAGAGGTTTGATCTAAAACAACGCATCACTGATCTCCTTGTCAGTAAAGGCTTCACCAATTTTATCATTCATTGCATCCGTGATCACATGAGTGAACAACCCCACCACTATATCAGGAATCAAAGTAAGGTTGTGTTTCACTACTAGGAGAAAGCTTATAGATAGAATTTTAGCAATAGCGCTTGAAAAGCTTATAGTTAGCAGTAGCGCGGCACATGATAGGCCGCTACAGGTAGATAACTAGTAGTAGCACTGGGTGGCCATGCACCGCTACCGCTAAGTGGCCCCACCGCCACTGACCGAGGCTTCCCATAGTAGTAGCGATGGGAATAAAAGAGCGCTACGGCTAATCTCCATAGCAGTAGCGCTTGTCGGCGGGCCATCGCTACTGCTATTGGTGCACAGTGCCAGCAGGTGGGCCCCGATTAGTAGTAGCGCTGGGCCGCTGACAAGCGCTACTGCTATGGAGATTAACAGTAGTGCTAGTCGGCGGGCCACTGCTACTGCTATTGGTGCACAGTGCCAGCAGGTGGGCCCCGATTAGCAGTAGCGTTGGGCCGCCGACAAGCGCTACTACTATGGAGATTAGCAGCACTGGTCGGCACCCCGCACTACTGGTATGCGTAGCTGCCACCTTTTCTCCCCTCCCCATTCCCTCGTCTACCTCCCTCTCACTTAGTTCTTCCTTCTCCAACCTCTCTTCTCTCCCCCATTAATGCCCCCATCCACCATCTAATCTATTAATGACCTCTCTTTCTCTCTCTAGCTTTCTTCTCACTTTATTTGTCTCTCCCTCCTTCACTTTCCCACCCAATACCTTTGTCTCACTAGCTAGCTCTCCCTCCTCTCCACTTGTTAGGTAGAGCATCTCCTGCCAACTACATCTACCATGCATCTTTGTCCTACTACTTTAGATCCCTAGATAGCGGCACTATCGGCCATCTACCGTACATTTTCTTGATCGATCCCTCTGTCGGGATGAAAGGTGAGCAAAGAGTTGTGCTTTAAAAGAATTAATGGAAATATGTGTGTTTGCTCTATGATGGTGGGAATATGTGTGTGTTGCATGAGTTGCCGCCTATGTGTATTTCTCAGATCGTGCGTGTGACATGAGTTGCTTATGTTTTGCCGATATGTTGATTTATTTCTGTTTCGGCGAATTTCTGGCAAACTCTATATGCCATATTTTTATGGACGGTCATGCCAAAATTTTGTATGACTTTGATATATGCATGCATGGTTAAAATTCTTTTGCTTATTATACCGCGCAGGTGATAGAAATATGCCCTAGAGGCAATAATAAACTTGTTATTATTATTTTATATTTCCTTATTCATGATAAAAGTTTATTATTCATGCTAGAATTGTATTAACAGGAAACCTAAATACATGTGTGAATACATAAACAAATACCGTGTACCTAGTAATCCTATACTAGACTAGCTTGTTAATCAAAGATGGTTAAGTTTTCCTAACCATGGACATGAGGTGTCATTTGATAACGGGATCACATCATTATGAGAATGATGTGATGGACAAGATCCATATGTTAGCTTAGCATTTGATCGTACAGTTTATTGCTATTGCTTTCATATATATCAAATACATATTCCTTTGACTATGAGATCATGCAACTCCCGGATATCGGAGGAATACCTTGTGTGCTATCAAACATCACAACATAACTGGGTGATTATAAATATGCTCTATAGGCATCTCCAAAGGTGTTTTGTTGGGTTGGCATGAATCGAGATTAGGATTTGTCACTCCGAGTATGGGAGAGGTATCTCTGGGCCCTCTCGGTAATGCACATCATAATAAGACTTGCAAGCAAATGACTAATGAGTTAGTCATGGGATGATGTATTACATAACGAGTAAAGAGACTTGCCGGTAATGAGTTGAACTAGGTATGAATATTCCGATGATCGAATCTCGAGCAAGTAACATACCGATGGACAAATGGAATTACGTATGTTGTCATAATGGTTCGACCAATAAAGATCTTTGTAGAATATGTAGGAGCCAATATGGGCATCCAGGTTCCTCTATTGATTATTGACCGGAGAGGTGTCTCGGTCATGTCTACATAGTTCTCGAACACGTAGGGTCCGCATGCTTAAGGTTCGTTGACGATATATGAGTTATGTGATTTGGTGACCGAATGTTGTTCGGAGTCCCGGATGAGATCACGGACTTGACGAGGAGTCTCGACATGGTTGAGATGTAAAGATTGATATATAGGACGATGGTATTCGGACACCGGAAGTGTTCCAGAGGGTATCGGGTACTTATCGGGTCACCGAAAGGAGTTCCGGGCACCCCCGGCAAAAGATATGGGCCTCGTGGGCTAAGAGGGGAAACGCACCAGCCACAAGGGGCTGGTGTACCCCCCATATGGGCCGGCCAAGGTGGAAAAGGAAAGGGGAAGAAAGAAAGGAAAGAAAGGGAATATGATTCTCCCTTCCTTTCCCCCTTCCCCTCTTTCCTTCTCCCTCCGACAAATATGGCAGGGGCACGCTGCCTAGGAGCACCCCAAGTCGGATTTGGCCTATTTGGGGCGCCCCATGGCAGCCTCCCCTCTCCCTCCCACCTATATATATGTGGGGGGTGCCCTAGCACACCCCAGACAAATTTCTTAGCCTTGTGCGGTGCCCCCCTCCACCGTTTCCACCCCCGGTCATATTTTCGTAGTGCTTAGGCGAAGCCCTGCAGATATCACTTCACCACCACCATCACCACGCCGTCGTGCTGATGGAACTCATCTAATACCCCGATGTCTTCTGGATCAAGAAGGGGAGGGACGTCACCGAGCTGAACATGTGCAGACCGCGGAGGTGACATGTGTTCGGTACTTGATCAGTTGAAGCGCGAAGAATTCGACTACATCAACTGCGTTGTGAAACGCTTCTGCTTATGGTCTATGAGGGTACGTAGACACACTCTCCCCCTCATTGCTATGCATCTCCGTAGATAGATCATTGCATGTGCGTAGATTTTTTGTTTGTTTTCCATGCAATGTTTCCAACCGTGGCATCATGAGCCATGTCCATGCGTAGATGATATGCATGAGTAGAACACAAAGACTTGTGGGCGGTGATCGTCATACTTCTTACCACCAACACATTATTTTGATTCGGTAGCATTGTGAGATGAAGCGGCCCGGACCAACCTTACATGTCCACGTACATGAGACCGGTTCCACTGACAGACATGCAACTTGGTTTGCATAAAGGTGGTTGGCGGGTGTCTGTTTCTCCTAATTTAGTTTATTCGAATTTGACTGCGGCCGGTCCTTGTTGAAGGTTAAAATAGCAAACTTGATAAATCACCGTTGTGGTTTTTTGTCGTAGGTAAGAATGGTACTTGCTAGAAACCCGTAGCAGCCACGTAAAACTTTCAACAACAAAGTAGAGGACGTCTAACTTGTTTTTGCAGGGCATGTTGTGATGTGATATGGTCAAGACGTGATGAGTTATACGTTATTGTATGAGATGATCATGTTTTGTAAATTATTGGCAACCGGCAGGAGCCTTATGGTTGGCTCTTTATTGTATAAAATGCAAGCGCCATGTAATTGCTTTACTTTATCGCTATGAGTTAGCAATAGTCGTAGAAGCAATAGTTGGCGAGACGACCACGATGCTACGATGGAGATCAAGGTGTCAAGCCGGTGACGATGGAGATCATGACGATGCTTTGGAGATGGAGATCAAAAGCACGAGATGATGATGGCCATATCATGTCACATATTTTGATTGCATGTGATGTTTATCCTTTATGCATCTTATTTTGCTTAGATCGACGGTAGCATTATAAGATGATCCCTTCACTAAATTTCAAGATAATAGTGTTCTCCCCGAGTATGCACTGTTGCTACAGTTCGTCGTTTCGAGACACCACGTGATGATCGGGTTTGATAGACTCTACGTTCACATACAACAGGTGTAAGACAGTTTTACACACGCGGAATACTTGGATTAAGCTTGACGAGCCTAGCATGTGCAGACGTGGCCTCGGAACACTGGAGACCGAAAGATCGAACATGAGTCATATAGTAGATATGATCAACATAGAGATTTACACCATTGATGACTACTCCATCTCACGTGATGATCGGACATGGTTTAGTTGATTTGGATCATGTTTCACTTAGATAACCTGAGGGTGTTAATTTAAGTTGGAGTTCATTAGTAATTTGATTAATTGAACTCAATTTATCATGAACTTAGTCTTGATACTATTTGCATATCTATGTTGTAGATCAATGGCCCGTGCTACTGTTCCCTTGAATTTTAATGCATTCCTAGAGAAAGATATGTTGAAAGATGGCGGTAACAACTACACGGACTGGGTCCGTAACTTGAGGATTATCCTCATTGCTGCCTAGAAGAATTATGTCCTTGATGCACCTCTAGGTGACGCACCTGCTGCAGGAGCTGAAGCAGATGTTATGAACGTCTGGGAAGCTCGATCTGATGACTACTCTATAGTTCAATGTGCCATGCTTTACGGCTTAGAATCGGGACTTCAAAGAAGTTTTGAACGTCATGGAGCATATGAGATGTTCCAGGAGCTGAAGTTGATATTTCAAGCTAATGCCCGAGTTGAGAGATATGAAGTCTCCAACAAGATCTATAGCTGCAAGATGGAGGACAATAGTTCTGTCACTGAACACATACTCAAAATGTCTAGATATCATAACCATTTGACTCAGTTGGGAATTTCCCTTCCACCTGAGAGTGTTATTGACAGATTTCTTCAATCACTGCCACCAAGCTACAAAGGCTTATGATGAACTATAATATGCAAGGGGTGGATAAGAAAATTCCCGAGCTCTTCACGATGCTGAAATCGGCGGAGGTAGAAATCAAGAAGGAGCATCAAGTGTTGATGGTTAACAAGACGGCTAGTTTAAAGAAAAAGTGCAAAGGAAAGAAGGGGAACTTCAAGAAGAATGGCAAACAGGTTGCCGCTCCCACGAAGAAACCCAAAGCTGGTCCTAATCCTGAAACTGAGTGCTTCTACTGCAAAGGAATGGTCACTAGAAGCGGTACTACCCCAAAATACTTGGCGGATAAGAACGATGGCAAAGTGAACAAAGGTATATTTGATATAAATGTTATTGATGTGTACCTTACTAGTATTCGTAGTAGCCCCTGAGTATTTGATACTGGTTCAGTTGCTAAGATTAGTAACTCGAAACAAGAGATGCAGAATAAACAGAAACTAGCTAAAAGTGAGGTGACGGTTGATACATCCATTTTGCATCATGCTTTTATATCATTATTTAGTGCATTATGGGCTGTTATTACACATTATGGTACAACACTTATACCTTTTCTCTCTTATTTTACAAGGTTTACATGAAGAGGGACAATGCCGCCAGCTGGAATTCTGGACTGGAAAAGGAGCAAATATGAGAGACCTATTCTGCACAACTCCAAAAGTCATGAAACTTCACGGAGATTTATTTTGGAAAATATAAAAAATACGGGGTGAAGAAAGCACCAAAGGGGGCCACCTGCCATCCACAAGGGTGGGGGTGCGCCCTACTCCCCGGGCGCGCCCCCTGCCTTGTGGATAGCCGGGCAGGCCCCCAAAGCCCATCTTCTGCTATATCATGTGTTTTGACCTAAAAAATATCATAAGGAGGTTTTCGGGACGAAGCGCCGCCGTCTCGAGGCAGAACCTGGGCGAAACCAATCTAGGGCTCCGACATGGCTGTTCTGCAGGGGACACTTCCCTCCGGGAGGGGGAAATCGTAGTCATCATCATCACCAACGATCCTCTCATAGAGAGGGGGTCAATCTCCATCAACATTTTCACCAGGACCATCTCCTCTCAAACCCTAGTTCATCTCTTGTATCCGATCTTTGTCTCAAAACCTCAGATTGGTACCTGTGGGTTGCTAGTAGTGTTGATTACTCCTTGTAGTTGATGCTAGTTGGTTTATTCGGTGGAAGATCATATGTTCAGATCCTTAATGCTATTCAATACCCCTCTGGTTATGAACATGAATATGCTTTGTGAGTAGTTACATTTGTTCCTGAGGACATGGGAGAAGTCTTGTTATAAGGAATCATGTGAATTTGGTATTTGTTTGATATTTTGATGAGATGTATGTTGTCTTTCCTCTAGTGGTGTTATGTGAACATCGACTACATGACACTACACCATTATTTGGGCCTAGGGGAAGGCATTGTGAAGTAATAAGTAGATGATGGGTTGCTAGAGTGACAGAAGCTTAAGCCCTAGTTTATGAGTTGCTTCGTAAGGGGCTGATTTGGATCCATATGTTTCATGCTATGGTTAGATTTCTCTGAATTCTTATTTCATAGTTGCAGATGGTTGTGAGAGAGGTTAATCATAAGTGGGAGGCTTGTCCAAGGAAGGGAAGCACCCAAGCACCGGTCCACCCACATATCAAATTATCAAAGTAACAATCACGAATCATACGAGCATGATGAAAACTAACTTGACAACAATTCCCATGTGTCCTCAGGAGCAGTTTGCTTTATGTAAGAGTTCGTTCAAGCTTATCATTTGCTACAAAAAGGATTGGGCCACCTTGCTGCACCTTAGTTACTTTTGTTACTTGTTACCCATTACGAATTATCTTATCACACAACCATCTGTTACCGATAATTTCAGTGCTTGCGGAGAATACCTTGCTGAATACCGCTTGTCATTTCCTTCTGCTCCTCGTTGGGTTCGACACTCTTACTTATCGAAAGGACTACGATAGGTTCCCTATACCTGTGGGTGATAACCCACAAGTATAGGGAATCGCAACAGTTTTCGTGGGTAGAGTATTCAACCCAAATTTATTGATTCGACACAAGGGGAGCCAAAGAATATTCCCAAGTATTAGCAGTTGAGTTCTCAATTCAACCACACGTGGATAACTTAATATCTGTAGTAAAGTATTTAGTAGCAAAGTAGTATGGAAGTAACAGTAATGGTGTCAAAAGTAACAGTAGCAGTTTTGTAGTAATGGTGAAATCAGCAGTAATGAAAGTAACAAAGCAAGTATCAATATGGAACGAACTCGTACGCAATGGATCGGCAATGATAAGCGTCGGATAATATTCATCATGTGGCAGTTATAACCCAGGGTGACACAGAACTAGCTCCAATTCATCAATGTAATGTAGGCATGTATTCCGAATATAGTCATACGTGCTTATGGAAAAGAACTTGCATGACATATTTTGTCCTACCCTCCCATGGCAGCGGGGTCCTAATGGAAACTAAGGGATATTAAGGCCTCCTTTTAATAGAGTACCGGACCAAAGCATTAGCACTCAGTGAATGCATGAACTCCTCAAACTATGGTCATCACCGGGAAGTGCCCCGGTTATTGTCACTACGAGTTTGCCGGATCATAACACATAGTAGGTGACTATAGACTTGCAAGATAGGATCAAGAACACAAATATATTCATGAAAACATAATAGGTTCAGATCTGAAATCATGGCACTCGGGCCCTAGTGACAAGCATTAAGCATAGCAAAGTCATAGCAATATCAATCTCAGAACATAGTGGATACTATGGATCAAACCCTAACAAAACTAACTCGGTTACATGATAAATCTCATCCAACCCATCACCGTCCAGCAAGCCTACGATGGAATTACTCACGCGCGATGGTGAGCATCATGAAATTGGCGATGGAGGATGGTTGATGACGATGGCGACGATCTCCACTCTCCGGAGCCCCGGGCGGACTCCAGATCAGGTCTCCCGATGAAGAACAGGAGGTGGTGGCGGCTCCGTATCGTAAAACGTGATGGGATCTTCTCTCTGATTTTTTCTCCCCGGAAGAGATTATATGGAGTTGGAGTTGAGGTTGGTGGAGCTCCAGGGGGTCCACAAGGTAGGGGCGGGCCCTAGGGGGCACCCCCCAACCTTGTGGCTAGGGTGTGGGCCCCCTTCGGTGATTCTTTCCATCAGTATTTTTTATATATCCTCAAAATATTCTCCGTGAAGTTTTAGGTCATTTCGAGAACTTCTATTTCTGCACAAAAATAACACCAAGGAAATTTTGCTGAAAACAGCGTCAGTCCGGGTTAGTTCCATTCAGATTATGCAAATTAGAGTCCAAAACAAGGGCAAAAGAGTTTGGAAAAGTAGATACGATGGAGACGTATCAACTCCCCCAGGCTTAACCCATTGCTTGTCCTCAAACAATTCAGTTGATAAATTGAAAGTGATAAAGAAAAACTTTTACAAACTCTGTTTGATCTTGTTGTTGTAAATACGTAAAGCCAGCATTCAAGTTTTCAGCAAAGATTATGAACTAACCACATTCACAATAACATTTAGGTCTCATGTTTACTCATATCAATGGCATAAATAACTAGCGAGCAATAATAATGAATCTCGGATGGCAACACTTTTTCAAGACAATCATGATATAACATGACAAAATGGTATCTCGCTAGCCCTTTCTAAGACCGCAAAACATAAATGCAGAGCACCTAAGAAGATCAAGGACTCACTAGACATTGTAATTCATGGTTAAAGAGATCCAGTCACACTCATACTCAATATCAATTAATGAGAAAGCATATAAATGAGAGAGGTGCTCTCCAACTGGTGCTTTTTATAAGAGGATGATGACTCGGCAATAAAAGTCCATAGATAGGCCCTTCGCAGAGGGAAGCAGGGATTTGCAGAGGTGCCAGAGCTCAAGTTTTTGAATCAGAGATTAATATAATTTTGAGCAATATGCTTTCTTTGTCAATGCTACGACCAAAAGTTCTCAATATCTTCCATGCTACATACATTATAGGCGGTTCCCAAACAGAATGGTAAAGTTTTACTCCCCCTCCACCATCAAACACACTCCATGGCTTATCTGAAACAACGGGTACCGTCCAAACAAGCAACAATCCAGGGGGAGCTTTGTTTAATTATTTACAATTTGATTTTTGATCTTTTGATCATGGGACTGGGTATCCCAGTCACCAGCCATTTTCTCATGAATGATAAGCGGATTCCACTCATCATGAGAATAACCCACCTAGCAGGGAAGATAAAGACAACCCCTAGTCGCCACATGAGCGATTTTCACATACAAAACAAAATTTCATTTGAAGGTTTAGAGTTTGGCACGTGCAAACTTACTTGGAACGGCAGGTAAATGATACGTCGCCAACGTATCTATAATTTTTTATTTTTCCATGTTGTTATATTATCAATCTTGGATGTTTTATAATCATTTTATAGTCATTTTATATCATTTTTTGGTACTAACCTATTGACATAGTGCCAACAGCCAGTTGCTGTTTCCTGCATGGTTTTTACATCGTAGGAAATCAATATCAAACGGAGCCCAAACACCGCGGACTTTTTGGAGATTTTGTTTCGGCCAGAAGGAACAACTATGGGCCCTGGTGGCACCTAGGGGGAGTCCCGAGGAGGGGACAACCTACCAGGGCACGCCATGAGGCCCAGGCGCACCCTGGTGGGTTGTGCCCACCTCGGGTGCCCCCCGGACCGCCTCTTTGCTCTACAAATACCCCAAAATTCCAGAAACCCTAGAGGAGTCGATGAAATATTCATCCAGCCGCTGCAGAGTCCTTAAACACCAGATCCAATCTAGACATCATCACAGAGGGGTTCACCACTTCCATTGGTGCCTCTCTGATGATGCATGAGTAGTTCTTTGTAGACCTACGGGTCCGTAGTTAGTAGCTAGATGGCTTCCTCTCTCTCTTTTGATTCCAAATACAATGGTCTCTTGGAGATCCATATGATGTAACTCTTTTTGCGGTGTGTTTGTTGGGATCCGAAAACTTTGAGTTTATGATCATGTCTATCTTTTTATATCCATGAAAGTTATTTGAGTTTCTTTGGTCTCTTATATGCATGATTGCTTATAGCCTCGTATTTCTTCTCCGATATTGGGTTTTGTTTGGCCAACTTGATCTCTTTATCTTGCAATGGGAAGAGGTGCCCGGTAGTGGGTTCGATCTTACGGTGCTTGATCCCAGTGACAGAAGGGGAACCGACACGTATGTATCATTGCCACTAAGGATGAAACGACGAGATCCATAACACCATAGATAAACGGATCTTGTCTACATCATGTCATCGTTCTTAATGCATTACTCTATTTTTCCATGAACTTAATACACTAGATGCATGCTGGATAGCGGTCGATGTGTGGAGTAATAGTAGTAGATGCAGGTAGGAGTCAGTCTACTAATCTTGGACGTGATGCCTATGTAATGATCATTGCCTGGATATCGTCATGATTATTTTAAGTTCTATCAATTGCCCAACAATAATTTGTTTACCCACCGTTTGCTATTTTCTCGAGAGAAGCCACTAGTGAAACCTACGGCCCCCGGGTCTTCTTTCTCATAGATTTGCCTTTGCGATCTATTTGCCTTTGTTTTTATTTTCAGATCTACTAAACCAAAAACCCAAAAATACCTTGTTGTAAATTATCTTATTTATCAACAATTCTACCAATATTTATATCTCTCTCACGTTCGTTACCCGAAAGGGATTGACAACCCCTTTAACACGTCGGGTTGCGAGGTGTTGTTATTTGTGTATAAGTGCTGTTTATGTTGTGTTGCTTGGTTCTCCTACTGGTTCGATAACCTTGGTTTCACATCTGAGGGAAATACCTACCGCCATTGTGCTGCATCATCCCTTCCTCTTTGGGGAAGAACTGACGTAGCTTTAAGCGACATCAAAAGGATTTCTGGTGCCGTTGCCGGGGAGGATCTTCAACATACCCAGGTTCCTAATCACAAATCTCATCTCCTTGCAATTACATTATTTGCCATTTGCCTCTCATTTTCATCTCCCCCACTTCACAGACATTTGCCATTTTATTTGCCATCTTTTCTATTTGCCGTTTTTCGGTCGGATCTATCACCACTTGTGTTCTTGTTTACAATTGCTCAATAATGACGCAATAGAACACTAAGTTGTGTCCTAGAACCAAGATCAAATTGCCTTATGAATCTATATTGAGGGCAACTTATGGAACATCCAACAAAGATGCAACACTTGAGATCTTGGAAATATGCCTAGCTAAGGGCGTAAAACGATAGCGCTTGTTGGGAGGCAACCCAATGAATATAATTTATTTTTTCCTTTTGCTTTCTGTTCTTTAGTGTTTACACAATTATGCTACTGGTATGATTGTGTTTTTTGTGAAGTGTTTATGCCAAGTAGAACCGATAGGATCTTCTTGTGTGATAGTTGATTGACTTGCTGAAAAAGACAGAAACTTCCAGATTACTACAGATCTATAATTTTGTTTTGTTCCATGTTGTTATATTATCAATCTTAGATGTTTTATAATCATTTGATAGTCATTTTATATCATTTTCGGTACTAACCTATTGACATAGTGCCAAGTGCGAGTTGTTGTTTTCTGCATGTTTTTTACATCGCAGGAAATCAATATCAAACGGAGCCCAAACACCGCGAAACTTTGGGAACGACACCTATGGGATCACTGGAATCCCTCTACGGTTGGCGGGCGCGGGGTTGTGCAAAGAACGGGTCTAGGAGTCAGCACAAGGATCGTTTACCCAGGTTCGGGCCGCGAGGATGCGTAATACCCTAGTCCTGCTTTGGTGTGTATTTGAGTGTTCTTGAGCTCTTGAACTAGCTACGGTGCATGCCTAGTCCAAAAGATCCGAATCCTTCTCCAGTATGCCTCGGGCGTCCTTTTATAGTCAAAAGGGGCTGCCATAGTGGCACACAGGAGGTGGAAAGGTATACAGTGTACAAGCTTATCTCATGCCATTACGGGACAAGACGCATTAAATGCGCTACTTAGGTGTCCACTGGCTTTATTGGGGATGGGAACGAGGCTCGTCCCTTCCGCTGCCACTCCTTCTGGTTTGCGACACGCGTCCAGGCCAGTAGGGCAGGTAGCTGAGATGGTGTGGTGGTGGGTCTTCACAAAGATCTGCATGCCACCACGTAGGTTCTTGACTAGCTAGATCAGGAACCACGTATTGCCACGTGGGTACCTGCCTTGGCTAGTGGGTCGGCCGCCGAGCTGAGGCGACGATGGGGCGGCAAGGGCTTGCCGCCGTCTTGCGTCTATTCCCGGCAAGGGTCTTGCCGAGGCCTTTGTGAGCGCCCCCGGCAAGAGGCTTGCCGGGGCGTCGGGGGTATCTTTGGCAAAGAACCTTGTCGGGGCCTCGTGGGCATCCTCGACAAGGAGGCTTGCGATCGCCTTGTCTTCTGGTTCTCACCTGGGATCCGTAGACCCTTTGTGTTCACAAAGATCTGCATGCCATCACGCAGGCGCTTCCCCAACCTTGGTTCCAACAGTGTTGATGATGTCGGAGCTCCTAGGCTCAAGGATGGCTGCAACGGGGGCGTTGGGTGAGTTCCCCAACCTTGGTTCCAACACTGTTGATGATGTCGGGTCGCGCAGGCCGCCCGACAAGGGTCTTGCCGAGGGAAGCCTATCTTCTTGCTTGGCCTTCTTGCAACACTGTCTTGGCGCTGCTCTGGTAGCCTTGTGCTTCGGTTTCCCTCCTCTACCTTGTTATGTGTGGCCACAGGCGTGGCTCTGACTGCCCGTGCACAAGTAAGGGGTACAAAGGAGCGCCCCTACTTTTGTACACCGACAGGAGCCCCCAGGCCTGGGCCATACATAAGCGTGACACGTTGTTGGGCTAGGCCTAGAACGGTGCACGGGCAGTGGGGCTGGATTCTTTTTACTGCTGTAACTCCTCCGGTGGTTGCGCTACCCCACGATCTGAGCGGACGTGGGGGGTTGTGTGTGGGGCAGTTGCTGCACACCCATCACAGTGAATGGTAAAGGGGGCGACCCACGCCTTCCCCATAAAAAGGGGAAAAACTGCAGGCGCGCCGCTCATTTACCTTCTGCGCTTCTCCAATCTCGGGTTCACCGTTCCTCTTCTTCTTCTTCAAGCGAAAAGCTGAAGCTCTTTCCTCCGCCCGCCGCCGCCACACTCTCCTTGCTTTCGATTCCTCACCTCTTTCTTAGCCGCCATGGCACCCAAGTTCGGCAAAGGCAAGGGAGCGGCCGAGGACGTGGGGGGAAGGAGTTACCGGAAAGCGAGTTGGCGGTGCTCCAGACGCAGCTCGCCTACTTCCCCCCGACGGTCGATGCGGTCCATCTCAGGGACTACTTAAGGCCCCTGTGGGGGTGTCAGACGACGGGGCATCCGGCCACGCGCATCGTCACCACCAAATTCGCCCAAGCCAGTCCGAATCGGTACCCCTTCTTCGTCGACTACTTCTCCTATGGCCTATTTCCCCCTTTCTCCAATTTTTTCAAAGATGTCATGCACACCTACAGCTTCCATCTTCTTGATTTTATGCCGAATGCCGTGGCATGCATGGCTTTCCTCGCCCACCTCTACGAGGGCTTCGCCAGGATGGTCCCAGTACGGCGCTCTTCCGCCACTACTTCTATCCTCGCATTCAGGCGGGGGACGCCATCTCTGTCTGCATCACCTGGATTCCACGGACTTAGGGGAAGGGTACGTATCTGGAGGGTGCGCAGAAGGAGAGGTGGGAGGAGTGGAGGAGTCGGTGGCTATGGATTGAGGAGGACGACCCACTGGAGTTCTGCCGAGTTTGTCAGAGCCTGTCGGTCTACCGCAAGGAATGGGGGAATGTCGACGTCAATGACAAGAAGCTCTTGATCGCCACCACTAGGATCCACCGTCTCGCTCAAGACGGGCTCACCCTTGAGATAATCGGGGCCGATTTCATCCGCCGCCGAATCGCGCCACTGCACAACAAGGGGAGGCCGGCTTGGCTTTTCAGGAACGCGGCCGACGTCATGAGGCTCCGCCCTGGTCTGAAGCACAACTTCACGGTGATGGGGCATGCCCATCTTTGCTAGAGGCTCTTCCAGCTTGATGTGGACCGTGATAGCAGGGTTGAGAGGAATGGCAAGGCCGCCAAGGCCGGCAAGGCCGTCAAGGGGCCTCGGTTTGGGTTGCCGACAGGAGTGGTCCCGCTGAGCAACAACTCTCGCCAGTCCGCCATCATTGCCATGATGCCGGACTTCAACGTGCATGGCCTTGACCCGACCTGGGTCGAGCCGCCAGCGGATCAGGTGCAGGAGTTCTTCGACACCTTGTCGGAGGGCTATGTTTGCGAAGAGCCGGTGCTCATCCGCGACACCACCAAGGCGGAGCTGGATTATATTGCCGATAGGGTGGTGAAGGCGGTGCTTGCCCTGGAGACCGGCAGCGTCGGCCAGGTGGAGGACGAGGCCGACGCGGCCGCTGAGGAAAAGGAGCTCGCCGGATGGGCGAAGTCTGCTGGGGAGGCCAGCGGCGCCGGCGCTGACGTCGGCACTCCTCGTATCGAGGATGTGATCGAGGAGTCTTCCAAAGAGGAGGGCGAGGCCATTGACCTTCCGGCCACGGGGAGGCGGCGCGCCCTTCGGCGGGCTGGATCTGGTGAGCCGGTCCGGCCCGGTAGCATCGCGCAGGGACAGCAGCCCCAGGAGCAACTCATGCGCGAGACGAGGGCGATGAAGGCCACGACAATGAAGAAGGCGGGGAAGACCGTGGTGGCGAAGAGGATGGCGACTGCTTCCTTTTCGTCCAAGCGTGGCCGGACCCCATCTCATTCTCCCCCTCCCGCAGATGCCGACATGGATGTTGACTTTGATCTTGGGTCTCTCAGCCCAAGGAGGAAGAGGAAGCCAATGGAGGAGGAGGAAGCGGAGGAGAAGTATGTATTTTGCTCCCCACATCACCTCCTGACTCCACCTCTGTTTTATCTTTCTTTTATTCGATGTTGTCTTTGCAGGGACATGGAGACGTTGGCCCAGAGGGCAGCGAAGAGGGCGAGCCTCGACCGGCGACAAGCCCCCGGCGGGTACTTCAGGTACGCCGTTGTTGGTGGAGAGCAGCCCGGACAACAGCCCCTGGCATAGCCCCCACTCTAGCCCCCAGCGTAAGATCATTACTCACTCCTCCACAGATGAACACTGGGGTGTGAATCCTTGATGCTGACCTTGCCGGGTTTGCAGGAGTGGAACGGCAGCAGGAGGGCCCGCAGAGGGCCACCCTTAACACGCCGCCCCCTCAACTACGCTGCCCCAAGGGGCATCCCCGGCAAGGGTACCGACCATCGAGCCCACGCCTACGGAGGAGGAGATGAACTTTGGCACCGGTGACTCTACCCCAGCAACGATTGTTGGCGGGGAGGGTGCCACTTCTTCCCAGCCTGGTACGGATAAGTTGTCCTTGCTCTATTTTCTCCAAGTTGAGCCTCGTCCCTGGCTTTGTCTCACCCTTTCTTCTGGTCTTTAGCTCCACCCTCGACGGACCAGGCGGATGCCGACTTCATCATTGAGGAGGTCGTCAAGGACACTGCGGCCGAGGCCGACAGGATCGTTGCCGAGGAGGCCGCCAAGACCATTGCTGAGGAGGCCGCCAAGGGGCCCGCCGGAGGGATCGGCGAGGCCAGTACCGAGGAGGCCGGCAAGGGTGCTGCTGAGGAGGCCGGCAATGCTGCTGCCGGGGAGGCCAGCAAGGCTGCTGCCGAGGAGGCCGGCAAGGCTGCTGTCGATGACCAACCTTTCTCCTCTACCTCCTCTGGCTCGGGCCGTTACTTGAAGGTGAGCGATGACCTGTTTGTCCACCTCCCATGGACGGCAAGCACCAGGGCGCCAACCGAGGAGGAGGTGTTCGACGACGAGGTGCTCACCGCCGCCGGACTTGAGGTCGTTGACGAACCGAGTGTCGGTGGCGACGGTTCTCGAGAGGAGCAACTCCTTCGGGGCATGGGTGCCAACTTCCAGAACCTCCAAGTGCTTCATCGTGCCCGCCTAGACAAGGCAAAGTCCAGGTCGGCGGTGGTGGATAAGGCAGAGGTAGACTTCCAGGAGCGCGTTGCCCAGATGCATGCTTGGTTTGCCGAGGTCCAGAGTGAGTTGAGGGCTTCCCAGGATCAGCTGCACGAGCGCACTTGAGAGGTTATCCTGGCGCAGTATGATTTTGAGAAGGCCCAGGAGGTAGCAAAGGAGTGGGCCGCCAAGGATGAGGCCGACCACAATCAGCGCCAAGCTTGACTGGATTCCCAGGAGGAAGACCTCATCGCTCGTGAGCAGGCACTTGCCGTTGCACTCTGCGGCAAGGATCACGAGGTCAAAAAGCTCGTCGCGCAACGGACCCAGGAACTAGAGCAGAGGCACGAATAGGCACTCAATGCTCAAGCTCTGGTCCATGACGGCAAGGTGAAGGAGCTGGAGGTGGAGCGGGATGGCCTGAATGAACAGGTTCAGAGGCTGACAAAGGAGAAAGATACGATCAACGCCGGCTTGACGGAGTCGCAGGCCGAAGTCCTCGGCAAGGCCGAGCAGCTCTCCACGGCCTAGGACTCCATCAAAGACCTGAAGTTGGAGCTGGAGGGCCTCAAGGGGATGCTTTCGGAGGCCAGGGCTAGGGGGTGACCGTGAACAAGGATCTGGAGAAGGAGAAGCAGCTGCGGAAGAACGACGCCACTAACCACGCGGATTATGTGAAGGGCGAGAACCTCTGGATCAGCCGCCTCATCACTGTCGCGGAGAAGATCACTACGCAGTTGGCCGCCATGGGCATGCCAAACTTCAGGTATTCCCGGGAGGCGAACCTTAGTATCAACGCCAGCCTGACCGTGTTCTTCGAGTGCATCCTCGATGCCTTAGAAAAGCTCCGCTCCGGCCGAGCGGTTTATCTGTCCAATGAGTCCCGGAGGCTCTGCCGGGGTGCCTTGACCAAGGTTCTCACGAAGGTGGCATATTGGAACCCCGACCTCGACTTCGACGCCGTGCTGGAGAGCTTGCCAGATGATGTAGACCTCACGGTGCTCAAGGAGTGTATCAAGCCCATCATCAGCCGCGTCGACGGAATTCAGAGGATAGAAGGCTAGTGTCGGGATTAGGCACCATGTTTCTCATCGCCGCTGTAGGTTCACAACCAAGACAATTTTTATCTTTAGTTAGAACCGCAGCAACAATTGATGTAATATAACTCTACAGTATTTTGAAGTGACGTGGGCTATTTTCCTGTTTGGTTCCCCTTTGTATGTCCACCCTATGCTTAATTGGATAGGCTTGCCGGCACGCAAACCCAATCCTCGGTGCTTTGAGGACAGATCCTCAATAGCCTGCCGGGTGTGCTTGCTTCCAGGCAAACCACCTTACCGCTCTCAGCGCGGCTGTTTGAATTGTTGAGTGGACTCGAAACAGGACAAAAGTATTTCCAGTAACGGAAAGGCTACCCTGCCGTTCTCGACGCGGCCGTTTGAACTGTTGAGCTAACTCGAAATAGGATGAAGGCGTTGCCAATAGTGGAGGGGCCCCATTGCGTACAGGTTTATCATACAGAGAGCGAGATCGTCGAGGAGGATAACCTTATATAAAGAGGAATTACTCAATATTTTGCATGACGTATCTTTTCTGTTGTTGCATGGGCGTCCATTGCACTTGCTGATGATGTCGCACGCTTGGTCATCGTCTTCCTTGGAAACCATGGTGATGAAGAACTGCTAAACTAACCGCTAGACTGGATTTTCACAATTGCGCCCCTTCCTGGCGCACCAAAGATGTCGGGGGGAACGACACCTATGGGATCACTGGAATCCCTTCTACGGTTGGCAGTCGCGGGGTTGTGCAAAGAGCGGGTATAGGAGTCAGCACAAGGATTGTTTACCCAGGTTCGGGCGCGAGGATGCGTAATACCTTAGTCCTTCTTTGGTGTGTATTTGAGTGTTCTTGAGCTCTTGAACTAGCTATGGTGCATGCCTAGTCCAAAAGATCTGAATCCTTCTCCAGTATGCCTCGGGCCTCCTTTTACAGTCAAAAGGGGTTGCTATAGTGGCACACAGGAGGTGGAATGGTATAAAGTGTACAAGCTTATCTCATGCCATTACGGGACAAGATGCATTAAATGCGCTACTTAGGTGTCCACTTGCTTTATCGGGGATGGGAACGGGGCCCGTCCCGTCCGCTGCCGCTCCGTCTGGTTGCAACGCGCGTCCAGGCCAGCGGGGCGGGCAACTGAGATGGTGTGGTGGTAGGGTCTTCACGAAGATCTGCATGCCACCACGCATGTGCTTGACTAGCTGGATCAAGGAGAAGCGACGGGCGGGTGCGGCGTGGAGTGGCGGAGGTCGTGGTGGTGTCGGACAGCGGCGGCGTGCTCTGCACCGGCGGCGGCGATCTCGCGAACGGCGGTGCTCGGGCGGCGGCGGTCGAGCTCGTTTCTCCCGTTTCGGCGGTTAACTGGCCACAAAAACGTGTCAAGCGTATGGGAGATCGAGAGAGGGGTTGAACGGAGCGGTTGGTGCGGCCGGAGGTGGTCTTACGGCGACGGCTGCGTCCCGTCAACGGCGGCGGACGGCGGAGCTCGCGGCCAGATTCAACTCGCTCGGGCGTCGCGTGCGGCGGCAGAAAGAGGTCGGAAAGAGGCAGGCGCGGCTACGGGGAAACCCTAGGAGCACTTAGGCATCCAGGGGGGTCATGGGGTCGAGTAGGGCGCCGGGTCGAGTCGGGTTCGGCCTCGTGATACGTCTAAAACGTATCTATAATTTCTGCTTGCTCCATGCCTCTTTTGGGTGATATTGCTATGATATTTATACACTTCCATACACTGTTGATCATATTTTGACTAACCTATTAACTCAGTGCACCCCAGTGCCAGTTTCTGTTTTCTGCTGTTTTTGTATTTCAGGTTTTTCCGTCACGAAAACTGCCAGAAAAATCCCGGAAAAATTATATAAAAAATCTGCGTTCCGGAAGCTTCCACACGGTCGAAGTAGGGCCGGAGGGGGGCCACCAGGGCTCCAGGCGCCCTGGTGGCGCGGCCCCCCTCCTGGCCGCATCGGGGGGGCACCTGGGCCCCCCAGGCCTCCACTGATGCCCCCCTTTGGCATATATTTAACACGCGTCCCGAAACCCTCGAGGACGGAACCCTTTTTCGCGATCTCATCTCTGTTCCGCCGCTGCCGCGCTTCCAAGATCGGGAGCACCAGGAGAACTCTTCCCGGCACCCTGCCGGAGGGGAGGATCACCACCGGGAGCCTCTCCACCACCATGGACGCCTCCCGGATGAGTTGTGAGTAGTCTCCCTTGGACCATGGGTCCATGACCAGTAGCTATGTGATGTTCTCCTCCCCTTCTTGTGCTTCACTAATTAGACCTCGTGAGCTCCCCTACATGATCGAGGCACATATGTAATCCTTATGCTGTTGCTATGATGAGTTTGCTGGGATCCGATGGATTGTGAGATTATGTTCAGATTGTGTTTGAGTAATAAATTTGATTTACCTCTTTTATATTTATGTTCTTAAGTAATTCTTGCATGATCTCCGTTGCTATTTATTGCTTTGGCCAAGTAGTAGGTAGTGACTCCAAGAGGGAATTTTATGCTCGATTGTGGGTTCATGCCCCTCGATGACTAGCTTGAGTGACAGAAACATGAGTCTAGGGGATGTGCTGTTGCCACAAGGGGGAAAACAACGGTGCTTGTACTCGCGGGTGCAAGGATTGTTTACTTTACGCAAAGTTCTTTTAATGCAGTTGTCTGTTGCTTTGAGTATACACTATGGGTGGGACTCGCAACTTAATACCAGCAAGATGTTCTGGATAGATATCTCAAGGTGGATGATTAGTAGTAGATGCAGATGGATTTCGGTCTACTTGCCTTGGCGTACCGCCCATGCTTTGAACCTCTACCTTTCTTGCAACATAGTTAGCATTGGTTTGCGCACATAATTCTGTCAATTGCCCAGCTGTAATTCGTTTACCTCACATAGCTGTTTTATCGTCTTTTGGGAGAGAGACATCACTAGTGAACATCATGGGACCCCGGTCCATATTACCATCACTGATCACATCCGCTATTTTACTTTCCGTTTTTACTTACTAGTTGCAGCAATACCTATCACTATTATCTCTTGCGTTTGATCCTTTGTAAACGACAAGGCCGGAGGGATTGACAACCTCTCTGTACTCGTTGGGAGCAAAGTTATTTGTATCTGTGTGCAGGTCCAAGTTTATTGCTAAGTATCTGGCGCCGTTAGCAATTGACACCTTCTTGTTGAACCTTGGAGTCTCAGGGGAAATCGATCCTTGGTATCTTTGCCAAGGGAAAACTACCGCTACACTGCATCTCAAACCTTCCACTTGGGGTAACCAACGAGGGGCGAGAAGCCATCAAGCAAAGTTTTCTGGCGCCGTTGCCGGGGACTCCACTCTTCAAGATAGGGGAGTTGCATGCTATCTTTTACCTTTGCTTTTTAGTCTTGTTAGTTTACCTTTCAGTTTTTTTTGCTTTAGTATCCTTTATCGAAAATCACAAAAATAGTTATCTCATTCTTTAGTTGTCATTATGTCGGGTCCTTTTGTCTTTGGCGAGGCAGAAGTTCTCACCTTTAAACAAAGAGGTGGGGAAAGTCTGAAAGATGCTTGGTATAGAATTAATGATTCTCAAAAAAGAGCCACCAAGAAGCAATCTACTACTATCCTGCTTAGAAATTTTTATGTTGGAATTACTTCTTGGAATAGGTTTATTCTAGATACTGCTATCAATGGAAATTTCCTAGAGGCCCCAGTTTGGGAATCTCTTAGTATTATTGAAAATCTTGTCGGGAATCCCCCTGTTGTTAGCATTCAAGAGGACATCACCCTAGCTCACATTATGAAAAAACTTGAAAAGATAGAGCTAGAGATGCCAAACACTAATAAGATAAATGAGTTGGATCGTAAGATCCAAGGGAATTTGAATAGGCTTGATAGCTCCATGCATAAAATTCTCAAAACTTTGGAGACCATCAAATCCCATGACTTGGACTCTTCTTGGATAGACAAGATTGAGGAAATCATTGATACTCTAGGAACTACTTTCTCCTCAATCAAAACCAAAAGGGTAGAAACTCCGGCAAAGAAGGAGCCTAAGTTCGTTCACGTTCCAAAGGCTCCCCGCTCTAAAAGAAATCCATCTATTGCCAAAGGGGTTGAAACTGTAAAGACTTTGGAAGAAACACCTCTCTTTGATAAATTTATAAATGAATCTTCCCTTGACTTTTTTCCTTTTGGTCTTCTTCCTAGAAGTATCTCTATTAGGCCTTTACTTGAAAGTCCTCTTAAGACTAGTTGTACTATTGAAGAGCTTTTTGATGATCTTGATGATGGTTCAATTGATACAACTTGATCTCTATGCATTATGCCTAGCTTAAAGGCATAAAAGAAAGCGCTTTTGGGAGGCAGCCCACATGAATAAAATTTTATTTTGCTTTTGTTGTGTCTTGATGTTGTTACTACAGTAGCATCATCATTGTATCTTTACTTTTCAACTTTGTGCCAAGTGTAGCCTCTGATTGCAAGAAAGTTCAAAAGTTGTGACGTGCTGTCCAGGAAACAGATTCTGTCCTTGGACAGAAAAATTCGTATAAAATCACCAGATCATCTTTTTGGTCTGACTTTTTTCGACAGCATGCTCTATACAATTGTCTTTCGGGCGTCTGTTCTGAGTTTTTTGATTAGAGTTGCAGAAGTGCCCCGAAAAATCATTTACTACCTGCTGGTCTGTTTTTCACAGATTCTGTCCTGTTTTGCCTTTCCTTCATTTTGCAAACCTTGAGCTTGCTTTTTCTTTGCAAAAACCTTTTGGCAATCTTGAGAAACAGTAGACCTTCAAGAATATCCTTATTTCTAGCAAGGAACAATTATTTTATTATGGGTACTAACCTCGCTAATCAGATTATGATGAGTTATGTATGAAGGGAGTTTTCAAGTGTGCGAGGGAAGATGATAAAAAGATTCAGGAGTGTCAAACGCTCAAGCTTGGGGATGACCCATGCACCCCCAAGAAATATTCAAGAAGACTCAAGCGTCTAAGCTTGGGGATGCCCCCGTGCATCCCCTTCTCCATCAACATTATCAGTTCGTCTTTCGTTCCACTATATTTTTATCACTTCATGTGTTATGTGCTATGCTTGGAGCGTCTTGCTCTTAGTTTCCTTTTTAGTTTTCTTTAGCTTTTCATAACGAGTCGGAACTCAGCTTTCTTTGTGTGGGAGAGAAACACGCTCCACTTCAACCTAGAACACAACATAGAATTTTCATGTTTATCTTTGCTGTGTATGTTCTTTGTCTTTCAATAGCTACTGTCATGCTTAGCTCTTAGTTTTCATGCTTATCTTTTTAAAGAGCTTTTGTTTAGTTGGTCGTTGGAACTCTCTTTAATTATCATGCTTATCTTATTAAGAGAGTTGGCTTCTGTTGCATTGGTCGATATGTCTATGATAAAAATGCTATGTGCATAATGATGCTTAGTAGTTCATGTTTTCTTATGGTTAGTCTCAAATAGCTGGGGGGTTCTCAATGTGTTATTGAGGTACCAACATGATTTGTTTGCCTATGATGTGGTATGGTTTAGTGATATCTTCCTTCAAGAATTTATTTTGATTGACTTGGCGTATGCTCACGCATATTTAAGACTGTAAAGAAAGTCTATCAAGCCTTGATGATCATTAGTTTCTGAGTAGCGATATAACTTCCATGCCTGATTCAATGTTGCTTTGTCGCTCTGCATGATTATGACCGTCATTGCTCTTTTAGTTGGTCGCTCCCAGTCTTTTGTTAACCTCCACCTGTACTAAGCGGATTGACTGCTTGTGCATCCAAAATCCTTTAAACCAGTTATGCCATATGAGTCCACCATACCTTCTTATACATGGTATTTACCTGCCATTCCTAGCGAAGACTTTCATGTACCATCTCAAAATTATTCAAAAAAGCATTTCTCTTTTGTGCCTCTGTTTTAGTTCATGAGGAAGTAGTAGTTAATTCATGATCTTTTTAAGTTGGACAAGCTTCACCCCGGGATTGCATGTCTAATGTGCAAACCCATAATACGAGAAGGAACTGGCAAAGAGTGCGCCCGGCTCAAAAATAATATAACAAACAAACCCTCCTTCACGCTTTGTTCATGAGAAATCAGAAAACTTTGGCAGTGATAAACAAAGGAGATTAAGAGGATGTGATCGTCTTCATTCGGGAGCCGTTCCTCGAAACTTGTCCATCTCAAGAAGTGATTGAGTTATCTGCTAGCATTCGTTGACGGAACATGCATAATCTAAAAAAATAATTATTACCTCTGTTTTTAAAACCAAGAGCTCTGGTACATGTTTAGTTTTTGTTTCCGACTACGGGTTTTCAACCTTGCCAACAAAAGCCACGGTTCGAGAGTCTCCACCTTCTTTAAAGCACCAACTATTAAGAGCATGATTGTCATTCTGAGTGTAATGTGCATTGTCCCAAAGTAGCATTGTCTTTTGCATGATTATGATATCGTTTATTCTGAAATCATTGTATCTAGTCATCACTTAAACCTTGGAGGTGCCCCTGCATTTATGTTTTGCTTCACTAAAGGGGGCAAGCGAGATATCACTTTATCATATTTGCACACCATGCTCATTACAAATCTTTTTGAGTGTTTCAGTACCATATTGTAAAACTTTCAGTTCTTTGTGATTTTCTCATGAGGCAACTTAATTACTATAGATTCATTGTCTCAGTAAGCTTTTGTCATATGACTATGAAAAATCCTTATATGGTTAATAGCATGTCACCACAGAAATTATTCTTGTTATCATTTACCTACTCGAGGACGAGCAGGAATTAAGCTTGGGGATGTTGATACATCTAAAACGTATCTATAATTTCTGCTTGCTCCATGCCTCTTTTGGGTGATATTGCTATGATATTTATACACTTCCATACACTTTTGATCATATTTGGACTAACCTATTAACTCAGTGCACCCCAGTGCCAGTTTCTGTTTTCTGCTGTTTTTGTATTTCAGGTTTTCCCGTCATGAAAACTGCCAGAAAAATCCCGGAAAAATTATATAAAAAATCAGCGTTCCGGAAGCTTCCACACGGCCGAAGTAGGGCCGGAGGGGGGCCACCAGGGCTCCAGGCGCCCTGGTGGCGCGGCCCCCCTCCTGGCCGCGCCGGGGGGGCGCCTGGGCCCCCCATGCCTCCGCTGATGCCCTCCTTTGGCATATATTTAACACGCGTCCCGAAACCCTCGAGGACGGAACCCTTTTTCGCGATCTCATCTCTGTTCTGCCGCCGCCGCGCTTCCAAGATCAGGAGCACCAGGAGAACTCTTCCCGGCACCCTGCCGGAGGGGAGGATCACCACCGGGAGCCTCTCCACCACCATGGACGCCTCCCGGATGAGTTGTGAGTAGTCTCCCTTGGACCATGGGTCCATGACCAGTAGCGGCGGGTCGGGCGCGGGTGCAGGTCGGGTCGGGTGCGGTCGCTGGTGCGGTTGCTACCACTTTGCGAGGGG
>LR738714.1:58903234-59069656 GCA_902687465.1 Secale cereale | reverse complement strand
GGGGGGTGGCTCGGGCTGGGCCGCGGCTTGTGCGGCTGGGCCGGCTGGCTGGCTGCTCTGCGCTGCTGGCTCGCTTCTCCTTCTTCTTTTTTTTCAAACCAGCAGCAAAACAAAATAAATAAAATACCAACACCTAATATAAAATTTAAAATAAAATATCTAGACAACCAGTAAAAATAGCCCTACAGCTATAAACTACAGGAACACTAGTTCCAAGCTAATGCAATTTTTGTAAAATGATTTTGATGCATTTGGCCACTCAAACAGCAAATAAAATCACAAATAAAATACTTTGAAGATTGCAAAAATTACCAGAACATAACAAATCAACTGGAAACATTATTCTGGACATTATGAACATTTTTAAAGCAGGGGAGAAGTCATGTTATCTCCACTCCAATAAATTGCCTTTAGTTGCATAATGAAAAGAATATTGCAGAGAGACAAATAATGCAATAAAAATATGATATGCAAGTGAATGATCTATTAACATCCAAAATTAGGAAAATTGGGATGTTACAATCAGGAACCACGTACTGCCACGTGGGTACCTGCCTGGACTAGTGGGTCAGCCGCCGAGCTGAGGCGACTATGGGGCGGCAAGGGCTTGCCACCGTCTTGCGTCTGTTCCCGGCAAGGGTCTGGCCGAGGCCTTTATGAGCGCCCCCGGCAAGAGGCTTGCTAGGGCGTCGGGGGTATCTTTGGCATGGAGCCTTGTCGGGGCCTCGTGGGCATCCTCGATAAGGAGCCTTGCAATCACCTTGTCTTTTGGTTCTCATCTGGGATTCGTAGACCCTTTGTCTTCACAAAGATCAGCATGCCATCACGCAGGCACTTCTCGAGCCTTGGTTCCAACACTATTGATGATGTCGGAGCTCCTAGGCTATGGGGTGGCTGCAACAGAGGCGTTGGGTGACTTGCCCCGGCAATGGTTCTTGCCGGGGTCCCGCAGGCCGCCCCGGCAAGGGTCTTGCTGGGGGAAGCCTATCTTCTTGCTTGGCCTTCTTGCACCACTGTCTTGGCGCTGCTCTGGTAGCCTTGTGCTTCGGTTTCCCTCCTCTACCTTGTTATGTGTGGCCGCAGGCGTGGCTCTGACTGCCCGTGCACAAGTAAGGGGTACAGAGGAGCGCTTCTACTTTTGTACACCGACATTATTGGAGATTTATTTTGGGCTAGAAGGAACACTATGGGCACTGGTGGCACCTGGGGGGAGTCTCGGGGAGGGGACAACGCACCAGGGCGCGCCAGGAGGCCCAGGCGCGCACTGGTGGGTTGTGCCCACCTCGGGTGCCCCACGGACCACCTGTTTGCTCTATAAATACCCCAATATTCCAAAAACTCTAGGGGAGTCGACGAAATATTCATCCAGCCACCGCAGAGTGTAGAAACACCAGATCCAATCTAGACACCATCACAGAGGGGTTCACTACTTCCATTGGTGGCTCTCCGATGATGCGTGAGTAGTTCTTTGTAGACCTACAGGTTCGTAGTTAGTAGCTAGATGGCTTCCTCTCTCTCTTTTAATACTCAATACAATGGTCTCTTGGAGATCTATATGATGTAACTCTTTTTGCGGTGTGTTTGTTGGGATCCGATAAACTTTGAGTTTATGATCTGATCTATCTTTTTAGATCCATGAAATTTATTTGAGTTTCTTTGATCTCTTATATGCATGATTGCTTATAGCCTTGTATTTCTTCTCCAATATTGGTTTTTTTGTCCAACTTGATCTCTTTATCTTCCAATGGGAAGAGGTGCCCGGTAGTGGGTTCGATCTTACGGTGCTTGAACCCAGTGACAGAAGGGGAACCGACACATATGTATCGTTGCCACTAAGGATAAAACGACGAGATCCATATCTAACGCCATAGATAAACGGATCTTGTCTACATCATGTCATCGTTCTTAATGCATTACTCCGTTTTCCATGAACTTAATACACTAGATGCATGTTGGATAGCGGTCGATGTGTGGAGTAATAGTAGTAGATGCGGGCAGGAGTTGGTCTACTCATCTTGGACGTGATGCCTATGTAATGATCATTGCATGGATATCGTCATGATTATTTGAAGTTCTATCAATTGCCCAACAGTAATTTGTTTACCCACCGTTTGCTATTTTCTCGAGAGAAGCCACTAGTGAAACCTACGGCCCCCGGGTCTTCTTTCTCATAGATTTGCCTTTGCGATCTATTTGCCTTTGCTTTTATTTTCAGATCTACTAAACAAAAAACCCAAAAATACCTTTCTGCAACTTATCTTATTTATCAACCAATCTACCAATATTTATATCTCTCTCACATTCGTTACCCGAAAGGCATTGACAACCCCTTTAACACGTCGGGTTGCGAGGTGTTGTTATTTGTGTGCAGTTGATGTTTACGTTGTGTTGCTTGGTTCTCCTACTGGTTCGATAACCTTGGTTTCACACCTGAGGGAAATACCCACCGCCGATGTGTTGCATCACCCCTTCCTCTTTGGGAAAAACCCATGTTGCTTTAAGCGACATCAGTAAATACCGCATATAGGTAGGTATGGTGGACTCTTATGGAACAACTTTGAGTTTATGGAAGTGGATGCACAAGCAGTATTCCCGCTTAGTACAGGTGAAGGCTAGAAAGAGACTGGGAAGCGACCAGCTAGAGAGCAACAATGGTCATAAACATGCCTTGAGATTAACCAACATTGAGTGCAAGCATGAGTAGGATATAAATTACCATGAACATAAATATCATGGAGGCTATGTCATCTTGTTTCAACTTCATGTGTAAACATGTGCCAAGTCAAGCCACTTAAATCATTCAAAGGAGGATACCATCCTATCATACTACATCACAACCATTTTAAAAGCATGTTGGCATGTAAGGTAAACCATTATAAACTCCTAGCTAATTAAGCATGGCATGAGTAACTAAAATCTCTAATTGTCATTGCAAACATGTTTCGTTCACAATGGGCTGAATTAGGAATGACAAGCTAATCATATTTACAAAAAAAAGATAGGTCGAGTTCATACCAGCTTTTCTCCATCTCAATCATTTCATCATATATCGTCATTATTGCATTTTACTTGCACGACCGAATAATGTGAATAATAATAATAGTGCACGTGCATCAGACTAAGCTGGAATCTGCAAACATTTATTCAGAGGAGAAGACAAGGTAATATGATTTCTTCGTTAGTTCGATAATAATGCATATGAGAGCCACTCATCATTTTCATCGTGGTCTTCTCCTCTCGATCCCCAAAGAAAAGAATTTCAAGGATACATGCTGAAATATTTTTGGAGTTTTTGTTTTTCTGAAGAGAGCAAAACAAGAACAAGAAAACTATTTACACGGGAAAACTCCCAACAAACAAAAAAAAGAACGAGAAATATTTTTGGATTTTCTTTTAATACTACAAACTAATAAGTAACTAACTAGAAAGAAAAGAGAAAAAGAAATAGGAAATATTTTTCGATTTTCTAAAAATTCAAACACACAAGAAGAAAGCGAGAAAATAAACTAACATGGATAATTCAATGAAAAAGTATGAACACCGCCAACTGGAATGTGACACCCCGAGACCGATGCGCCAGGTGTCTTCCAGTTATTCGCTGTTGTTGCCATGTCATTCGCTTGCCTGTTGCACTTTGCCATGTCATCATGCATTTCATCTGCATGTTTTCAAAACTTGCATCGGTCCGAGTTCGCCCGTCCTTTTCGTTGTCCGCTCTGAGCCCAGACACACTCGCACGCGCCCGCGGCACCTCCGAAACCTTGTTTTGTAAGTGGCCGAAAAACGTTCTCGGAATGGGCCGAGATTTGTCGAGTGGCCTTGGTATATCACCGGTAGACCGCCTATCAAATTTCGTCATATTCGGAGTCCGTTTGATAACCCAAGAGCAACTCCAACGGGCCGACCCAAACGGACGGCGCTTTTGTCCGCTTTTTGTCCGTTTGGGTCGGCCGCCCGCCCGACGTCCGCCCTCTTTTCGATTTTGGTCGACAGCGTGCCCAACGCACCGACCCATTTCATGACCGCGCGCGCTCCAGCACGTGGGAAAGGTTAGCGCGCGCGGGAAATCGGCCTAGCGCGCGCTGGTTTTGGCGCGCCAGCACGCGGGAAAGGTTCGCGCGCTTGTTTTGGCGCGCCGCCGCGGCCGACACTCGCTATAAGAAGGCGAGCTCGTCTCGCCACCTCTCACTCCGTCCGTCGCGCACTCGTCTCACCCCCTCTCTCACTAGCATCGCCGCCTGTGCGCCACCATGTCGATGCGACGCCTGGGAGCTTCGGATTTTTGCGGAGTCCATGAGCACCGCTCCGGCGGCTTCTCCTCCGAGATCATGTTTGGCGAGAAACGCCTCTTCCTCGGCACCTTCGACACCGCAGAGGAGACGGCCGGCGTGCACGACTCGACGGCATGGCGCCTCCTGAGGCCTCGTCAGGAGATGAATTATCCCAACGTGTCGAGGCAGCGGGCGCAAGATCTCGCGCCTCTCCCGCGACTTTTCACCGACGAGGATCGTCGTGTCCACCGCAGGCAGCAGCGTCGCCTCACCATCGCCGAGAACGATGTTGAGGCCATCGTGGTGTGGCGCGCATGCTTCCCGCAGGACATCGTCGATGAGTGCTTGTTCTATAGGCAAAGGAGGGCGGAGAGGGAGGCGAGGAGGACGGAGCGAGCCGCCTATCGGGAGGACAAGCGTGCGCGGAAGCTGACCGCTCAAATGAAACTGAAGCTACGAGAAACGTTAGGATGGGACGACTTCGTGGACGAGAATCAGGCTGATGCCTACATTCAGATATCGGAGGAGGACATTGGTGAGTCGGAGTTGGATAGCGACGATTAGTTGATCTTTTTTTTACCTGTGTACTTTTAGAAATCTATGTATCTTTTTTTTCGAAAAAAATGGCCGGCGGCGTCGGCGACGAAGCATGCGGGCGAGGGCGTGCTGTTGCATGTGGAGAGGCCAATGTGCCACCGACCAGTGGGCCCGGAGAGGAGAGTGGGCGAGCGCGCACCTGTCCGTCGTGTGTCTGCGCCGACGCAAATCCGGCTCACAAATGGGTCGGGAATGGGGCGGCAGGCGAACGAAAGCGGACGCGCGTCCGTTTGGGTTGGCGTGTTGGGCCGACTTTTCTGTCCGCGCCGACCCAAACGAACACGGGCGGACGAAATGGGTCGCCCCTTTGGAGTTGCTCCAACCATTAAACTATAGCGGTACTATTGCTGGATAAAACGTCGGACGTTTTCGGTCCCCGAAAACCCCGCCGGACCACTCTCTCTTTTCTCTCCTTCCAGCCCGAGGCCCTCATTGCACAGCCACAGCCAGCCCACTAGGCCCGCCTAACTCCCTCTCTGCTCCAGAGCCATCCGATCGGAATCAGAGGGTCCAGAAAAGCTCCTAAACCAAACCCTAGCAAAAAACTGCTATACATGGATACCCCCACGTCCAAAAATGGCCTTCGCCTTCCCCTGCCTCATTTTCCGCGCCACCCCGCTACTCCTCCGCCACTTGTCGACGTCCCAACGGCCGCGCCACCACCCGAGCCATCGCCCGCAGCCTCTCATGTGCCTCCACGTCGCACCCGGCCTCCTCCCAGCTGCCGGGCCCGCCCCGGACCGGATTTGGGCCCGTGCGCACCGCCGACCATGCCCGTCCTGGCTCCCTCGTCCGAGCCACCGCACCCCGCATCCCTGCCTTCGCTCCCAAGCGCCTGGCTCCCGCCCGCTCGCCTTGGGCCAGGCCCGCGACCCCGCCGCCGCATCCTCCCATACCGGCGTCGAACCCCGCCGCCTCCACGTCGAGCCCCGCCGCCCGCATGAGTCCTCGCCACCGCCATGGATCCCGGGCTGCTCGGATCTCGTCGCTCCCTGGTCGCGTCTGCCCCCTGCCGCGACCCTGGCGTCCGCCCCGACGCCGCCGGCCCTAGATCCCGGCAAGCATCCGCCGAATCCGCCTGCTTCCTCCTCGCCGGAGACGCCCCCCTGCGCCAGCGCTCGTCGCGCCGCATGCTATCGCAGCCGCTACTGCCCCTGTCTTCCTCGATCCAGAGGGGATCAAGGAGATGACCGATTGGGCCGCTTTCGCCGGCCTCGTGGGCCAGTGCCCTGGCCCGGCCCAGCCGGACCCCGAGCCGGCCTGCCTCCCCTCTTTCTGGGCCAAAGCCCATGCCGAGTGCCCCTATAGCCCGCCCGTGCAAACTTTAGTAATATTACGCTCGTTCATTTTTTTCTCAGAAAATGACTAAGTCCCTGAATTCTTATATTATGTTGCATACTTTGATTGATGATAACTTTGTGCATGTGTGTCCAAATTGAGCATATGATATGTCAAAATGTTCGTCTCTGAATGCTCTACATGTTGGTTGCATTTGCATGCATGTTAGGATCCATATTGCCGTATTTATCTCTGCAAAAGTGCTTGTTGTTGTTAACTGCTGAAAACTAACATAACTTGCTCATTTGTCTTTTTCATATCTTTATGTGTGATTTTTGTTTGAGCATCATGTCAACATGTGTTAGGAGCACAATCATGTCATCTTTGCTATGGTGCAATCCACTTTTCATGATATGCCTTTTGGTGAGTGCAACAAGCTTGCAAAGTGGCCTACTCGTTGTTGCTGTCTTTCTTATACTTGTTGAAAACTGCTAAGTCTAAAACTGTTATATTGTGATGCCATGTTTGCTTGATGCTACAGTCATATCCATGCATGTTTTGGAATGTCCAGTGATCATGTCTTGAATTCCATGTTATGTTCTATCAATCAATGCTCTTGTTTGCAATTATAGGTTGTTGTAGCTTGTGTCTTTCTTGCTCTAAAGTTGCTATATAATGTTTCTGTCAGCCTGTTATCATTAAGTTCAGTTTTGCCATGGGAATAGCTAGTGCTCTATGCATCCTATGACCATGTTCTTGCCATGAGTAGCTGCATAAACATGTCTTCTTGCTGTGGGTTATATTCACATGCCATGATATGCTTTGAGATGAGCTGCACAAGCTTGCAAACATGCCTACTCGTCGTTGTTGCTGCCATGTTCAGTTTATTTCACGAAGTCTGTGAAACTGTTATCATTTGCAATCTTGCCATGATGTTCTGATCATGTTCTAGTGGTGTTTTGCAGTAGCTCAGTGATCATGTTTGTAGTGCTTGACATGTACATGCTTGCCATGCCCTTTGATGCCATGAAATGTTCCAGTAGCATGTTGTTTTGATGATTGCAAATTGCTTAGTTGCTATTTTGGGACAGATTGTTGTTATATCTTGTTTCGTGTGTATGTGTTGAACCGTTGCTCCGTTTTGGACATGCTCAATATGAAACTTGCTTGTTTTTACATATAGATGCATAATATCATGTTGTATCCATGTTTGAGTGTGTTTGCTTGATGTTTGAACGCATCTTGCATCTTTGCATGCTTGACTTGTTTTGCTCATATCTTCCAGGCCGTAGCTCCGAATTAAATGAACTTTATATGTAACTTGATTAGAATTTTGTGTAGATCATCATGGTGCATGTTAACTTGCTGTTTAACAAATTTAACTTAAGGTTTGTTCAGATCTGAACCTATTTCGAAATTTGCATATGAGGACTTACCGGAATTGTTATATGTTGTTTCCGTCCTCATTTAAACTTGCTTGGTTGTGTTGTTCTTGTATGCTTCATCTCTTGCCATGATTTGCATCATGTAGCCTTGTCATGCTCATACTTGGTTGAGAATCATGTCTTGTTTATGTGTTCTATGTTTACCATGTTGTTTGCTTCTTCTTATTAGTTCATGTTTCGTTGCAATCGTGAGGATTTGTTCGACTACGCTTGGTTTGTCTTCGTGGCTTCTTCTTCGTGGACTCATTCTTCTTCCTTGCGGAACCTCAGGCTGGATGACCATCACCTTGGATTCCATTACTATCATTGCTATGCTAGTTGTCTCGATGCTATCGCTATATGTCGCGCTACCTATCTATTTATTGTCACGCTCTCATTGTTGCCATGAAACACCCTCTAACCTTTGACACCATCCCAACAAACCGTTGTTTGGCTATGTTACCGCTTGCTCAGCCCCTCTTATAGCGTTGTTAGTTGTAGGTGAAGATGAATATTGCTCCATGTTGGAACTTGGATTGTTGGAATATCACAATATCTCTTAATTAAAATAACACATATATATACTTGGCAATGGGTGGAAGGCTTGTACTTTTGCTCGGTGTTTTGTTCCACTCATTCCGCCTTAAGAATCGATAAACCGGTGTTATGTTCCTTAAGTTTGCGTTCCTAACACGGTTGGGGGTATGGGACCCCCTTGACAGTTTGCTTTGAATAAAACTCCTCCAGCAAGGCCCAACTTTGGTTTTAATTTGCAACATAATAAAAACTTAATTAATTAATTAAATTGCATAGGGAGATAGCGCTACCCGAGAATTCTTTTCCACATACAAGGGGGCTAGTGCTGATGGTGTTGGTCCCAAACGGGTAGCATGCGAGTCCACCTTAGGGAAACCCGAGGTATCTGGTTACCTGTAGGATGTCCCATCTGGCCGTGGCCTAAGATGAGATACGCGCAGCTACTATCAGGGTGTCGGCATGCCGGGAGGTCTTGCTGGACTTGTTTTACCATTGTCGAAATGTCTTGTGCACCGGGATTCCGAGTCTGATCGGGTTGTCCCTAAGATTAGGGTTTTTTACCTCTGCTGATCGTGAGAGCTTGTGATGGGCTAAGTTGGGATACCCCTGCAGGGTTATGATCTTTCGAAAGCCGTGCCCGTGGTTATGTGGTAGATTGGAATTTGTTAAAGTTCGGTTGTAGAAAACTTGACAGGAGGATTCGAAATAAAATACACCAACCGCGTGAGTAACCATGACCGTCTCTTTTCATTTTGAGAAGAGAACACGGTGGGGTTATGTTTGACTCGTAGGTAGTTCAGGATCTCTTAGCGATCATTACTAGTTTGCGACCATTTGTGTAGATGTTCATCTTATTCTTGTACTCGTAAGTTAGCCACCATACATATGCTTAGCCGCTGCTGCAACCTCACCACTTAACCTCTCCTTACCCATTAAGCTTTTCTAATCTTGATACCCATGGTTATGTGTCACAACCCTAGTTCTGGTATGCACTAGGTTAGTTCTTGTGGTTTGCATCATGTTAAATTTCAAATGAAATTGAAATGAGGACTTGTGAAACCCTCAGAAACCCTATTGAAAATGACCCAAATAAAAGTTGCTCCAAAAAGGTCCATGAAAATGTTCATGTGGCCCTCTAAAAATATTGGTCAGAGATAAAAATCAAACCAATATTATTAGGAGCTCATAAGTATTCATTTTGGGCATTTGGAATTAATGCAATAAATATTTGCTTGGATATATAATTATTATATATTTTTATATGTCCAAAATTCTGGTTCTTTATTTTTAGGGGTTTGGGTTAATTCCTAGGTCCCTGCAAAATAAAATGTCAGAAGAAAATAAATGATTTAGTTTAGAAATTAAATCAAAACAAATGTCAGAAGAAAATAGAAAAGAAAAATAAAAAGGGCATGCTTACCTGTGCTGGCCCAGCACAGCACGGCCTGGCCGGCCCAGCTGGCCAGCCCAGCCCGCTCCTCCCTGTCGTCTTCCTCCTCGACAGAAGGACGAGCGTGTGCTCGTCGCGCGCCGGCCACGCGCCGCGCCACCTCCTGCTTCCCGCCGCTGCCGACGCGCCTGGACGTCTCTGGACGACGCCACGCACCCCTGGACCCTCTCACTCCCCCTCGGTCCCTTCTCCCCTCTCCTGGTGCTCTTCCCCGCGATCGCCCGAACGCCACCGTCGCCGCCGCTCGCCGTAGCCGTGGCTACCGTCCCCCTCTCGCCTCGCCGTAGTGTCCAGAAGATCCGCCCCGTTCCTCTCCTTCTCCTCGCCAAGCTGCCTGACGCCAGAAGCCCCTGGAGCGCCGTCGACGACCTCGTCTTCAACCTGCGGCCGTGAAGATCGCCGGCGACCCTGCGCCCGCTCCGACGCGTCCCCGAGCTCGCTGATGACGCTATCGAGATCGCCGTGAGCTCCTCTACCTTTCCCCTCTTCTCCCGTGCCCGCGCCTGTCCCCTAGCCCCGATTCCTCCCGCGGCCGAGAGCTTCTCGCCGCCGGCCATGGTGTAGCCGTGGCCACAGCCGCACGAGCTCACATCGGAGCACGTCATCGTGCTCAGGAAGCTCCCAGGAGTCTAACGCATCCACTCCCTCGCCCTCACGTGCACCGCAGCACCTAAACCAACGAGGCCCGAACTCCGGCCGCCGCTGAGCTCGACGCCGGCGACGATTCCGGCCGCTCCAACTGCTGCCACCTAGCGCGTTGGATGCGCAAGAGGCTGCGCATCCCGTAGCTGCCCTCCGCCGCTCGAATGGTCGACGGAGGCGAGTTTCCGATGCCCTCCGCGCATTCGGCCTCGCCGGCGGCTAACCGCCGGTGGGATTTGACCCAAACCCACCGGGTTTGACTTCCCTGAGCCTATGACATGTGGGGCCACCTTTGACTAATTTTTAGTTTAGGGTTTAATTAACTTTTAATTACTGACATTAATCTAATTAGACACTGACATGTGGGCCCTTGTCTAATTAGTTTAGTTTTAAACTTTAGTTATTTAACTGAGTCACTGACCAGTGGGACCCCACTGTCAGGTTTGACTCTGGACAGCCCCTTTGACCTGCTGACGTCATGCCTGTATCATGCTGCGCAGTAATCCAGTTCTGGTTTTTAAATAAATCTTAAATGATTTATTTATTTCAGAATTTGGCCTAAACTTCAAAAAATCATAGAAATTCAACCGTAGCTCAGAATGAAATAATTTATATATGAAAAATTATCAGAAAAATTCAATCTATCCATCTGTACCATTTTCATGCATGACAAATGAAGTTAAACCTACTGTTTATATGAAAACACATATATGGCTTTAGAAAATACTTATCTTAAAGTTGCATTTGAGCCTTTGGTTCAAATGGACTTCTTTCAAATTGAATGATAGTTGCATTAGCTCAACGACATCAAATTTTCATGCCATATTCATGCATCATATTGTTGCATATGTTTGTGTTTGATTGTCGGCACCGTTCTTCTCGATAGGTCCAGCTCCGGAGACCGATCCAGAGTACCTGTCAGAGGAGCAGTGTTCTGCACGTTGTTATACCAGGCAAGCAAACCCCTTTGTTCATTCCGATACAATCCCTCTCTCGCTCCTGCTCCCTGTTATTGCATTAGGACAACAACGATTTCAACTGCTACTTTATGCTGCGGTAGTCGAACCCATTCCTCTGCATGACCTGTCTTTCCACAGTAAATAGTTGAAACCCACTAGCATGTGTAGGAGTTGATTGAAGCCATGATGTGATCTTACCATGCCTTGCTTGCTATTGCTTAGAGTGTGTCAGGTCTGATTCATCGGGAATGAATTAGAGTGAAATGATATGTTCTGATGCTGAGGGTTAATTGTGTGAACACGATTTGGTAAAGGTAGTGGTGAGAGGCCATGTAGGAGTACATGGTGGGTTGTCTCACTGGAACCGTCCCTAAGAACTGAGTTCTGTGTATGTTGTCCAATGATCAGCTACTACCACGCATTGGAATGCTTAAGTGCCCCTCTTGACTTATTAATCAACATGATCTCTGTCCAGGAGTTGCAACTAGTTTCTGGCGTTTGTAGGTAGTGTTATTTCTCTACCAGGTGGCACCCGGCAGGGTGGGCTTGGGACAGACTAGGCACACGTGGCCCGGTGTACCGAGTGGCACCCGGATGGTGGGCTCGGGAACCCTGTACACATCGTTTGGGTCCGTGATGGAAACCTCGGCCGGACTCCCTTGCGGATGGAACCCGAATAGGCGATAAACCTGGACGAGAGACTTGTGTGGTTAGTCAGGTCGTGGCCGACACCCTCGCCAGGCTTCCGCTTGAAGGTTGCCGAGATACACAACGTGTACCTGGCGGTAAGTGGCGAGAGCGTGTGTGAAGAAGTACACCCCTGCAGGGTTATCATAATCTATTCGAATAGCCGGGTCCGCGGATATGGACTTCTTGGATGCTTACGTGGTACATAGACAACTTGAAGTGGATACTCTAAAATACTCAAGACAAGTGTGAGTGCTATGGATGGCCTTCTCGTAGGGAGACGGGGATGAATCCATAGTGGTGTATTGTGTGGTGCTTAGTGGACTCGTGTGCGCCACCTCAAAAGAGTTACCAGCAATCGTAGAATAGGATAGCCACTGAGTCAAAGCTGGCTTGCTGCAACTAAACCCCACTATGCCTTCCTGATACAAGTGCATGTATGATAGGATCTGATGTAAGTCTTGCTGAGTACCTTTGTACTCATGTTTGCTTAATTTATGTTTTGCAGATAGGATTGATGTCTCACTAGTAGTTCCGCTTGGACTTCGACAAGTAGCTTGTACCTCAGCTACGATCTTGGACAAGTGTTGTAGATAGTCAGGCTCTTCAGCCTTTTTCATTTGTAGATGTCTGTACTCAGACATGTAGTGCTCCCGCTTGTTGCTTGTATGCTCTGAATGTTGGGTCATGAGACCCATGCTTGTAATACTTGGCTCCTCGGAGCCTAATGAATAAATACTTGTTTATTAGAGTCTTGTTGTGATGCCATGTTGTATTTGCACATACTGAGCATATTGTGTGTATGTTATTGAAATGCTTGGTATGTGTGGGATCCGACACCTAGTTGTTTACCCTTGGTAGCCTATCTTACAGGGAAATGTCTCCCAGTGCTTCCACTGAGCCTTGGTAGCTTGCTACTGCTCCGGATCACTTTGGCTGACCGGCATATGTCCTTCTTCATTCATGTGTCTGTCCCTTAGGGGAAATGTCACGCGTTGTTCCTTTAAGTCCTTGTAGCTTGCTACGACTTGGGTTCATACGTTGATGACCGACACGTTCGTTGCTGGGTCACGGATGCCTGTCTCTGTAATTTAGTGCCACTTTTGGTTTATAACTGGTCATGTCGGCCCGGGTTCTCTGTCATATGGATGCTAGCGACACTATCATATACGTGAGCCAAAATGCGCAAACGGTCCCGGGCCAGGTAAGGTGGCACCCGTGGGGATACCGTGCGTGAGGCCACAAAGTGATATGGTGTGTTACATGCTAGATCGGTGTGACTTAGGATCGGGGTTCCGACAGCGTTGGTATCAGAGCCTGACTGCCTGTAGGATTACCAAGCCAAAATGGTCGAAGTTGAGTCTAGAAATTCCTTAGTTATATAAGGGAATTGATTGTGGAAGGGAACGTAAGGCTCTTTTTACTCCTTTTACCTCATGTCTTCTGATCTGAGTCATCTTACCTTTCCTACGGGGTTAAGGAACTAGGCTTTCTTTTCCGTCTATCAGGATCACGAGTTACTACTCCGTAGTCCCTTAGGATTGGTTGATCAGAGTCCTACTCCTGTTTTCAAGTTCTTCCGGTATAGTTTGTTCAGTACTATCACAATACCTTGAGTGATGAGGTTGAGATGTTGTACTACTCTTTTCTAGCAGGATGTCACATTCTGAGCATTTTACTGCCGTTATGCTGCCGGAATTATCCTAGTAGTTAGAGAGATACTAAATCCTTGTTCTACCATTATGCATCCTATAGTTGTTGATGTTTCCGTCTTCGGTTTCGCTTCTCAGGATGTCTTCAGTTAAGCGAAGCTCAGCTGCTCATAGACAGAACCACGGAAGTGGTAGGGATAAGGAGGATCCTCCCGACCAGCCTTCGTTGGCAGAGTTAATGTTAGAGATGGAGAGAAACAAGCGTGAGTCTAACCGCTTGTTGGCACGTATTGAGGAGAACACCGCACATCAGTGCAAGGAATCGGCAACCATCCATGACTTCATTCGTCTGAAACCACCCACCTTCCATCATCCCATTGAGCCACTCGACGCAGATGACTGGCTCCGTAGTATCACTCACAAGCTGCGTTCTGCAAACGTAGCTGAGGATGACAAGGTCATCTATGCCACTTATCACCTGGAAGGTCCTGCTAGTCTTTGGTGGCAGAACTATGAGGCCATGATTCCAGCTGGCCAGATTTCTACCTGGAGAGATTTCACCGAGGCTTTTCGTGAACATCATATTCCTCAAGCCCTTATCGATCGTAAGAGAGAAGAGTTCTGCAGTCTTACACAGGCTAAGATGGCTGTTGATGCTTATAGTCGAGAGTTTGAGAACCTTGCCCGCTATGCTACAGAAGAAGTGTCCACGGACGCAAAGAAGCAGGCTAGGTTCCGGAAGGGTCTCAACCCCAAACTGCGTCGTGATCTCCACCTGCATCATTGCAACACGTTCCAGGCTCTTGTGAACAAGGCCATCAATGCAGAGACAGCTCTACTCACTTACGAGGAGTCCCGTAAGCACACCCTTGATTTGGGATCTTCTTCCGGTTATAGTTCTCAGAAGCGCCGGATTTGGGTTCCGAACTCTGTTCTTCCACCCACTTATCCTCCGAGGCCATCTTGTGTGGTACCTTATCCAGCTCAGTCTTATGCTCCACCCAAGCCTATTGGCAAACCGCTTGTCAATGCGGGTCCACGACCTACCTCAAGGACTTGCTTTACATGCGGAAAGCCAGGACACTATGCACGTGACTGTTCTCAGGCCAGTCTTGCTCCACCCCAGCCCGAGAAGTCCGTTCCTCGTAGTAAGACACCACGCAAGACTATCATTGCCAATCCAGCTCCCACTAAACATGGACGTGTGCATCACGTCTCAGCTAAAGACGCTCATGATGATCCAAATGTCGTTCTTGGTACACTCCTTGTCAATTGCCATCCGGCTTCGGTTTTGTTCGATACCGGAGCATCTCACTCCTTTATCTCTGAAGGCTATGCTCGTTTGCACGACATGTCATTTTGTGACATGCCAACTCCGCTTGAAATCCAAACCCCAGGGTCTAGATGGCAAACTACCAGAATAAGCCATGGTAATGGAATCCTTGTTGACAGACTTGTATTCCTTGCCTCACTAATAGCCCTCAAGTCTTCAGATATTAACATCATCTTGGGTATGGACTGGATGACAGCTCATCATGCCAAGATCGATTGTTACACTAGGTCTGTTCAGCTTACACACCCATCTGGCAAGTTAGTCACTGTCTCCACTAGAGTTGCAAAGCGTCAACTCTATTCTCTTAATGCCAGCCCTCTCCCAGACCTTGAAGATATCCCGGTAGTCCGAGACTTTCCGGATGTCTTTCCAGAAGAACTACCCGGTGTTCCACCTGATAGGGATGTAGAGTTCGTCATAGATCTTATCCCAGGAACTGTTCCAATTTCTAGGAGACCCTACAAAATGGCACCCCTAGAACTAGCTGATCTTAAGAAACAACTTGATGAGTCCTTGCAAAAGGGTTTTATTCATCCTAGTTCTTCTCCTTGGGCTTGTCCCGTTCTCTTCGTCAAGAAGAAGGATGGCACGGAACGGATGGTTGTAGATTATCGTCCCGTTAATTTGGTCACGATAAAGAACAAGTATCCGCTCCCCAGGATCAACGACCTGTATGATCAGCTCGCTGGATCCTCAGTCTTCTCCAAAATGGATTTGAGGTTAGGCTACCATCAAATCAAAATTAGAAACGGAGACATTCCTAAGACGGCTTTTGTCACTCGTTATGGCCAGTACGAGTACACCGTCATGTCTTTCGGTTTAACCAATGCTCCAGCCACTTTCTCCCGCTTGATGAACTCGATCTTCATGGAGTATTTGGATAAGTTCGTCGTGGTTTACCTCGATGATATTCTTATTTACTCGAAGAACGAGGAAGAGCATGCCGAACATCTTAGACTTGTTCTAGAAAAACTCAGAGAGCACCGCCTTTATGCCAAGTTTTCCAAGTGCGAATTTTGGTTGCCAGAAGTGACCTATCTCGGCCACGTAATCTCAGGGAAAGGCATTGCTGTCAATCCTGAGAGAGTTCAGGCCGTCCTTGATTGGACTCCGCCTGAAATAGTTAAACAAGTTAGGAGTTTCCTTGGTCTAGCCAGTTATTGTCGCCGCTTTGTTGAAAACTTCTCGAAAGTGGCCAAACCTCTCACGGAACTTCTTAAGAAAGATAAAAAGTTTGAGTGGTCCCCATAGTGTGAGCACAGTTTTCAGGAACTGAAAAGACGCCTGACCTCTGCTCCCATACTTGTGCCACCGGATTTCACTAAGGACTTTGTTATCTACTGTGATGCCTCACGACAGGGACTAGGTTGCATTCTTATGCAGGATCGTCATGTGATTGCCTATGCATCTCGACAGTTGCATCCACATGAGGAGAATTATCCTACACATGATCTAGAGCTTGCAGCTGTAGTCTATGCACTTAAGACCTGGCGGCATTACCTCCTTGGTAATCGTTGCGAGATCTACACCGATCACCAGAGTCTCAAGTATATCTTCACCCAACCAGATTTGAACCTTAGGCAAAGACGTTGGTTGGAGTTGATCTCAGATTACGACTTAGGAATTACCTACACCCCATGCAAGGGGAATGTCATGGCTGATGCACTAAGTCGTAAGACCTATTGCAACAATCTCATGTTGCAGCAGGGCCAACCACTTCTCCATGAGGAACTATGTAAGCTTAACCTTCACATTGCTCCTCGCGGATTCCTTTCTACCTTGGTGGCGAAACCTACTCTTGAGGATCAGATCATTTCTGACCAGAAGTTTGATAGGGGTGTTGTCCGCCTCAAGAGAAACATTAAAAAGGGAGTTGGTGGATGTTTCTCTATGGATGATCGAGGTGTTGTTTTCTTCGAGAATCGCCTGGTGGTTCCCAAGAAGCAACATCTTCGGCAATTGATCCTTAAGGAGGCTCATGAATCTCCTCTCACGATTCATCCCGGTAGTACTAAGATGTATCAGGACCTACGCCAGAGGTTCTGGTGGACTAGGATGAAGAGAGAAATTGCTGAATTCATTGCTAAATGTGACGTTTGTCGTCGCGTTAAGGCAGAACATCAAAGACCTGCTGGCACCCTTCAACCTCTAGCTATTCCTGAGTGGAAATGGGATAAAGTTGGTATGGACTTCATCACCGGCTTTCCCAGGACCAAGAGAGGGAATAATGCTATCTTCGTAGTCATTGATCGTCTCTCCAAAGTGGCTCACTTCCTACCTGTTCGAGAGAGTATCACTGCTAGTCAGCTTGCTGACTTGTATATTTCTCGAATAGTGTCACTTCATGGTGTCCCACTAGAGATCAATTCAGACCGTGGTAGTCTTTTCACTTCTCATTTCTGGGAGAGTTTCCAGACTGCCATGGGCACCCATCTTTCTTTTAGTACCGCTTTCCACCCTCAGTCAAGTGGTCAAGTGGAACGGGTTAACCAAATTCTCGAAGACATGCTTAGAGCTTGCGTTATCTCTTTCGGTATGGATTGGGAGAAATGTCTTCCTTTCGCCGAGTTTGCTTATAACAATAGCTATCAATCTAGTCTCAAACAAGCTCCTTTTGAAATACTCTATGGACGAAGATGTCGAACACCTTTGAACTGGTCAGAAACCGGTGAAAGACAATTCTTTGGACCGGATATGATCCAGGAAGCAGAAGAGCAAGTTCGTATCATTCGTGAGAATTTGAAAACAGCCCAGTCTCGTCAAAAGAGCCAATATGATCGTCATCATAAGGAAGTGGCTTATGAAGTTGGTGACAAAGCTTATCTTCGGGTTACTCCTTTGAAGGGTACCCATCGTTTCGGTATCAAGGGCAAGTTGGCTCCTCGTTACATTGGTCCTTTTCGCATTCTTGCTAAACGAGGAGAGGTTGCCTACCAATTGGAATTACCCCCACATCTTTCTCGAGTTCATGATGTCTTCCACGTCTCTCAACTCAGGCGTTGCTTCTCGGATCACATCCGCGGAGTGGACCACGAAACGCTTGACCTCCAAGATAACCTCACATATCGAGAGTATCCCGTTCGCATTTTGGATCAAGCAGAGCGTGTCACTCGACGTCATAACATCAAGTTTCTCAAAGTTCAATGGTCTCATCATTCCGAGAGAGAAGCTACTTGGGAGCGAGAAGATCGTCTCCGACTGGAGTACCCCACCTTCTTTCCGCCTACTCCTGAATCTCGGGACGAGATTCTTTCGAGTGGAGGCGAGTTGTCACAACCCTAGTTCTGGTATGCACTAGGTTAGTTCTTGTGGTTTGCATCATGTTAAATTTCAAATGAAATTGAAATGAGGACTTGTGAAACCCTCAGAAACCCTATTGAAAATGACCCAAATAAAAGTTGCTCCAAAAAGGTCCAAGAAAATGTTCATGTGGCCCTCTAAAAATATTGGTCAGAGATAAAAATCAAACCAATATTATTAGGAGCTCATAAGTATTCATTTTGGGCATTTGGAATTAATGCAATAAATATTTGCTTGGATATATAATTATTATATATTTTTATATGTCCAAAATTCTGGTTCTTTATTTTTAGGGGTTTGGGTTAATTCCTAGGTCCCTGCAAAATAAAATGTCAGAAGAAAATAAATGATTTAGTTTAGAAATTAAATCAAAACAAATGTCAGAAGAAAATAGAAAAGAAAAATAAAAAGGGCATGCTTACCTGTGCTGGCCCAGCACAGCACGGCCTGGCCGGCCCAGCTGGCCAGCCCAGCCCGCTCCTCCCTGTCGTCTTCCTCCTCGACAGAAGGACGAGCGTGTGCTCGTCGCGCGCCGGCCACGCGCCGCGCCACCTCCTGCTTCCCGCCGCTGCCGACGCGCCTGGACGTCTCTGGACGACGCCACGCACCCCTGGACCCTCTCACTCCCCCTCGGTCCCTTCTCCCCTCTCCTGGTGCTCTTCCCCGCGATCGTCCGAACGCCACCGTCGCCGCCGCTCGCCGTAGCCGTGGCTACCGTCCCCCTCTCGCCTCACCGTAGTGTCCAGAAGCTCCGCCCCGTTCCTCTCCTTCTCCTCGCCAAGCTGCCTGACGCCAGAAGCCCCTGGAGCGCCGTCGACGACCTCGTCTTCAACCTGCGGCCGTGAAGATCGCCGGCGACCCTGCGCCCGCTCCGACGCGTCCCCGAGCTCGCTGACGACGCTATCGAGATCGCCGTGAGCTCCTCTACCTTTCCCCTCTTCTCCCGTGCCCGCGCCTGTCCCCTAGCCCCGATTCCTCCCGCGGCCGAGAGCTTTTTGCCGCCGGCCATGGTGTAGCCATGGCCACAGCCGCACGAGCTCACATCGGAGCACGTCATCGTGCTCAGGAAGCTCCCAGGAGTCTAACACATCCACTCCCTCGCCCTCACGTGCACCGCAGCACCTAAACCAACGAGGCCCGAACTCCGGCCGCCGCTGAGCTCGACGCCGGCGACGATTCCGGCCGCTCCAGCTGCTGCCACCTAGCGTGTTGGATGCGCAAGAGGCTGCGCATCCCGTAGCTGCCCTCCGCCGCTCGAATGGTCGACGGAGGCGAGTTTCCGATGCCCTCCGCGCATTCGGCCTCGCCGGCGGCTAACCGCCGGTGGGATTTGACCCAAACCCACCGGGTTTGACTTCCCTGAGCCTATGACATGTGGGGCCACCTTTGACTAATTTTTAGTTTAGGGTTTAATAAACTTTTAATTACTGACATTAATCTAATTAGACACTGACATGTGGGCCCTTGTCTAATTAGTTTAGTTTTAAACTTTAGTTATTTAACTGAGTCACTGACCAGTGGGACCCCACTGTCAGGTTTGACTCTGGACAGCCCCTTTGACCTGCTGACGTCATGCCTGTGTCATGCTGACGCAGTAATCCAGTTCTGGTTTTTAAATAAATCTTAAATGATTTATTTATTTCAGAATTTGGCCTAAACTTCAAAAAATCATAGAAATTCAATCGTAGCTCAGAATGAAATAATTTATATATGAAAAATTATCAGAAAAATTCAATCTATCCATCTGTACCATTTTCATGCATGACAAATGAAGTTAAACCTACTGTTTATATGAAAACACATATATGGCTTTAGAAAATACTTATCTTAAAGTTGCATTTGAGCCTTTGGTTCAAATGGACTTCTTTCAAATTGAATGATAGTTGCATTAGCTCAACAACATCATATTTTCATGCCATATTCATGCATCATATTGTTGCATATGTTTGTGTTTGATTGTCGGCACCGTTCTTCTCGATAGGTCCAGCTCCGGAGACCGATCCAGAGTACCTGTCAGAGGAGCAGTGTTCTGCACGTTGTTATACCAGGCAAGCAAACCCCTTTGTTCATTCCGATACAATCCCTCTCTCGCTCCTGCTCCCTGTTATTGCATTAGGACAACAACGATTTCAACTGCTACTTTATGCTGCGGTAGTTGAACCCATTCCTCTGCATGACCTGTCTTTCCACAGTAAATAGTTGAAACCCACTAGCATGTGTAGGAGTTGATTGAAGCCATGATGTGATCTTACCATGCCTTGCTTGCTATTGCTTAGAGTGTGTCAGGTCTGATTCATCGGGAATGAATTAGAGTGAAATGATATGTTCTGATGCTGAGGGTTAATTGTGTGAACACGATTTGGTAAAGGTAGTGGTGAGAGGCCATGTAGGAGTACATGGTGGGTTGTCTCACTGGAACCGTCCCTAAGAACTGAGTTCTGTGTATGTTGTCCAATGATCAGCTACTACCACGCATTGGAATGCTTAAGTGCCCCTCTCGACTTATTAATCAACATGATCTCTGTCCAGGAGTTGCAACTAGTTTCTGGCGTTTGTAGGTAGTGTTATTTCTCTACCAGGTGGCACCCGGCAGGGTGGGCTTGGGACAGACTAGGCACACGTGGCCCGGTGTACCGAGTGGCACCCGGATGGTGGGCTCGGGAACCCTGTACACATCGTTTGGGTCCGTGATGGAAACCTCGGCCGGACTCCCTTGCGGATGGAACCCGAATAGGCGATAAACCTGGACGAGAGACTTGTGTGGTTAGTCAGGTCGTGGCCGACACCCTCGCCAGGCTTCCTCTTGAAGGTTGCCAAGATACACGACGTGTACCTGGCGGTAAGTGGCGAGAGCGTGTGTGAAGAAGTACACCCCTGCAGGGTTATCATAATCTATTCGAATAGCCGGGTCCGCGGATATGGACTTCTTGGATGCTTACGTGGTACATAGACAACTTGAAGTGGATACTCTAAAATACTCAAGACAAGTGTGAGTGCTATGGATGGCCTTCTCGTAGGGAGACGGGGATGAATCCATAGTGGTGTATTGTGTGGTGCTTAGTGGACTCGTGTGCGCCACCTCAAAAGAGTTACCAGCAATCGTAGAATAGGATAGCCACTGAGTCAAAGCTGGCTTGCTGCAACTAAACCCCACTATGCCTTCCTGATACAAGTGCATGTATGATAGGATCTGATGTAAGTCTTGCTGAGTACCTTTGTACTCATGTTTGCTTAATTTATGTTTTGCAGATAGGATTGATGTCTCACTAGTAGTTCCGCTTGGACTTCGACAAGTAGCTTGTACCTCAGCTACGATCTTGGACAAGTGTTGTAGATAGTCAGGCTCTTCAGCCTTTTTCATTTATAGATGTCTGTACTCAGACATGTAGTGCTTCCGCTTGTTGCTTGTATGCTCTGAATGTTGGGTCATGAGACCCATGCTTGTAATACTTGGCTCCTCGGAGCCTAATGAATAAATACTTGTTTATTAGAGTCTTGTTGTGATGCCATGTTGTATTTGCACATACTGAGCATATTGTGTGTATGTTATTGAAATGCTTGGTATGTGTGGGATCCGACACCTAGTTGTTTACCCTTGGTAGCCTATCTTACAGGGAAATGTCTCCCAGTGCTTCCACTGAGCCTTGGTAGCTTGCTACTGCTCCGGATCACTTTGGCTGACCGGCATATGTCCTTCTTCGTTCCTGTGTCTGTCCCTTAGGGGAAATGTCACGCGTTGTTCCTTTAAGTCCTTGTAGCTTGCTACGACTTGGGTTCATACGTTGATGACCGACACGTTCGTTGCTGGGTCACGGATGCCTGTCTCTGTAATTTAGTGCCACTTTTGGTTTATAACTGGTCATGTTATCCCGGGTTCTCTGTCATATGGATGCTAGCGACACTATCATATACGTGAGCCAAAATGCGCAAACGGTCCCGGGCCAGGTAAGGTGGCACCCGTGGGGATACCGTGCGTGAGGCCACAAAGTGATATGGTGTGTTACATGCTAGATCGGTGTGACTTAGGATCGGGGTTCCGACATTATGATATTGCTGAGTCCTCGTGGCTCACGGATACTACAACAACAGTTGCAAGTGCGGGTTTCTGATGACTTGACATGAGAGCGATGTTTACTTGTGTTGGAGTTCTTTCTTCTTCTTCTTCGTCGATCTTGGGATAGGTTCCTAGTCAGCAGCCTGGGATAGCAGGATGGATGTCGTTGTGCTTTTCATGTTTTTCATCCATAGTCGGATGTCTTGTGTATGATGTTGATGTATTTATGTGGCTATTGTATGACTTGTTTCCCATTTATGTATGTAATGGTACGATGTAATGATATCCATCTTGCTAAGCGCCCGAAATGCGGTCGTGCTCCAGTCACGAGTTCATCACATGATCGGGATAGAATCGCATCTTGGGCGTGACAAGTTGGTATCAGAGCCTCAACTGACCATAGGAGCCCCCTTGATTGATCGTAGTTTGGCCTTTGTCGAGTCTAGAAGAAAACTATTTTCGGAGTCTAGTTATATCAGAGAGCAGGAATTCTTTTTACTCCTCAGTCCCTTCGTCGCTCTGGTGAGGAATCTTGACGTAGGTGTTTTGAATTACTCCTCTTCCCTTCAAATTTGTTTTAGGATCACACAGTTAGTTTTCGATCGTTGTGATGTCAGCTCTTTTCACCCGGTGCAATTCTCGTCAAGTTGATTGGACCCTCTTCATCTTTTGCTAGTTCAATCCTCAGTTCTTTCCAACCAGTGTTGTTTCCCTTTCGAAATTGTCTTTCTTTTTCCCAGCCGCCCACCCTTTGTCTTCTCGGAGCTGGAGTCCTTAATCGAGTATCTGTCCTACTCGTGCGAATCCTTTGCAAATTTTCCTTGATTGTTTCAACTGGTGAATTCTCGTCTAGTTCGTCATCCTTCATCTCTTTTCTCCTCCGATGAATTCTCCTCTCGTTCGACATTCTTCATCTCTTTTATTTTCCCATGGTTCCAATTCAATTTGTATTCAGTGCTCACCATATTATTTCCGTTGGCTCAAATGATTCCATTTGCTCGTTCACCTCTTGCCATTTAATTATTCCGGAGTTCCGACGACATCTAAGGAGTTTCGTCTGTGTTCCAATTAATTCGAGGTTGTCACATCATTCAAGCATTTCAATTGTTTTGGTAAATCTTATCTCTTTCAAACATCCTTTTCAATGGTGTTTTCTTTTCGGTGGTCTCATAACCCACAGGTCCTTCCCAGGATCTTACCTGACTCTTCTAATTTTTCGGAGTTATTCTCAAATTCTTTTCAAAGTGTGATGTAAGAATGGATTCCATTAGTCGCATGCCTTCCGAAGATCATTTTCAAATTCTTTTCAACGTTGGTTCAACTTATCGTCTTTTCATTATTCCGGAGTATCTCAACAATTTTGGTGGTGTTTCTCGTCGTAATTTGAAGACCAAAGAAGAGATTTACTCTAAATCTTGTCTGTTCTCTCGAAAATTCATGGATCTAGCTTGACGCTATCCTCTTGATTGTTTCCAATTGTGCAAATCTTTTCTTTAACCATCCGAAGCATTTCATGAATTATTTGGATTGTGTTCCTCCGAAGGCCATCATTTCAGAAGATTTCTTCGTTCTCAGTTTTCAACTTCGTCCTCCAACTATTCTTCATTGATGCCTCTTCGTTCGTCTACATATTCTTCTGGTGCTTCGACCAAGCATCATTTAATCCGTTTGCGATCTCTCGTTCTTTTCTTCGTTAGTATTCTAATTCTTTCCGGTGATTCCTTCTCTTTTCCTCGCTCATCTTCAAAATCTTCATGGTGGTTTGTCCTCTTTCATAGCCTGGTTTAAATTCTCACGGTGGTTTGTCCTCTTTCATAGATCGGTTTCAATTCTCCTTTGTCATTGTATCAATTCATTCGTTCTTTCAAATCCTACCGGTGGTTCATGAAGACTTTCTCAAGTTTTGCGATATATCTCTCCTTAATCTTTACCAACGTGAATAAGTAGTATGCAAATCGATTGCTTCTCATCAATTGGTGGAGGATAAGCATAACATAATTCTTATTCTTCTTTCAAGTGGTTTAATCCTTTCCTTCAGAATTTGTTCTTGATGAATAAATTCTATTCCCAAGTCCTTTCATCTTTTCTTCCGGAGTTCAAAGTTTTCCTCGGCCATCTTTTCGGAACCCCCATCTAAATTATTGCAAGGCTTTATTCTTATTATTTTCATACTCCCTTCTGATATCATCATCTTTTTGTGACCGGAGTTCTTCATGGTGGTTCATCATGAGTTAATTCATCAGTCAAGTGTTCATCAATAATTCTTGTCGAGTAGCTCAAGCATTATTCTTCTTGCATATCGAGTTGCAAATAATTCTCCGTAATCTTTTGAAGTGGAGTTTTCCTATTTGACGTTCTTATCATCTATTCAATCATTTGGTAGTGGCATAATTCACCTCAAGCTTATTCTTTTGTTGTTGATTTTCTCAACAACTCCGTTCAACCCTTCTTCGTGAAGATGCTCTTTCAAATTTATTCATGCTGGAAGTTATTGTTCTCTTATCCGTTCTTTTCATTCCACTATCTCAATTTTTCCGGAGGCATTATGTTGTTCCTCTCGTCAAGTATCGTTCCATCTTGTCAAGATCATGTTCTATTCCTTCCATTTCAGCCGGAGTGCTGCCCAAATTCCTTCATTCAAATTCCTTTTCAATCTCTTTTAGCCGGATTGGTTTCGGATTCATTCATGTTCCTTATTCCTCTTTTGTAACGGAGCTTCTCAATCTCATTCATCTCCGTTGTGTTCTTCCTTTCAAATTGTTCAACCTCTCAAGATTCTTTAGTTAAACTCATTTGTCCAAGAAGAACATGTGTTCTTCCTATTCCTCTTCCGTCTCATTCCTAAGTTCTCGGGACGAGATCTCTTGTCAGTAGGGGAGTGTTGTGACACCCTGAGACCAATGCGCCAGGTGTCTTCTAGTTATTCGCTGCCGTTGCCATGTCATTCGCTTGCGTGTTGCAATTTACCATGTCATCATGTGCATTTCATCTGCATGTTTTCAAAACTTGCATCCGTCCGAGTCCGCCCATCCTTTCCGTTGTTCGTTCTGAGCCCAGACACACTCGCACGCGCCCGCGGCTCCTCTGAAACCTTGTTTTGTAAGTGGCCGAAAAACATTCTCGGAATGGGCCGAGATTTGTCGAGTGGCCTTGGTATATCACTGATAACCAACAAGTATAGGGGATCACAACAGTTTTCGAGGGTAGAGTATTCAACCTAAATTTATTGATTCGACACAAGGGGAGCCAAAGAATATTCTCAAGTATTAGCAGTTGACTTGTCAATTCAATCAAACCTGAAAGACTTAATATCTGCAGCAAATTACTTACTAGCAAAGTAGTATGGAAGTAACGGTAACGGTGGCAAAAGTGACAGTAGTAGTTTTGTAGTGATTGTAACAGTGGCAACGAAAAAGTAACTAAGCAAGGATCAATATGTGAAAATCTTGTAGGCATTGGATCAGTGATGGATAATTATGTCGGATGCGATTCCTCATGTAACAGTTAAAACATAGAGTGACACAGAACTAGCTCCAGTTCATCAATCTAATGTAGGCATGTATTCCGAATATAGTCATGCGTGCTTATGGAAAAGAACTTGCATGACATCTTTTGTCCTACCCTCCCGTGGTAGCGGGGTCCTATTGGAAACTAAGGGATATTAAGGCCTCCTTTTAATAGAGTACCGGACCAAAGCATTAACACTTAGTGAATACATGAACTCCTCAAACTACAGTCATCATCGGGAGTGGTCCCGATTGTTGTCACTTCAGGGTTGCCGGATCATAATACATAGTAGGTGACTATTGACTTGCACGATAGGATCAAGAACTCACATATATTCATGAAAACATAATAGGTTCAGATCTGAAATCATGGCACTCAGGCCCTAGTGACAAGCATTAAGCATAGCAAAGTCATAGCAATATCAATCTTAGAACATAGTGGATACTAGGGATCAAACCCTAACAAAACTAACTCGATTACATGGTAAATCTCATCCAACCCATCACTGTCCAGAAAGCCTATGATGGGATTACTCACGCACGGCAGTGAGCATCATGAAATTGGTGATGGAGGAAGGTTGATGATGACGACGGTGATGATCTCCACTCTCCGGAGCCCCGAACGGACTCCAGATCAGCCCTCCCGAGAGAGATTATGGCTTGGCGGCGGCTCCGTATCGTAAAACGCGATGAATCCTTCTATCTGATTTTTTTCTCCCCGAACGTGAATATATGGAGTTGGAGTCGAGGTCGGTGGAGCCTCAGGGGGCCAACGAGACAAGGGGGCGCGCCCAGGGGGCAAGCGCGCCCCCACCCTCGTGGACAAGGTGTGGGCCCCTGGTCTTGATTCTTTTGCCAGTATTTTTTTATATATTCCAAAAATATTCTCCGTGGATTTTTAGGTCATTCCGAGAACTTATATTTCTGCATAAAAATAACATCATGGCAATTCTGCTGAAAACAACATCAGTCCGGGTTAATTCCATTCAAATCATGCAAGTTGGAGTCCAAAACAAGGGGGGAAGTGTTTGGAAAAGTAGATACGTTGGAGACATATCAACTCCCCCAAGCTTAAACCTTTGCTTGTCCTCAAGCAATTCAGTTGACAAATTGAAAGTGATAAAGAAAAACTTTTACAAACTCGGTTTGCTCTTGTTGTTGCAAATATGTAAAGCCAACATTCAAGTTTTCAGCAAAGATTATGAACTAACCACATTCACAATGACTTTTGGGTATCATGTCTACTCATATCAATGGCATAATCAACTAGCGAGCAATAATAATAAACATCGGATGACAACACTTTCTCAAAACAATCATAATATGATTTAATAAGATGGTATCTCGCTAGCCCTTTCTGAGATCGCAAACCATACATGCAGAGCACCTCTGAAGATCACGGACTGACTAGACATTGTAATTCATGGTAAAAGAGATCCAGTCACAGTCATACTAAATTTAAATTAATAGCAATGTATGCAAATGACAGCGGTGCTCTCCAACTGGTGCTTTTTAATAAGAGGATGATGACTCAGCATAAAAGTAAATAGATAGGCCCTTCGCTGAGGGAAGCAGGGATTTGTAGAGGTGCCAGAGCTCGAGTTTTGAAATAGAGATAAATAATATTTTGGGTGGCATACTTTCATTGTCAACATAACAACCAAGAGATCTCAATATCTTCCATGCTGCACACATTATAGGCGGTTCCCAAAATGAATGGTAAAGTTTATACTCCCCCACCACCAACAAGCACACTCCATGGCTGGCCCGAAACAACGGGTACCGTCCATACCAACAACAGCCCTAGGGGAGTTTTGTTTAATTATTTTGATTTGATTTGAGCATGGGACTGGGCATCCCGGTTACCGGCCATTTTCTCGTGAATGATGAGTGGAGTCCACTCATCGTTAGAATAAACCACCTAGCATGGAAGATATAGACAGCCCTAGTTGATACATGAGCTGTTCGAGCATACAAAATAGAATTTCATTTGAAGTTTTAGAGTTTGGCACATACAAATTTACTTGGAACGACAGGTAAATACCGCATATAGGAAGGTATGGTGGACTCATCTGGAATAACTTTGGTGTTTATGGAAGTGGATGCACAAGCAATATTCCCGCTTAGTACAAGTGATAGCTAGAAAGAGACTAGGAGGTGACCAGCTAGAGAGCGACAACAGTCATGAACATGCATTAAGATTAATCAACAATGAGTGCAAGCATGAGTAGGATATAAATCACCATGAACATAGATATCATGGAGGCTATGTTGATTTTGTTTCAACTACATGTGTGAACATGTGCCAAGTCAAACCACTCGAATCGTTCAAAGGAGGATACCACCCTATCATACCACATAACAACCATTTTAATAGCATGTTGGCACGCAAGGTAAACCATTATAAACTCCTAGCTAATTAAGCATGGCATGAGCAACTATAATCTCTAATTGTCATTGCAAGCATGTTTCATTCATAATAGGCTGAATCAAGAACAATGAACTAATCATATTTACAAAGACAAGGTAGGTCGAGTTCATACCAGCTTCTCTCATCTCAGTCAGTCCATCATAATCGTCATTATTGCCTTTCACTCGCACGACCGAACGGTGTGGATAATATAATAGTGCACGTGCATTGGACTAAGCTGGAATTTGCGAGCATTTAATACAAGGGAGAAGACAAGGTAATATGGCTCTTGGTTAAATCAACAATAATGCATATTAGAGCCACTCAACATTTTCATCATGGTCGTCTTTTCTTGACTCCCAAAGAAAAGAAAATAAATACAACTATTTACACGGGAAAGCTCCCAACAAGCAAAAGAAGAACGAGAAATATTTTTGGGTTTTATTTTAAATACTACTACAGGCATGGAAAGTAAACTAGCTAAAAGCTACAACTAATTTTTTTCTTAAGGTTTTTCTGACACACAAGAAAAAGACTTAGAAAACAAAATAAACTAGCATGGATGGTACAATTAAAAATTATGTGCACCGACAATTGGAATGAGTGTGTGAACATGAATGTAATGTCAGAGAGAAATACGTACTCACCCAAGCTTAGAATTTTGTCCTAAGTTGGTCTATGACCACGGCTGGCCTGGCGGATATCCAAAGTCGTAGTTGGGGTTGTACTGCGATGCAACGGCTATTGCCTGATGAGTTGCAGCTTGGAGACGAGCCGCCTCCGTTCTCTGTTCATACTCATTCGCCTCCTCCCTGGTTATAACATATCTCCTTTTTGCCTGAAAATCAAAGAAAGAAGGAGCAGGGAGAGCAATATGGACAGTGCGACGTTTGTCAAAGATTAGTCGATACTGGAGGAATTGTTCATTCCTCTCAACAAACTAATGGCGCACCATAGCATTATAATGTAGATAAGCAGGAGGCAACTTCATATCACTTTCATGTATGGGTACACGAAGATAATTAGCCACATGAGTTGCATAAATTCCACCAAACAAATCACAACTTAAACCATTAAGATGTATCCTTCGTGCAATAATAGCCCCCAAGTTATATTGTCTATCACCTAGTACCGCACTTTTGAGGACACTAAGATCTAGAACGCACATGTGGCAAGCCTCGTCTTTACCGTTAATGCATCTACCAACGAAGAGAGCAAAATAATGTATGGAAGGGAAATGAATGCTCCCTATGGTAGCTTGTGTGATTTCTCTAGATTCCCCCACAGTGATACTAGCTAGAAAGTCCTTATATTCATATTTGCGAGGTTCACAAACATTACCCCACTGCGGGACTTTACAAGCATCATTAAAATCTTCTAAGTCCATGGTATATGATTTATCATAAAGACCAAATAAGACAGTGTGAGAATTGCATGATGATGTAAATTTAAATCTTCTCACAAAGGAATCAGTTAGGTAGTTGTACTATGGACACTTATCTGACACGAAGTCCTCAAGATCAGCATTACGCACCTACGTGTCAAATTCTTACTTGATGCCTGCCTGGACCATAAACTCCTCTGACGACCATTCACAAGGCCGCACTTGAGCTTCCCTTGGTGGTTCATCGTCCGACTCACGTATCGCAAGGCTTGGTACTTGCTTCCTTGAGGAACCACCTTGGTAGATTTTCCTATGCATTTTTCTCTGGAAAATTTCTGAAATTTTTAGTGACTCAAAATAAAAGTGAACCAAACTCAACAAGAATGATAGCAACTGCTCGCACAAGTGCCTAGACACTATATCATGCATTGAAACTAGTCAGGACCACATAAATTTGACATGCAAGCTCAAGAACAGGGTCACCTAAGCAGCAAAACTTTGCAATAAATAAACCACTAGAACAAAAACTAATTGAACCATTGGAGGAGTCACATACCGAAGAACAATCTCCCCAAACAGTTTTGTGAATGAAGCTTTGAGCAAGGAGATCGAAAATGGCAGCAAGATGAGCTACAACACGGGTTTGAGCTATGAGAGGATTTTTCTGGAGGAAGATGAAGTGTGTGGGTGCTGGAATAAGTAGAGGGGGGCCACGTGGGGCCCACGAAGCACGGGGCGCGCCCAGGGGGTGGGCGCCCCCTGTACCCTCATGGCCAGGTGGTGTGGCCCCTGGTGTGTTCTCAGTGCCAAATATTCTTAAATATTCTAGAAAAAAAATCATATTTCATTTTCGGGACATTTGGAGAACTTTAATTTTCGGGGTATTTTTTATTGCAAGGATAACTCAAAAAACAGACAGAAAATACTATTATTTCTTTATTTAATCTAAATAACATAAAGTAAAAATAGGGTACAGAGAGTTGTGCTTTCTAACTTCATCCACCTCATGCTCATCAAAAGGAATCCATTAACAAGGTTGATCAAGTCTTGTTAACAAACTCTTTCCGAATAACATGAAACCGGAGAATTTTCGAATAACACTAGGTTACCTCAATGGGGATATGTATGTCCCCAACAATAAGAATATCATATTTCTTCTTGACAGTAGGAAGAGGAAATTCAAAACCTCCAATAGTAATAGTTGAAATTTTTCCAATAGAATTGATACTGTGGACTTGAGGTTGTTTCCTCGGAAAGTGTACCATGTCCTCATTACCATTGACAAGAAAAGTGGCATTGCCTTTGTTGCAATCAATAACAGCCCCGACAGTATTCAAAAAGGGTCTACCAAGGATAAACGACATACTATCGTCCTCGGGAATATCAAGAATAACAAAGTCTGTTAAAATAGTAACGTTTGCAACCACAACAGGCACATCCTCACAAATACCGACAGGTATAGCAGTTGATTTATCGGCCATTTGCAAAGATATTTCAGTAGGTGTCAACTTATTCAAATCAAGTCTACGATATAAAGAGAGAGGCATAACACTAACACCGGCTCCAAGATCACATCAAGTAGTTTTAACATAGTTTCTTTTAATGGATCATGGTATAGTTGGTACTCCTGGATCTCCTAGTTTCTTTGGTATTCCACCTTTAAAAGTATAATTGGCAAGCATGGTGGAAATTTCAACTTCTGGTATCTTTCTTTTATTTGTCACAATATCTTTCATATACTTAGCATAATGATTTGTTTTAAGCATATTAGTCAAACGCATACGCAAAAAGATAGGTCTAATCATTTCAACAAAGCGCTCAAAATCCTCATCATCCTTTTTCTTGGATGATTTAGGAGGAAAAGGCATGGGTTTCTGAACCCATGGTTCTCTTTCTTTACCGTGCTTCTTAGCAATGAAGTCTCTTTTATCATATCGTTGATTCTTTGATTGTGGGTTATCAAGATCAACAACAGGTTCAATCTCTACATCATCGTTATTGCTAGGTTGAGCATCATCATGAACATCATAATTATCATTTTCACTAGGTTCATGTTCATTAACAGATTGTGTGTCAGCATCAGAAATAGAAATATCATTGGGATTCTCAGGTGTGTCAACAACAGGTTCACTAGAAGCATGCAAAGTCCTATCATTTTCTTTTACTTCTTCTTAGAAGAACTAGGTGCATCAACATTAGCTCTCTGAGAATCTTGCACAATTTTCTTAGGGTGGCCCTCAGGATACAGAGGTTCCTGAGTCATTCTACCCCCTCTAGTCAAAACTCTAACAACATTATAATTTTTCTTATTATTTAATTCATTGAGAAAATAATTTTGTGCTTTAAGTACTTGTTCTACCCGAGTGGTAATCATAGAAGCATGTTTACTAATGAGTTTAAGTTCACCTTTACCTCTAGACATATAATCACTCAAGTGTTCAATCATATAAGCATTACATTTAAATTGTCTACCAACATACGCATTGAAGTTTTCTTGTTTAACAATAAAACTATCAAACTCATCTAAGCATTGGCTACCAGATTATAACAAGGAATATCACCTTCATCAAATCTATAGAGAGAATTTACCTTTACTACCCGTGTCGGGTTATCAAGACCATGTATTTCTTCAATAGGTGGTAAATTCTTAACATCTTCAGCTTTAACACCCTTTTTTTTCATAGATTTCTTTGCCTTTTGCATATCTTCAGGACTGAGAAATAGAATACCCCTTTTCTTCGGAGTTGGCTTAGGAGTTGGTTCGGGAAGTGTCTAATTATTTTCATTACTGAACATATTATTTAATAGCAATTCAGCTTGATCAACAGTTCTTTCCCTGAAAACACAACTAGCACAACTATCTAGGTGGTCTCTGGAAGCATCGGTTAGTCCATTATAAAATATATCAAGTATTTCATTTTTCTTAAGAGGATGATCAGGCAAAGCATTAAGTAATCGGAGAAGCCTCCCCCAAGCTTGTGGGAGACTTTCTTCTTCAATTTGCACAAAATTATATATTTCCCTTAAGGCAGCTTGCTTCTTATGAGCAGGAAAATATTTAGCTGAGAAGTAATAAATTATATCCTGGGGACTACGCACACAACCAGGATCAATAGAATTAAACCGTGTTTTAGCATCACCTTTTAAGGAGAACGGAAATAGCTTAAGGATATAATAGTAGCGAATTTTTTCCTCATTGGTTAATAGGGTGGCTATATCATTCAATTTAGTAAGATGTGCTACACTAGTTTTAGATTCATTGCCATGGAAAGGATCAGATTCAACCAAAGTAATTACCTCAGGATCGATAGAGAAATCATAATCCTTATCAGAAATACACATAGGTGAAGTAGCAAAAGCAGGGTCATATTTCATTCTAGCATTCAAAGACTTTTCTTTCAGCTTAGCTAACAGTTTCTTAAGATATCTATCTTTGCAAGCTAAATGATCTCTAGCGGTTTCTTCATCCATAACATAACCCTCAGGCACAACAAGCAATTCATATCTAGGGGGAGAATCTTCATCATCACTTTCATCAATATTATCAGTTTCAATAATTTCATTCTCTCTAGCCCTAGCAAGTTGTTCATCAAGAAATTCACCATGTGGCACAGTATTATCAAGCAGAGAAGTAGTTTCATCATAATTATCATGCATAGCAGAAGTGGCATCATCAAGAACATGCGACATATCAGATTCAATAGCAGGTGTAGGTGTCGCAAATTTACTCATAACAGAGGGTGAATCAAGTGCAGAGCTAGATGGCAGTTCCTTACCTCCCCTCGTAGTTGAGGGATAAATCTTGGTTTTTACGTCTTTCAAGTTCTTCATAGTGATCAACAGATATAAATCCCAAGTGACTCAAAGAATATAGCAATGCTCCCCGGCAATGGCGCCAGAAATAGTCTTGATAACCCACAAGTATAGGGGATCGCAACAGTTTTTGAGGGTAGTGTATTCAACCCAAATTTATTGATTCGACACAAGGGGAGCCAAAGAATATTCTGAAGTATTAGTAGTTGAGTTGTCAATTCAACCACACCTGAAAGACTTAATATCTCCAGCAAAGTATTTAGTAGCAAAGTAGTATGGAAGTAACGGTAATGGTGGCAAAATTGACAGTAGCAGTTTTGTAGTGATTGTAACAGTGGCAACGGAAAAGTAACTAAGCAAGGATCAATATGTGAAAAGCTCATAGGCATTGGATCAGTGATGGATAATTATGTCGGATGCGATTCCTCATGTAATAGTTATAACATAGGGTGACACAGAACTAGCTCCATTTCATCAATGTAATGTAGGCATGTATTCCGAATATAGTCATATGTGCTTATGGAAAAGAACTTGCATGACATCTTTTGTCCTATCCTCCCGTGGCAGCAGGGTCCTATTGGAAACTAAGGGATATTAAGGCCTCCTTTTAATAGAGTACCGGACCAAAGCATTAACACTTAGTGAATACATGAAGTCCTCAAACTACGGTCATCACCGGGAGTGGTCCCGATTGTTGTCACTTCGGGGTTGCCGGATCATAACACATAGTAGGTGACTATTGACTTGCAAGATAGGATCAAGAAGTCACATATATTCATTAAAACATAATACGTTCCGATCTGAAATCATGGCACTCGGGCCCTAGTGACAAGCATTAACATAGCAAAGTCATAGCAACATCAATCTTAGAACATAGTGGATACTAGGGATCAAACCCTAACAAAACTAACTCGATTACATGGTAAATCTCATCCAACCCATCATCGTCCAGCAAGCCTACGATGGGATTACTCACACACGGCGGTGAGCATCATGGAATTGGTGATGGAGGATGGTTGATAATGACAACGACGATGATCTCCACTCTCTGGAGCCCCGAACGGACTCCAGATCAGCCCTCCCGAGAGAGATTAGGGTTTGGCGGTGTGTCAGGGATATTACTAGCAGGTATAAACCGGCTAGGGAGATCCGGCTTATGGTAATATAGCTGTGTAGTTATAAACTCAGTAGAGGTTACGGCCCATGGAGGCTTAGGGCCCATGTGTAAAGTTTACGGTTGGTAACCGTCCTATCATGTAACTTGAGATACAAGGGAGAAAGAGTAGAGACCGAGACGGACACGATTATGAGCCGGCCTCGGGACTCTGTAAATCGGACCGGGCGTTGCCTCCTATATAAAGGAACAACCTGGCGACGGTTCAAGGGCAGGCAACAATCCGTCGAGAGACAGGCAAGCAATCTGCTCCCTGTTCATCGACGCCCAAGCAATACCAAACCAAACTAGACGTAGGCTTTTACCTTCATCGAAGGGGCCGAACTAGTATAAACCCTCTGTGTCCTTTGTGTGCTTTTAACCTCTTCAAGCTAACCCGTGCGATGGTTCCACAACTAAGTCCGCTAAACCGGACATCTGCCGTGCTAATTCCACGACAGTTGGCGCCCACCATGGGACTTTCGCACGATGGTTTCGAGTTCTTGAAGGGCAGCTTTGAAGGACTCAAGGGCTACGCGGTCGGCCGGATGACCAAGAGTTGCCGCGGCCGGATCTTCATCGACGACACAGGCTGGGGCCCGGAGGCCGATTCAATTGAATATGGGTACCGGGTTCCCTTCGGCGGCATCCACGTCTTCATCGGCAAGATTGGCGAACCGGGACCTGAGCCGGACATCCTCCCCAACATCGTCGAGCCGGCTCAGCGTGCGAGATCGGCCCGGATTCAGCCTGCCATGAAGCATGTTTTCATTGGAGCAATACATGGAGTTCACGCCGAGGACGGATCGGATTCTGGTGGTGAGACAGCTGTCTATTCCGACGATGAATCTTCATCCAGAGAGACTGAATCTTTGTATCTGTTGTTGGACGGCCGATCCGAGGGTGTGACCGATGGAGACAGTATTCCAGGCCCCTTTGATCCGCCAAACCGGGCGGCTGTCTTTATGGCCGGATCACAATCCGCGCCGTAGCCCACGGCGACTGGGGCGTTCACAGCAGAGGTAGCCGGTGCGGGGACGAATAACCAAGCCCCCTCACCGTCCGACGTTCTATCCACCTTGGTTGAGGAGTTGACAACCCGAGCAATAGCAGAGGTGGCTCCTGCTAACAAGGCGCAACATGATGCAGAGATCCTTCAGCTAAGAGGCTGGATCGAGCAAGCCAGACGGGATCTGGACGCAGAGAAAGTCATGATAGCGACAAGGCAAGCGGAGTTGGATTCTCAGGCCTTTCGGCTCAGGATGGATCAGGTTTCTGCGCAGGGAGTAAGGAACATAAGGTATCAGTATCGTCTACCGACAGTTTATGAGGCGATGAATCTCTTTGGCACACCAGGAGCGGGAGCCAGCAATAATCTAGAAGTAAACTGGAGAGGAGCCCCAGCAACAGGCGCACCGGTTCAGCAACCAACCGCGGACCAAGATCGGCGGGTGGTGCCCGTTCCGCACGTCCCCACCCGTCCTGGCCACTACTCCAACCCCCTGGATAACATTGTCGCTGCCGCTTCACGCCTGGCCGCTTTACCCATTGAGGGGACATCCCCCGTGGCGATGGAAGCATGCAGGGTCAAGGATCTGCTTGACACGGCATTAACACAGCAGCAGGCGTACTCCTACAGCAGGGAGAGACTTCATTCAACACCCCGCCACAGCCGAAGTTATACTAGGCATTGGGATGAACCGGAGGTGTCCAGTAGTGAACGAAGGCGACACCGTCACAGACAGGATAATCCGGCAGGCACAGAGGCGCAAGCCCAGGAGGCGGTAAACCGGGCTAGACCTACGGCCCGCAAGGACATCCGCCAAACAATGCCGGTTCACACAACCACATCAGAGACGGGAGTCACGGCGAGTTCCTTTGGAGTGCAGTGTCTCATTCCTGCTTTACGAAGCATAAGGTTACCCAAGGACTTCAAAGGTCCACGAAAGGTGCCTAACTATACAGCAGATCTAGCTCCAAAGGCTTGGATTGAGAGCTATGAGATGGCTATGGAGATGCTGGATGTGGATGAAGCAGCATGCACGGAGTATTTCACCATGATGCTTGAGGGTACAGCCCGGACATGGTTAAAGGGCTTAACGCCTAACTCCATCGAATCATGGGGTGAATTGTGCCGCCAGTTTATCAAAAATTTCAAGGACACGTGCAAACAGCCAATGTCAGTAGTGGACCTGGCAGCATGTATACAAGGAGAGCAGGAGCCTACGAGCGCATGGGTGCGGCGAGTGTCGGAAATCTTACACTCTTCGAACGGTATCAGTCCCAGCACGGCGATAGTAACACTGGAAAACAATTGCCGGTTCGAGTCTCTGAAGCTGAAGCTGGGACGGCTCAAGCAGGATTGTAATGACATGGGAACTCTCATGAGCGCTTTGGTGAAATATGGGGACTCCGACAACACTAAGTACCCAGAAGCGGATGGGGATAAGTCCGGGAAAGCAAATAAGCAAGGTAAACCGGCGCAGGCTAGTCCGGTCGGAACAAACTTCAACGATAAGCGAAAGGCAGAGGGTGGCTCTGATTTTGTGGCCAATACCAAAGTTCAAGGAAACTTTCAATGCAACAAGGGTAGACCGCCTCCACACAACGGCAGAGGGTTCATTAATCTGGAGCAACAGTTGAACGAGCCTTGCCCGAAGCACAGCACAGAGGAACGCCCAGCTAAACACACATGGGGGGAATGCCGGGTCATGATGGAGGCCATGAACCGGGCCAGATTCAACAACGGACCACTGGGCGGCGGTTCAGGCCCCGGGTTTCATGGTCTGGGTCATCAGGGTAATGGCTCCGGATCAGGATATCATGGCGGCAACAATGGTTACAACCAAGGCAATCATCAGTATGGTCAGGGCGGTTACAACAACCAAGGCAACAATGAGTATGGTCAGAGCGGTTACAATAACCAAGGCAACCAACAACAGGGCCAAGGTAATCACAACAACCAAGGCAATCAACAGCGTCAGCAGCAGCAGCAATCCAGATATAAGAGTAATCTGAGTAGTGGACAGTATCATGTGTTCACCACGAGTTTGTGCAAACGAGATCAGAAAGTTTTAAAGCGGGCGGTCCACACGGTTGAACCGGCAATACCCCGATTCCTGCGCTGGTCGGAACAACCTATTGTGTGGAGCAGAGAGGATCACCCGCCACGGGTTGACAATCCGGGCCAATTGGCCTTAGTGGTGGCACCATGATACGTCCAAAACGTATCTATAATTTCTGCTTGCTCCATGCCACTTTTGGGTGATATTGCTATGATATTCATACACTTCCATACACTTTTGATCATATTTGGACTAACCTATTAACTCAGTGCACCCCAGTGCCAGTTTCTGTTTTTGGCTGTTTTTGTATTTCAGGTTTTCACATTACGAGAACTGCCAGGAAAAATCCAGAAAAATTATATAAAAAATCAGCGTTCCAGAACCTACCGTGCGCCCGAAGGACAACCGGGGGGGGGGGGGCACCAGGGCTCCAGGCGCCCTGGCGGCGCGCCCCCCCTGGGCCGCGCCGGGGGGGCGCCTAGGCCCCCCGAGCCCCGTCTGGTGCCCCCCTTCGGCATATATTTAGAGCGTCCTTCGAAACCCTCGGGACGGGAACTCTTTTTCGCGATCTCATCTCTGTTCCACCGCCGCCGCCGCTTCCAAGATCAGGAGCACCAGGAGAACTCTTCCCGGCACCCTGCCGGAGGGGAGGATCACCATCGGGAGCCTCTCCACCACCATGGACGCCTCCCGGATGAGTTGTGAGTAGTCTCCCTTGGACCATGAGTCCATGACCAGTAGCTATGTGATGTTCTCCTCCCGTTCTTGTGCTTCACTAATTAGTCCTCGTGAGCTGCCCTACATGATCAAGGCACATATGTAATCTTTATGCTGTTGCTATGATGAATTTGCTGGGATCCGATGGATTATGAGATTATGTTCAGATTGTGATTGAGTAATATATTTGATCTACCTCTTTTATATTTATGTTCATAAGTAATTCTTGCATGTTCTCCGTTGTTATTTATTGCTTTGGCCAAGTAGTAGGTAGTGACTCCAAGAGGGAACGTTATGCTCGATTGTGGGTTCATGCCCCTCGATGACTAGCTTGAGTGACAGAAACATGAGTCTAGGGGATGTGCTGTTGCCACAAGGGGGAAACAACGGTGCTTGTGCCCGCGGGTGCAAGGATTGTTTACTTTACGCAAAGTTCTTTTAATGCAGTTGTCTGTTGCATTGAGTTTACACTATGGGTGGGACTCGCAACTTAATACCAGCGAGATGTTCTGGATAGATATCTCAAGGTGGATGATTAGTAGTAGATATTGATGGATTGCGGTCTACTTACTTTGGCGTACCGCCCATGCTTTGAACCTCAACCTTTCTTGCAATGTAGTCAGTATTGGTTTGCGTTCGTGGTCCTGTCAATTGCCGAGCTATAATTCGTTTACCTCACATAGCTGTTTTATCGTCTTTTGGGAGAGAGACATCACTAGTGAACATCATGAGATTCCGGTCCACATTACCATCATTGATCACATCCGCTATTTACTTTTCGCTTTTACTTACTATTGCAAACATTATCTATCACTACTATCATTTGCGTTTAATCCTTTGTGAACTACAAGGCCGGAGGGATTGACAACCTCTCTGTACTCGTTGGGAGCAAAGTTATTTGTATCTGTGTGCAGGTCCACGTTGATTGCTAATATCTGGCGCCGTTAGCAGTTGACACCTACTTGTTGAACCTAGGAGTCTCTGGTGATTCGATCCTTGGCATCTTTGCTAAGGGAAAAACTTCCACAACACTGCATCTTACACCTTCCACTTGGGGTAACCAACGAGGGGTTAGAGGCCCATCAAGGAGTTTTTCTGGCGCCGTTGCCGGGGACTCCACTCTTCAGGATAGGGGAGTTGCATGCTATCTTTTACCTTTGCTTTTTAGTCTTGTTAGTTTACCTTTCAGTTTTTGCTTTAGTATCCTTTATCCAAAAATTACAAATTTTTTTATTTTGCCTTCCTATTAGTAGTCCTATCTGTTTAGCTAAACATGTTAGGATATGGTGCTTTGAGGGAATCAGAAGTTCTAGATTTCCATCAAAGGGATGGAGAAAATATGAAGAAGGCATGGGACAGAATTTCTGATGCACATAGGAGAATTATGCCTTGGATACCTATAAAAATTGTGCTTAGGAATTTTTACCAGGGTCTTTTTAAATGGTGTAAACACTCTCTTGATATTATAGCCGAGGGAGATTTCCTAGAGTGTGATGAAGCTAGAGCTCTTGAAATTATACATGGTCTATCTAGTTACTTTGTTTATGATCATAATTTTGATACTGTCATAGATAGACTTGCTACTATTGAAAAGAGAATGGATGCTCTAGACTTAATGAAGGTAGAGAAACCCAAACCCAATAAGAGTGATATTTTGGAAATAGATAATGACTGGGAGCCTCTTGTTAGGATTAGCATCTCTAATCAAGACTTCCTTGCTTATTGTGATATTGGATCTATGGTTTCTACTATGCCAAAAATTGTTCATGATTCTTTAAAATTTAACATGGATAGATTACCATCTTATCATGAACACACTAATGGAGATATTTCTGAAATCCAGGGAAGAATAAAAGATGTGCCAGTTAAATTCCTTAAAGGGATTGCAATGGTTGATTTCTTCATCATGGAGCCAAACCAAGGAAATATAGTGCTTGGAAGGGACTTCCTCCGAGCGGTAAAAGGCTTCATCGATATAGGTAAGGGACAAATCCACTTATGCAGGAAGGCAAAAGGTGTGTACCCCTTTCCTAGAAGGAACAAGAGTGAACTTGTTGAGGAACCATATGAATCAATTTATAACTCCGATTATTATGATGGTTATTGATTCCTCTATGCATTATGCCTAGCTTAAAGGCATAAAAGAAAGCGCTTTTGGGAGGCAGCCCACATGAATAAATTTTTATATTTTGCTTTTGTTGTGTCTTGATGTTGTTTACTACAGTAGCATCATCATTATATCTTTGCTTTTCATATTTGTGCCAAGTATAGCCTCTGATTGCTAGAAAGTTCAAAAGTTGTGAGGTGCTGTCCAGGAAACAGATTCTGTCCTTGGATAGAAAAATTCGTATAAAATCACCAGATCATCTTTTTAGTCTGAATGTTTTCGACAGCGTTCTCTATATAATTGTCTTTCGTGCGTCTGTTCTGAGTTTTTTGATTTGAGTTGCAGAAGTGCCCCGAACAAATCGATTACTACCTGCTGTTCTGTTTTTCACAGATTCTGTCCTGTTTTGCCTTTCCTTCATTTTGCAAACCAAGAGCTTGCTTTTTCTTTGCAAAAATCTTTTGGCAATCTTGAGAAACAGTAGAACTTCAAGAATATCTTTATTTCCAGCAAGGTACAATTATTTTATTAAGGGTACTAACCTCGTTAATCAGATTATGATGAGTTATGTATGAAGGGAGTTTTCAAGTGTGCGAGGGAAGATGATAAAAAGATTCAGGAGTGTCAAGCGCTCAAGCTTGGGGATGCCCCCGTGCACCCCCAAGAAATATTCAAGGAGACTCAAGCGTCTAAGCTTGGGGATGCCCCCGTGCATCCCCTTCTCCATCAACATTATCAGTTCGTCTTTCGTTCCGCTATATTTTTATCACTTCATGTGTTAAGTGCTATTCTTGGAGCGTCTTGCTTTTAGTTTTCTTTTTAGTTTTTCATAACGAGTCGGAACTCAGCTTTCTTTATGTGGGAGAGAAACACGCTCCACTTCTACCTAGAACATAACATAGAATTTTCATGTCTATCTTTGTTGTGTGTGTTCTTTGTCTTTTAATAGCTACTATCATGCTCTGCTCTTAGTATTCATGCTTATCTTTTCAAAGAGCTTTTGTTTAGTTGGTTGCTTGAACTCTCTTTAATTACCATGCTCACCTTATTAAGAGAGTTTGCTTCCGTTGCATTGGTTTATATGTCTATGATAAAGATGCTACGTGCATGATGGCGCTTAGTAGTTCAGGTTTTCTTATGGTTAATCTCAAATAGCTGGGGGATTCCCAATGTGTTATTGGAGTACCAACATGATTTGTTTGCCTATGATGTGGTATGGTTAGTAATATCTTCCTTCAAGAATTTATTTTGATTGACTTGGCGTATGCTCACGCATATTTAAGACTGTAAAGAAAGTCTGTCAAGCCTTGCTGATCTTTTATTTCTGAGTAGCGATATAACTACCATGCCTGATTCAATATTGCTTTGTCGCTCTGCATGATTATGACCGTCATTGCTCTCTTAGTTGGTCGCTCCCAGTCTTTTGCTAACCTTCACCTGTACTAAGCAGACTAACTTTGCAATACATAGCTCATGGGAAAGTAGCTTAAAAACTATTGTGGTAAAGAATATGTTGCCTATGTATCTTATTTCTTATAAGTTGCTTGCTGAGCGGTAACCATGTTTCTGGGGACGCCATCAACTGTCACACTTTTGTTGAATATCATGTGAGTTGCTATGCATGTTTGTCTTGTCTGAAGTAAGGGTGATTTGCCATGGGTTGAATGAGTATGCATATTGTTAGAGAAGAACATTGGGCCGCCAACCAAAGCCATGCATCATGGTGGAAGTTTTAGCTTGGACATTAATCATCAATATCTTATGAGAATATGCTTATGCATTATAGAGGAGTCCATCATCTATTTTCTATGTTGTCCCGGTATGGATGTCCTCAAGTTGAGATCTATCAAAAACGAGAAATCAAATGCGATTTATCTCCTTGGACCTTTGTACAGGTGGCATAGAGGTACCCCTTTGTGACACTTGGTTGAAACATATGTAATGCAATGATAACCCATGGAAATCCGAGCTAATTAGGACAAGGTGCGAGCACTATTGGTATTCGATGCATGAGGCTTGCAACTTATAGGATGTCTTATGCATGACACATATGAAGTACTACTACCGTTGACAAAATTGCTTCTATGTTTTCAAAATAAAAAAGCTCTAGCACATAACCATTCTTTTACTTTTTAAGTCTCCACCTTCTTTCTTCAAGCACCAACTACTGAGAGCATGATTGTCATTCTAAGTGTAATGTGCATTGTCCCAAAGTAGCATTGTCTTTTGCATGATTGTGATATCGTTTATTTTGAAATCATTGTATCTAGTCATCACTTAAACCTTGAAGGTGCTCCTGCATTTTTGTTTTGCTTCACTAAAGGGGGCAAGCTAGATATCACTTTATCATATTTGCACATCATGATCATTTCAAATCTTTTTGATGTTTCAGTTTCATATTGTAAAACTTTCAGTCCTTTGTGATTTTCTCATGAGGGAACTCAATTACTTTAGATTCATTATCTCAGTAAGCTTTTGTCATATGACTATGAATAAGTCCTATATGGTTAATAGCATGTCACCACAGAAATTATTCTTGTTATCATTTAACTACTCGAGGACGAGCAGGAATTAAGCTTGGGGATGTTGATACGTCCAAAACGTATCTATAATTTCTGCTTGCTCCATGCCACTTTTGGGTGATATTGCTATGATATTCATACACTTCCATACACTTTTGATCATATTTGGACTAACCTATTAACTCAGTGCACCCCAGTGCCAGTTTCTGTTTTCGGCTGTTTTTGTATTTCAGGTTTTCACGTTACGAGAACTGCCAGGAAAAATCTAGAAAAATTATATAAAAAATCAGCGTTCCAGAACCTACCGTGCGCCCGAAGGACAGCCGGGGGGGGGGGGGCACCAGGGCTCCAGGCGCCTGGGCCCCCCGAGCCCCGTCTGGTGCCCCCCTTCGGCATATATTTAGAGCGTCCTTCGAAACCCTCGGGACGGGAACTCTTTTTCGCGATCTCATCTCTGTTCCGCCGCCGCCGCCGCCGCTTCCAAGATCGGGAGAAACAGGAGAACTCTTCCCGGCACCCTGCCGGAGGGGAGGATCACCATCGGGAGCCTCTCCACCACCATGGACGCCTCCCGGATGAGTTGTGAGTAGTCTCCCTTGGACCATGAGTCCATGACCAGTAGCTATGTGATGTTCTCCTCCCGTTCTTGTGCTTCACTAATTAGTCCTCGTGAGCTGCCCTACATGATCGAGGCACATATGTAATCCTTAGGCTGTTGCTATGATGAGTTTGCTAGGATCCGATGGATTATGAGATTATGTTCAGATTGTGATTGAGTAATATATTTGATCTACCTCTTTTATATTTATGTTCATAAGTAATTCTTGCATGTTCTCCGTTGTTATTTATTGCTTTGGCCAAGTAGTAGGTAGTGACTCCAAGAGGGAACGTTATGCTCGATTGTGGGTTCATGCCCCTCGATGACTAGCTTGAGTGACAGAAACATGAGTCTAGGGGATGTGCTGTTGCCACAAGGGGGAAAACAACGGTGCTTGTGCCCGCGGGTGCAAGGATTGTTTACTTTACGCAAAGTTCTTTTAATGCAGTTGTCTGTTGCATTGAGTTTACACTATGGGTGGGACTCGCAACTTAATACCAGCAAGATGTTCTGGATAGATATCTCAAGGTGGATGATTAGTAGTAGATATTGATGGATTTCGGTCTACTTACTTTGGCGTACCGCCCATGCTTTGAACCTCAACCTTTCTTGCAATGTAGTCAGCATTGGTTTGCGTTCGTGGTCCTGTCAATTGCCCAGCTGTAATTCGTTTACCTCACATAGCTGTTTTATCATCTTTTGGGAGAGAGACATCACTAGTGAACATCATGAGACTCCGGTCCATATTACCATCATTGATCACATCCGCTATTTAATTTTCGCTTTTACTTACTATTGCAAACATTATCTATCACTACTATCATTTGCGTTTAATCCTTTGTGAACTACAAGGCCGGAGGGATTGACAACCTCTCTGTACTCGTTGGGAGCAAAGTTATTTGTATCTGTGTGCAGGTCCATGTTGATTGCTAATATCTGGCGCCGTTAGCAGTTGACACCTACTTGTTGAACCTTGGAGTCTCTGGGGATTCGATCCTTGGCATCTTTGCTAAGAGAAAAACTTCCACAACACTGCATATTACACCTTCCACTTGGGGTAACCAACGAGGGGTTAGAGGCCCATCACACCATAGGTGGGTGGCTACAAATTCACCAAGGTCCTCATGGATGGCGGCAGCAGCATCAATATCCTATATTACGAGACCTTCCGTCGCATGGGGCTGACGGATAAGAAGCAAAGACAGTCAAACACGGTATTTCATGGAGTAGTGCCAGGTAAATCAGCTTACCCAGTTGGGAAAATTGACCTAGAAGTTACCTTTGGAGATGAACATGATTCTAGGTCAGAAACGATAACCTTTGAAGTTGTAAAGATCCGTAGCCCCTATCATGCCCTGTTTGGACGGCCGGTTTATGCCAAGTTTATGGCTAGACCGTGCTATGTTTATCTGCAGCTCAAGATGCCGGGTCACAAGGGAACCATCACGGTTCGTGGAAGTCGCAAGATTGCATTGGAGTGCGAAGAAGGGGACGCTGCTTATGCGGAGGCAGTATGTGCTACAGAGGAATTGAAGTTTTACAAAGACAATGTTGATCCGGCAGATATGTCCCCGTTGAAGAAGCCAACTACAGAGCATGATCCGGTGTTGAAGTTTAAATCGGCAGAGGAAACCAAGCAAGTCGACTTTGTGCCAGGCGATTCATCCAAGCAGTTCACTATCAGCGCTAACCTTGACCCTAAATAGGAAAGCGCGCTCATCGAGTTCATCCGTGAGAACCGGGATATCTTTGCATGGAAACCTTCTGACATGCCAGGTATACCAAGGGAACTCACTGAGCACAGTCTTAATATTGATCCGAAGTTCGAACCGGTCAAGCAGTATCTGTGCCGCTTCAACGAAGAAAGGCGCAGGGCTATAGGGGAAGAAGTGGCCAGGCTTTTGGCCGCAGGGTTCATAGTTGAAGTGTTCCACCCGGAGTGGTTGGCTAATCCGGTGCTGGTGTTAAAGAAAAATGGAAAGTGGAGAATGTGTGTGGATTACACAGATCTAAACAAAGCTTGTCCAACCGATCCTTTTGCTCTCCCTCGTATTGATCAGATCATTGATGCTACGGCGGGATGTGAGCGGCTAAGTTTTTTGGATGCATATTCAGGGTATCACCAGATCAAGATGGCAGTTAAAGACCAAGATAAGACAGCTTTCATAACTCCTTTTGGTGCCTTTTGCTACGTGTCTATGCCCTTTGGGCTCAAGAGTGCCCAAGCAACTTACCAGCGTTGTGTACAGAACTGTCTTAAGGGGCAGATAGGGAGAAATGTACATTCCTAGGTGGATGATATCGTGGTGAAGTCAAGGAAGGAGGAGACATTGATAGAGGACCTCAAGGAGACCTTTGATAACCTTCGGGCCTATAAAATGATGCTTAATCCGGAGAAGTGTGCTTTCGGTGTTCCGGCGGGCAAGCTCCTTGGATTCTTGGTGTCAAATAGAGGAATAGAAGCCAATCTGGAGAAGATCAAGGCAATCACGTCCCTGACTAAACCGGCTTGCATCAATGATGTTCAGCGTATCGCCGGCCGGATTACAGCGTTGAGCCGATTCATCAGTCGTCTAGGGGAGAAAGCAATTTCGCTTTATCAGATGCTAAAAAAGACAGACCGGTTTATACGGAGTGATGGGGCAAACGCTGCATTTGAGGATTTGAAGCGGCAACTGGAAGAGCCACCGGTCCTTGCTGCGCCCGTTGATAAGGAGCCGCTGCTGTTATACGTGGCCGCCAATGCACGGGAAGTCAGCGCGGCAATCGTGGTCGAACGCAAGGAAGCAGGAAAGGAATATCCGGTTCAATGTCTGGTTTATTATGTCAGTGAGGTTCTTATTGAATCCAAACAAAGGTACCCACATTGGCAGAAGCTGGTATACGGCGTGTTCATGGCAAACCGGAAGTTGAAGCATTACTTCCAAGGCCACCCAATAACTGTCGTTAGTTCAGCTCCGTTAGGGGATATAATCCAGAACAGAGAAGCCACGTGCAGAGTCGCAAAGTGGGCTATTGAGCTTAGCCCACACAGATTGAAGTATGTACCACGCACCGCTATCAAATCCCAAGCATTGGTAGATTTTATCAATGATTGGACAGAATTGCAAGCACCAGAGGAGAAGCCGGATCATACATACTGGACTATTCACTTTGACGGTTCAAGGCAATTAGAAGGCTCGGGGGCTGGAGTTGTGTTAACTTCCCCGCGAGGTGACAAATTTTGTTATGTCCTCCGTCTAATGTTTCCTTGTACTAACAATGCAGCGGAATATGAGGCATTGCTTCATGGCCTGCGGATGGCTAAGGAGATGAACTTGAGCCGGGTCAAGTGTTTTGGTGATTCAGATTTAGTGGCACAACAATTATCCGGCAAGTGGGATTCTAAAGACCCTCTCATGGCAGCCTACAGACGAGAAGTTGAAGCAGTCGCAGGATATTCCAAAGGATATCAGGTGGATCACATAGACCGGCAGAAAAATGAAGCGGCCGATGCTCTAAGCCGGCTGGGTTCTCAGCGTAAGCGTGTGCCACCGAATACCTTTTTGGATGAGCTACACAGTCCATCAGTTCAGGTACCATCGGAGGAGGATTTGGCTGTTCCTGATCCAGAAGCGCAGTTGGTTGCGGCACTTCATGTTATCCCGGATTGGACACTCCCTTACTTGGCATATCTAAGCCGTGGAGAGCTGCCAGATGATGAGATTGAAGCAAGGCAGATAATCCGGCGATCAAAATCGATGACAATTCTAAACGGGGAACTTCACCATCGCAGTGTTTCCGGAGCATTTCAGCGGTGTGTGTCATCTGAGGAAGGCTGTGACATCCTTCGAGAGATTCATGAAGGGGATTGTGGTCATCACGCCGGTTCAAAATCCTTGGTTGCTAAAGCTTTCCGACATGGGTTCTATTGGCTGACAGCAATGCTGATGCGGAGGATCTGGTCCGGAAGTGCGATGCTTGTCAGAAATTTTCACGGCGTGCTCTTGTTCCGGCACAGGAGCTGCGGATGATACCAATTACTTGGCCGTTTGCGACTTGGGGGCTTGATATGGTCGGGCCTTTTAAACCATCCCAAGATCAAAAAACTCATCTGCTGGTTGCTGTGGATAAGTTTAGGAAGTGGATTGAGGCAGAGCCTGTGAGCAAGTGTGATGCGGCAACAGCGGTTAAATTCATCAAAAAGATAATTTTTCGGTTTGGCTTTCCACACAGCATCATCACAGACAATGGCACCAATTTATCTAAAGGAGAGATGGAAGAGTTTTGTCAACGGGAGCATATTCGCCTAGATGTGTCTTCTGTAGCTCACCCTCAATCCAATGGTCAAGCTGAAAGGGCCAATCAAGAGATTTTGCGAGGTATCAAGCCCCAGCTTATGACTCCCGTGCAAAGAATACCAGGGTGATGGGTTGAGGAGTTACCTTCTGTCCTCTGGAGCATCAATACTACGTCGAACAGATCCACAGGTTATACACCTTTCTTCATGGTGTACGGTGCTGAAGCGGTTCTTCCAGGCGATATCCGCCATGATTCACCACGAGTGACGGCTTATGTTGAAGCAGCCAATGAGCAGGCAAGACATGATAGTTTGGATCGGCTAGATGAAGAGCGTGACATAGCAGCAGCATGATCTGCGATTTATCAGCAGGACTTGCGCAGATATCACAGCCGCCGGGTTAAAACCAGGACGTTCCAGGAGGGGGACTTGGTACTCCGGCTCATCGAGGACCAAACAGATATGCACAAGCTATCCCCACCTTGGGAAGGGCCCTTTGTGGTCAGGAAGAATCTACACAACTGTTCATATTACCTGGTGGATGTTCGAGAGCACAAAGACTCACGGACATCAGAAGAAGAGACGAAGAGGCCGTGGAACATTGCTCTCCTGCGGCCCTACTACACTTGAGCCATGAGCTCTGCTGTATCCTATGTATATATTATGATTAATGAATAAACCGGCGCCCTTGGTAAACCGGGGGATCAGCCTTTTTTCTTCTAAATATATGTCTTGTGCAACCATTACAAATATTTCGAAATAAGCTATTTTATGCAGAAATGACCAAACTAGGGGGCTACGGATCACATGTGAATCCTCGCTAAAAGTCTTATCTGGTCCGGTCTACATGATTATCTTCACATCAAGCGCCCTTTGGATAAACTCCATCGATTGGCAAAAATCTGTTCTTGTCCCTAGGGAACCTTCCTTTGATGGGAGATGCAATATTTCCTGCCCCTTGGTTGATCATTCCCTTTGATGACAAAAGAAAAAAAACCCGTTCTTGTCCCTAGGGAACCTTCCTCTGATGGCATATGCAATATTTCCTGCCCCTTGGTTGATCATTCCCTTTGATGGCAAAAGAAAACAAACATGTTCTTGTCCCTAGGGAACCTTCCTTTGATGGCAGATGCAATATTTCCTGCCCCTTGGTTGATCATTCCCTTTGATGGCAAAAGAAAAAACTTGTTCTTGTCCCTAGGGAACCTTCCTTTGATGGCAGATGCAATATTTCCTGCCCCTTGGTTGATCATTCCCTTTGATGGCAAAAGAAAATATGTTCTTGTCCTTAGGGTACTTCCTTTGATGGCAAATGCAATATTTCTTGCCCCTTGGAAGATACATACCCTTTGATGGCAAAAGAAAAGTTCTTATCTGTCGTGGAATTAACATAGCAGATGTCCGGTTTAACGGACTTAGTTGAGGAACCATCGCACGGGTTAGCTTGAAAGGGTTAAAAGCACACAAAGGACACAGAGGGTTTATACTAGTTCGGCCCCTTCGAGGAAGGTAAAAGCCTACGTCTAATTTGGTTTGGTATTGCTTGGGCGTCGATGAACAGGGAGCGGATCGCTTGCCTGTGTCTCGACGGGTTGTTTCTTGTCCTTGAACCGTCGCTGGGTCGTCCCTTTATATAGAGGCGACGCACAGTCCGGTTTACAGAGTCCCGAGGCCAGCTCATACTTGTGTCCGCCTCGGTCTCTGCTCTTTCTTCCTTGTCTCTCAAGTTACATGATCAGGCGGTTTACAAACCGTAACTCTATACATGGGCCCTAAGCCTTCATGGGCCGTAACCTCTACTGGGTATTACAATTATACAACTACATTACCATAATCCGGTTTACACTAGCCGGTTTATACCTGCTAGTAATATCCCTGACATTAGGCCCCAGAATGATTTGAACTTGTTCACATCAGTCTTCTCAGTCTTGCATGTTCTTCTCTCTTGTGTCTTCTCATTTTTGTAAACCGGCGATGACGTCATCCTTGGAAATCACTTAATTCGACCGTGACATCACTTCCGCATTTAACGCGCGCAGCTGTCTGTTATTTTTGTTTAAAGGCCATCCCGAGAATCGAGGCGACAGGGAATCTTTATCCAATCTCTCACTTCCTCAAATCTCGCGCCTGCCGTTTCGTCTCCCCCCCTTTATAAATACCGCCGCATCTCTTTTCCTTCTCCTTCCTATCGTCTTCTTCCTCTGTCGCCCGAGCTCCAGCTTCCGCCGTCGTCCCTCAAGCTCGCCGTTGCCAGCAAGTCCGGCCGCCACATCAACCTGAACGTGACCAGATAACTCCGCCGCCGTCTCCTGCTGCCTCAGGTAACCTTTCTCCTTTGCTGTAGATCTGTAGCCTTAGGGTTCCTCCTATGCCTCCGCCATTAGACCTAGAAAGAGCTTCATCTGTTCGTCCTAGACGCCATGTTCGTAGTGGTTTCAATCCTTTAGATTTGTCTTCAAAACCTGCTTCTGCTCCGCTGCCTTATGCTTAGATTTAGGCATTAAATTCAACCTTTAGATTTGTCCGTTCTGTTATAAGACCCCCGTAGTTCTTTCTGTAATAGACCTGCATAAGTTTTCTCTTTTTCTTACCGCTCAGATCTGTTTTACCTTAGCTTTCCGTAGAAACTTGTTTCTTCACCTTTATAGATCTGTACTATATTCGCCGGTTTAGTCAGTCATGTATTGCTTCTGTAACGCATCAACAATGAACGCGACGGTTTAGCACCTCCCTTTGTTATCATGAACCGGTAGTAATGCGTTTCCTACTTACTGCCGGGTTAGCAATGTCATTAGTCCCTTGTCTAAACCGTCGGTGTGACTTTGCACATGTGATCCGGTTTTATATCTGTACTTGAATAATCCGGATTTTATACTTCGCCTTTTCAGCACTCTCCTTCTGCTACTATGTCTGCCAAACAGTTTGTCTCTTGCAACTAGGTCCCTTCCGTCATTACGGAAGAAGATTTAGTTAATGCAGCTGCTGTTGGCACTCTGGGCCCTCAATCAGTCCTAAAATGGCGGGCCCCAGGAGATGAATGTCCCCCTACTCCCAGAGAAGGGGAAGTTATTGTCTTCTTTGACCACATGGCCCGAGGTTTTACTCCTCCCGGTTCGAAATTCTTCCAGGACGTGGTTGCCGCTTTTCAACTTCACCCTCAAGACATAGGTCCAAATTCTATTTCAAACATCTGCGATTTTCAAGTTTTCTCAGAGGTGTATCTGCAAGAGGAGCCATTAGTCGACTTGTTCTGGGATTTTTTCCATTTGAACCGGCGAACTGAATTTACTGGCGGACCTCATCAAGAACTGGGCGGGGTCAGCATTCAGAAGAGAAGAGACGCAGTCTTTTGTGATGCCGCTCTCCATACACACCCCAAGGAATGGAACAAGTCTTGGTTTTATTGCCTTGACACATCACCTGAAGGAGAGAACCCACTGCTGGGTTATCGCGAATACCGTCTTCCTAAAGATCACCCTCTGCCGCAGCGTCTCAGTTCTTCAGAACGGCCTCGGTTCGCTTCTCAACTCGCCAAGCTGAAGGCCTTTATGGCCAACGGATTAACCGGGGTTGATTTCATGCGTTGCTGGCTTACCTGGAGTATCTTCCCTCTGAGCCCACACTCTAGTTTGATGTGTAAGTATTCCAGAAAGCCGGATGATCCTCAGCGGTTTTCCAAAATAACGCTTTCTGAATCGGAAGTCATTCAATCTGCCAAGAAGATGCTCAATGTCTCTTTGGAAGAATGTAGCCAAACCGGATTGGCTCCGTACTATAAGAAGAACAAGCTGCCTGCAGTAAGTCTTACTCTCTTCCGTATGTTTGTAATCCGTTTATTTAAATCATTTTCCAGTTATCTTTCATCTTTTGAACAGGCTGATAATCCCTTTTGGAAGAGGAAACCTCAGGATAAAGCAGGCAAACAGCCGCGCCGGAAAACTTACGCTATTAAGAAGAAAAAGGCGGCCGCTGGCTCCGGTTCACATGCTGAAGAAGATGATCCGGACTCTGAGGTATGAATTAATCCGGCTATGATTTGTTCACTTTTATCCAGACTTGTGTTAACGGTGTCTTTTCACAGGATTTGGCTGAAGGAGATAAAGCGGCAGAAACTAAGGTAATTACTCTTTCTTCAGACTCTGGACCGCCTCCACCAAAAATTCGTCGGGTAGTCCGAAAATATCAATTTTCTCATCCTTACGCTCAACTGGACCCCAATTTTCTTTTGAAGAAACAGCAACATGAAGCTCGCCGGGCTACACGCCATAGTGGCCTTGTAGTTGAATCGTCCAGAATATCTCTTACTCCAGCTCGGAGGCGCCGCTCTGAGATTATACTCTCTCCAACTCTTCTTCATCCCAAGGCCGGGCTTATACGCAAACCGCTTAAACCGTCTGACCCTAATTATCAAGAGACTCCCTTATCTTCCTCTGGCGAATCCACTGCCACACAAGTCCCAGCTCTGAAGACTGTCCTTGGGTAAGTCCTTTATCTTATCCGGTTTATCTTTGCATTTGCTTTATAGTTCTGACTTCTTTTCCAATTTCTTTCAGCAAACCTAAGCCTAGCAAAAAGGCTAAGGCCAGCAAAACGACTGCTGAGACTGCCACTGATGATCCGGCCGTTGATCCGGATACCACCGTCCCTCCGGAAGGTGAGCCCACAATTCCGCTTGAAGATCATGCTTCCATGGATCACACTTATGCCACCGTTCCTGAGAATCCCAACACTGAAAACGTCCATGAACCGGCAAGTCTTGCCTGGGCCAACCCTCCTCGGACTAGCCCGGCTCCCGCTAGTCCTGTTCACACTGCTACTCCACCACCAGCAGCTGCTCCTTCTCCGGATGTTCAAGTAACCGGTACAGCTTACACCGCTCCTGGTGAGCCCACTGTTTTGGCTAAGCATATAGCTAAAGCGGAGAAACTGCATCACGAAAAGGGCAAATGGAGTACAGAGTTGTCTAGTTTCGCCGACATGAGTGCCCAGGAGCTCTATTCCGGGTATTTGAACCGACTTCATACTTGTCGAGACTATGAAGCGGGCTTGGTTAACATGATGAAGGACAAGTATGAGGTATCTCCCTTGCCATTGATTTTTGCCTTTGTTGTGTTTCTGTCTACATCATGGTAGCCCCCAAGTTCCGGTTTAGCTATGTTTTAAAAGGTGAACCGGTACTTCCAATTCGAGCAAATGATCTTACATTAGCCCCCAAGTGTCAAGTAGACAACTTGTTTGTGTGCTTGAGACTTGTTTTGAATTGTGACTTCTTGATACTTCAATCGTCCATTAGCCCCCAAGTGTCAAGTGGATAACTTGGTTATGTGCTTGAGACTTGTCTGAATTTTGCCCTTATTCCACTTGATTTCCCTTGCAGGCCGATTTGAACCGAAGGGCTGAAGAAATCACTGAACTCCGGAACAGACTTGCTGAAACTGAATCTGCTGCTGCTAAGGCCAAGAAAGATTTGGCGCTGAGCTTAACTATTGCTGAACAGCTGAAGAAGTATTTTGAAGAGGAGCGGACATCCTTTGAAGTGCAAAAGAACGCTTTGGAAAAAAGAGCAAAGGATGCCGAGGAAGCTCTTAATCCGGTAACAGAAGAGTTAACCGGTTTAAAACGGCAAATAGAACTGATGACTTCTGCTGTCTTCGGTAAGTACTTAATCTACACGCATGCTTTCATCCTTGCAGTCTGTATTTCGGTCCGGTTTAACTGTAATGATCTTATGTAGGGCGCCGTGTTACCCATCTTGGGGATGATTTACGGAAGAAACTCAAGGCGTCTTATACTCTGGTCGAGTAGCTGTATTCCGACGCTCAAAGGATCATAAGCGCAATGTCTTTCAAGAAACCGGCCCCCACCACTATCCAAGGTACACTAGAGAAACTTTCTGTCTTGCCAGCATGCTTGGAGGAAGTGAAGAAGTCTGCTGCCCGAGCCAGTTCTCTCATGGCGCTCACCCGAGCCAAAGCGTGGGTTCCAGATTTTGATCCGGAAGAAGCCTTGAACGGCTATCCCAGCACTAAAGAAGACGGATCAGCTTTCACTGCCAAAGATCTCCACGCTTTGACGAAGGAGATGCGTCCTCTCGCTAGCAAGCTTGCTGCCGAATCAGACTTGTCCAGGTATCATTCGGGGTATGATTTAAAGAACGAGCGGGTGGATCGGCCAGTTTATGATACCGTAAATCTAATCCCACCAGTGCGCCCCCATACTTTCGCCCCAGATATTGATCCGTCTGACCTTATCACGGACGAGATGTACTTCCGCACTTTAACGAAAATCGATTGGTGCGTCCCTGACTTTCAGCATCTTCAAGAAGACGAAGAAGCTCCGGAACAAGTTGATCCCCAGCCGTCGCAGCAGGAGGAAGCGTAGGCCATATAGTTTATCTTTGTAGTTGCAGTCTCATTTTGTTGGAAAGACTTTAATCCGTTCAGGCTTGCTATGCCTTGTAATAGGATAGCATAAAAACATTGTTCGTCTTGATCCAGATGTCCCAACTTTTTGCTTTGACGTTTGCCAATTTGAATTTTGTCTGATATGGTTTATCTTGCATACTATCTGTTTCTGCATAGATAATACTTAAAAGATGTCCTAGCGGTTTACCGCTGGACCGATTAAATTGCTCACACAATATATCAAACAAGTGTTTGCTTATACCAGAAATGACTTCATACCTGCGATTAAGCATGCTTCATACTCTTAATCCGGCGAACTTTGCAGTTTTCTGAGGGAGCCTTTGTGATAGACCCAATAATAACTCCGGGCTTATAGAGGCTACCGGTTTAGATCATGCTGGAACTCTGTCCAGACTTTTGAAGATACGTGGTCAACTCTGGAGTTGTCCCACTCCGGATCAAAGAACCATAAAACACAAATAGAAGAAATACAAGTTTGCAAATAAAACCATGTAGTCGAGGCTTTTTGCGAGCTGCCAGGCTCCAAAGCAAAATTTAGCCAAGCAATGGATTCAGATACGATCCATTGAGCTTATGGTTCGGATACGACCATATAAACCGGACCATAGGGGCTAAGCTAGGATTCGGATACTGTCGTGGAATTAACACGACAGATGTCCGGTTTAACGGACTTGATGATGGAACCATCGCACGGGTTAGCTTGAAGGGGTTAAAAGCACACAAAGGACACAGAGGGTTTATACTAGTTCGGCCCCTTCGATGAAGGTAAAAGCCTACGTCTAGTTTGGTTTGGTATTGCTTGGGCGTCGATGAACAGGGAGCGGATTGCTTGCCTGTCTCTAGACGGTTTGTTTCTTGCTCCTCCCTGAACCGTCGCCGGGTCGTCCCTTTATATAGAGGTGACGCCTGGTCCGGTTTACAGAGTCCCGAGGCCAGCTCATACTTGTGTCTGCCTCGGTCTCTGTTCTTTCCTTCTTATCTCTCAAGTTACATCATCGGGCGGTTTACAAACCGTAACTCTATACATGGGCCTAAGAATTCATGGGCCGTAGCCTTTACTAAATATTACAACAAACATATTATAATAATCCGGTTTACACTAGCCAGTTCATACCTGCTAGTAATATCCCTGACATTAGGCCCCAGAATGATTTGAACTGGTTCACATCAATCTCCCCTGTCTTGCATACTTTTCCTTCTTGTGTCTTCTCATTTTTGTAAACCGGCCCTGACATCATCCTCGAGAATCACTTAATCTGACTGTGACATCACTTCCGCATTTAACGCCGCGAGCTGTCCATCGGCTTTGTTTAAGGGTTGTTCCGAAAATCGAGGCGACAGAGGATCTTTATCCAATCCTTTGCCTCCTCGAATCCCGCACCTGTCGTTTCGGATCTGCCTTTCTATAAATACCGCTGCCCCATTCTTTATCTTCCTCCGCTCGTTCTTCTTCCTCCCTCGCCCGAGCTCAAGACTCCATTGTCGCCCGAGCTCGAACCGCCGCCGTCGACCGCCGAATCCAAGTCCTCGCCGGCCGCTGCATCGACCTGAGCTTGACCAGAGAAAACTCCGCCGCCACTTCTCAGGTACTCCATCTTCTTCCTCACTGTAGATCCGTAACCTCTAGGGTTCTTTCTCGTATCTCCACCATTAGAACCTTAGTGAAAGCTTCGCCTTGTTCATTTTAGGCACCAAGTTCTCAGTAATAACCTTTAGATCTTTCCCTTTAAAATTTACCTCTATTCCGCTGCGGTATGCTTTAGATCTTCGTCATTCATATTCAACCTGTAGATTTATCCGCTCTGTATAGGACCATTGTAGTTCTTCCCGTATATCCTTGCATTTCTTTTTCTTTTTCTTGTGTGCTCAGATCTGTTCCACCTTAGCTGTCTGTGAAAACCTGTTTCTTCTCCTTTGTAGATCTGTTAAGTATACTCCGGTTTAAACTGTCATGCACGGGCTCTGTAAATTTTTTTAAAAACAAACGCGACAGTTTAGCTCTTTCTCTATTTCTGTCATGACCCGGTAGTAACATATCTCCCTGTTGTTGCCGGGTTATCCATATCATTAGTCCCTTGCTTAAACCATTGTGTAATTCTTGCATATATCTTCCGGTTTATACCGCTGTACCCGAATAATCCGGTCTTACACTTTATCTTTTCAGCACTTGCTCTTCTGCTGCCATGGCCAACCAATTTGTCTCTTGCAATTGGGTTCCTTCCACTATTACGGAAGAAGATTTGGCCGCAGCTGTGTCAATTGGCACTCTAGGTCCTCAATCCGTTTTAAAGTGGCGGGCTCCTGGAGATGAATGTCCTCCTACTCCCAAAGAGGGGGAGGTTATTGTCTTCTTTGACCATATTGCTCGGGGCTTTACTCCTCCCGGTTCGAGGTTTTTCCGGGATGTACTTGCTGCCTTCCAGCTTCATCCTCAGGACATAGGTCCCAACTCTGTTTCCAACATCTGTGATTTCCATGTGTTTTCTGAGGTGTATTTGCAAGAAGAACCGTCAGTTGACTTGTTCCGGGATTTCTTCCACCTAAACCGGCGGACCGAATTTACTAGTGGACCGCATCAAGAACTAGGTGGGGTCAGTATTCAAAAAAGGAAAGATGCAGTCTTTCCTCATGCCGCTCTGCACACACATCCCAAGGACTGGAATAAATCTTGGTTTTACTGTATTGATACTTCACCCGAAGGGGAAAACCCATTGTCGGGTTATCGCGAGCACCGTCTTCCGGAGGACCACCCCTTGCCACAGCGCCTCAGCTCTTCAGAGCGGCCCCGGTTTGCTTCCCAACATTCCAAGTTGAAAGCCTTTATGGCAAATGGCTTAACTGGCGTGGATTTCATGCGCTGCTGGCTCTCTTGGAGTATCCTTCCTCTGAGCCCGCGTCCAAGCTTGATGTGCCAATACTCTGGTAAACCGGATGATCCTCAACGTTTTACTAAGGACAAACTTTCTGACTCAGAAGTCACTGAGTCCGCCAAGAAAATGTTTAACATCACTTTAGAAGAATGCAGCCAAACCGGACTGGCTCCATACTACAAGAAAAATAAGCTGCCTGCGGTATGTCTTACTTTCTTTCTTATGCCTATAATCCATTCCTTTAAATGGTCCTTTGAATTTATCTTTTACCTTTTGAACAGGCCAATGATCCTTTCTGGAAAAGGAAGCCTCAAGAAAAGTCCAGAAAACTGCCACGCCAGAAAACCTTCGCTTCCAAAAAGAGAAAAGCGGCTGGTGGCTCCGGTTCTCACGCTGAGGACGACGATCCGGACTCTGAGGTATGAATTAATCCGGTTTTTAACTTGCTCACTTTACCCATATTTGTATCTAATGATAACTTTTCACAGGAGTTGGCTGAAGGAGATAAGCCGGCCGAAATTGAGGTAACTATCCTTTCTTCCGATTCAGAACCACTTCCTCAGAAAAATCGTCGGACAGTCCGGAAATATCAGTTTTCTCACCCGTATGCTCAATTGGATCCTAATTTTCATTTGAAGAAACAGCAACATGAAGCTCTTCGCCGGACCACCCGTCACAGCGGCCTTGCAGTGGAAACATCCGGAATATCCCTTACACCGGCTCGAAGACGCCGCTCTGAGGTTATACTCTCTCCAACCCTTCTTCATCCCAAGGCTGGGCTTATACGCAAACCTCTTAAACCGTCTGACCCTGATTATCAGGATACTCCGTTATCTTCTTCCGGCGAATCAACCGCCACACAACTTCCACCCTTGAAAACTGTCCCAGGGTAAGTCTTTTTAACTTTATCCGGTTTATGATTTGCACTTTGTCTTACAGTTCTAACTTGTTTCTCCAACTTCCTTCAGCAAGCCAAAGCCTAGTAAAAAACCGAAAACCAACCAGCCAACTGCTGAGACTGTTGTTGATGATCCGGCAGCTGATCCGGACTCAACTATTCTTCCGGAAGGCGAACGTACAATTCCACTTGAAGATCCTGCTCCTGCCGATCACACTACTATGCCTGAGAATCCCAATGCTGAGGACGTTCGTGAACCGTCCAGTCCTGCCCGGGCCAATTCTCCTCAGATCAATCCGGCTCCTGCCAGTCCGGTTCATACTGCAACCCCACCACCAACTATTGCATCTCCGGATGTGGAAGTAACTCATACAGCTTATACCGCTCCTGCCGAGCCCATTGTCTTAGCCAAACATACGGCTAAAGCGGAGAAGGTGTATAAAGAAAAGGGTAAATGGAGTACTGAACTGTCCAGCTTTGCTGACATGAGTGCCCAGGAGCTCTATTCCGGATACTTAAACCTGCTCCACACTGGTCGAGACTATGAAGCAGGCCTGATTAACATGATGAAGTACAAGTATGAGGTAATCCCTTGCATCTTCTTTTGACTTTCAATGCACTTATGTCTATACCATATCAGCCCCCAAGTTCTGGTTTAGCTATGTTTAGAAGGTGAACCGGTACTTCCTGATGAATCGAATGATCTTACATTAGCCCCCAAGTGCCAGGGGCATAACTTGGTTTATGTGCCTGGGACTTGCCTGGCTTTTCCCTCGATACTTCAATTATCCATTAGTCCCCAAGTGTCAAGTAAACAACTTGTTTTGTTTGCTTGAGACTTAGTCTTTAAATTACTACTGCTTATTGCTTCAACTACCCATTAGCCCCCAAGTGTCAAGTAGACAACTTGTTTGTGTGCTTGAGACTTTGTCTTTGAATTATTTCCGCTTACTACTTGATCTTCCTTGCAGGCTGATTTAAACCGGAGGGCTGACGAAATCAGTGAACTCCGGAGCAGACTTGCTGAAACGGAGGCTGCTGCTTTCAAGGCCAAGAAAGATTTGAAGCTGAGTTTAAAGACTGCTGAACAGCTGAAGAAATTCTTTGAAGAAGAGCGGGCCGCCTTTGAGGTTCAGAAGAAAGATTTGGAGAAAAGGGCCAAAGATGCTGAAGAAGCGCTTAATCCGGTTACTGAAGAGTTACCCGGTTTAAAGCGGCAAGTAGAGTTGATGACTTCTACAGTCTTCGGTAAGTATTTAATCTGTATTCCTTCTTTCATCCTTGTAATCTTCCATCCGTGCCGGTTTAACTGTGATAATCATATGCAGGGCGCCGTGTCACCCATCTTGGGGATGACTTACGGAAAAAACTTAAGGCATGTTATACTTTGGTCGAGCAGCTATATTCCGGCGCTCAAAGGATTATAAGTGCAACATAATTCAATAAACCGGCCCCCACTACCATCCAAGGCACTTTAGAAAAGCTGTCTGTTTTGCCCGTGCGTTTGGAGGAAGTTAAGAAATCTGCTGCTCGAGCCGGTGCCCTCGTGGCGCTTACCAGAGCGAAAGCATGGGTTCCGGACTTTGATCCGGAAGAAGCTTTAAATGGGTATCCAAATACCAAAGAAGACGGATCATCTTTTACTGCAAAGGATCTCCATGCCTTGACGAAGGAGATGCGTCCTCTCGCCAGCAAACTTGCAGCCGAATCCGATTTATCCAGGTATCATCCGGGGTACGACTTGCAGAACGATCGGGTGGAGCGGCCGGTTTATGATACCGTCAATCTAATCCCACCAGTGCGCCCTCATACCTTCGCTCCAGATATCGAACCGTCTGAACTCATCAATGAAGAGATGTACTTCCTTGCCTTAACGAAAATCGACTGGTGTGCTCCGGACTTCCAGCCGCTTCAAGATGAAGAGGAGACTCCGGATCAAGTTGATGCCCAGCCGTCTCAGCAGGAAGGAGCATAGCTCATAGCTTATTGTTGTAATTGCAGTCCCGTTTTACCGAACAATCTTTAATCCGTCAGGCTTGCTATGCCTTGTAATAGGATAGCTGAAAACTGTGTTCGTTTGGATCCAGATACTTCTTGCTTTAACATTGCCAATTTCAATTTATTCTAGCATGGCGTGTCCTGCATATCATCTGTTCCTGCATAGACAACACTGAACATATATCCTAACGGTTTTACCGCTGGACCCATTATATTGTTCTCACAATATATCAAACAAGTGTATACTTACGTCAGAAATAACTTTATACCTGAGATCAAGTATGCTTGATATTCTTAATCCGGCGAATCTTGCCTTTTTGAAGGGAGTTTTTTAATAGACCCAACAATAATCCCTGGTCTTATAGAAGCTGCCGGCTTAAATCATGCTTGGCTTCTTACTTTGTTTCTGCCTGATGATTGTTCCGGGTTATGATAAACACCGGGTTAACTCTTGCTGGTGTTTTATAACCCAGACTTTTTACTCATGCCGGTGCTCATGATCCAGATTTTTAACTTTGTAGATGTGTGGTTAATCTCTTGAATTGTCCCACTCCGGATTAAAGAATCATAACACATAAAGATCAGAAATGCAAATTTGCAAATAAAACCGTGTAGTCGAGGCTTTTTACGAGCTGCCAGACTCAAAGCAAGGTTCATCCAATCAATGGAATGTACTTACCATCCAGAGGGCCGGTCAATGGATGTGGCCGAATCATCCATAGGAACCATAAGAAAATCTTTAGCCAATCACTGGGTGGCTGTCGCCTATCCAGAGGGCCTCCATGGTTCCATGAAACCACAGGTAAAACTTTAGCCAATCACTGGATGGCTGTCGCCTGTCCAGAGGGCCTCCATGGTTCCATGAAACCATGGGTAAACTTTAGCCAATCACTGGATGGCTGTCGCCTGTCCAGAGGGCCTCCATGGTTCCATAGAACCATGGGTAAACTTTATCCAATCACTAGATGGTTGTTGCCTGTCCAGAGGGCCTCCATGGTTCCATGAAACCATGGGTAAACTTTAGCCAATCACTGGATGGCTGTCGCCTGTTCAGAGGGCCTCCATGGTTCCATGAAACCATGGGTAAACTTTAGCCAATCACTGGATGGCTGTCGCCTGTCCAGAGGGCCTCCATGGTTCCATGAAACCATGGGTAAACTTTAGCCAATCACTGGATGGCTGTCGCCTGTCCAGAGGACCTCCATGGTTCCATAGAACCATGGGTAAACTTTAGCCAATCACTGGATGGCTGTCGCCTGTCCAGAGGGCCTCCATGGTTCCATGAAACCATGGGTAAACTTTAGCCAATCATTGGATGGCTGTCGCCTGTCCAGAGGGCCTCCATGAAGTGTCCTCTTTGGGCCGGATATGACCTTACGCTCTTCAGGGAGTTTATTGCTTCTGAGTTCATATTTTCTGCAAAATCAGTTTTAAACCTGATCGATATGTTTGAAATATGACATATGATATATATATATGGCTGCCCTCATAAGATATTTATATTGGAAAAAAGGCTGAGCCCCCGGTTTATCGAGGATGCCGGTTTATTCATTAATCATAATATATACATAGGATACAGTGGAGCTCATGGCTCAGGTATAGTAGGGCCGTAAGAGGGCGATGTTCCACGGCCTCTTTGTTTCCTCTTCTGATGTTCGTGAATCCTTGTGTTCTCGAATGTCCACCAGGTAGTATGAACCGTTGTGCAGATTCTTGCTGACCACAAAGGGTCCTTCCCAAGGTGGGGATAACTTGTGCATATCTGTTAGATCTTGGATGAGCCGGAGTACTAAGTCGCCCTCCTGGAACGTCCTTGTCTTGATCCGGCGGCTGTGATATCTGCGCAAGTCTTGCTGATAGATCGCAGACCGTGCGGCTGCTATGTCACGCTCTTCATCCAGCCGGTCCAAACTGTCTTGTCTCACCTGCTCATTGGCCGCTTCAACATAGGCTGTCACCCTTGGCGAATCGTGACGGATATCGCTTGGCAGGACCGCTTCAGCACCATATACCATAAAGAAAGGCGTGTAACCCGTGGACCGGTTTGGTGTAGTGTTGATACTCCAAAGGACAGACGGTAACTCCTCGACCCAACATCCTGGGGTTCTTTGCAAGGGAGTCATAAGCCGGGGCTTGATACCTTGCAAAATCTCCTGATTTGCTCTTTCAGCTTGACCATTGGTTTGAGGGTGGGCCACAGAAGATACATCCAGGCGAATATGTTCTCGTTGACAAAATTCTTCCATCTCACCCTTGGATAAATTGGTGCCGTTATCTGTGATGATGCTGTGTGGAAAGCCAAACCGGAAAATCACCTTTTTGATGAACTTAACTGCTGTGGCTGCATCACACTTGCTAACAGGTTCTGCTTCAATCCACTTTGTAAACTTGTCCACCGCCACAAGTAGATGAGTTTTCTGATCTTGGGATCGCTTAAAGGGTCCAACCATATCAAGCCCCCAAGTCGCAAACGGCCAGGTTATTGGTATCATCCGGAGCTCCTGTGCCGGAACAAGAGCACGTCGTGAAAACTTCTGACAAGCATCACACTTCCGGACTTGATCCGCTGCATCAGCATGAGCCGTTAACCAATAGAAACCATGTCGAAAAGCTTTAGCCACCAATGACTTTGAACCGGCATGATGACCACAATCCCCTTCATGTATCTCGCGAAGAATCTCGCAACCTTCCTCAGCTGACACACACCGCTGAAACGCTCCAGAAACACTGCGATGATGAAGTTCCCCGTTTGTAATTGTCATGGACTTAGAACGCCGGATTATGTGTCGTGCTTCTATTTCATCGTCCGGTAGCTCTCCCCGGCTCAGATATGCCAAATAAGGCAGCGTCCAATCCGGAATAACATGAAGTGCTGCAACTAACTGTGCCTCCGGATCAGGAACAGCCAGGTCTTCCTCCGATGGTACCTGTACTGATGGAATGTGCAGCTCATCCAAAAAAGTATTTGGTGGTACCGGTTTACGTTGAGAACCCAACCGGCTTAAAGCATCAGCCGCTTCGTTCCTTCGCCGGTCTATATGGTCCACTTGATACCCTTTGAAATATCCAGCAACTGCTTCCACTTCTCGTCTGTAGGCTGCCATGAGGGGATCTCTCGAATCCCACTTGCGTGAAACTTGCTGTGCCACCAAATCTGAATCGCCGAAACATTTAACCCGGCTCAAGTTCATCTCCTTTGCCATCCGCAAGCCATGAAGTAATGCTTCATACTCTGCTGCATTATTAGTACAAGGAAACAATAAACGGAGGACATAACAAAACTTATCACCTCATGGGGAAGTTAAGACAACTCCAGCCCCCGAGCCTTCTAACTGTCTTGAACCGTCAAAATGAATCGTCCAGTATGTAAGATCCGGCTTCTCGTCAGGTGTTTGTAATTCTGTCCAATCATTGATGAAATCCACTAATGCCTGTGATTTTATGGCGGTGCGTGGCACATATTTCAACTCATGTGGGCTGAGCTCAATGGCCCACTTCGCCACTCTACCCGTAGCTTCTCTGTTCTGGATTATGTCCCCCAACGGTGCTGAACTAACCACAATTATTGGATGACCCTGGAAATAGTGCTTCAACTTCCGGTTTGCCATAAACACACCATACACCAGCTTCTGCCAATGTGGGTACCTCTGTTTAGACTCAATGAGTACCTCACTCACGTAATAAACCGGACGCTGAACAGGATACTCTTTCCCTGCTTCCTTGCGTTCCACCACGATCGCCACACTAACTGCCCGTGCGTTGGCGGCGACGTATAACAGCAAAGGTTCATTATCAACAGGGGCAGCCAGGACCGGTGGCCTCGCCAGCTGTCGCTTCAAATCCTCAAACGCAGTATTTGCCTCATCACTCCATATAAACCGATCCGTCTTTCTCAGCATCTGATAAAGCGGAATTGCCTTCTCCCCCAAACGGCTAATAAACCGGCTCAATGCTGTGATCCGGCCAGCGATACGCTAAACATCATTAATGCAAACCGGTTTTGTTAAAGATGTGATTGCCTTGATCTTCTCCGGATCAGCTTCGATTCCTCTGTTTGACACCAAAAACCCAAGGAGCTTGCCTGCCGGAACACCAAAAGCACACTTCTCCGGATTAAGCATCATCTTATAGGCCCGAAGATTGTCAAAGGTCTCCTTGAGGTCCTCTATCAATGTATCTTCCTTCCTTGACTTTACCACGATATCATCCACATAGGCATGAACATTTCTCCCTATCTGCCCCTTAAGACAGTTCTGAACGCAACGCTGATAAGTTGCTTGGGCACTCTTGAGCCCAAAAGGCATAGATACATAGCAAAAAGCACCAAAAGGAGTTATGAAAGATGTTTTCTCCTGGTCTTTAACTGCCATCTTGATCTGGTGATATCCTGAGTATGCATCCAAAAAACTTAGCCGCTCACATCCCGCTGTAGCATCGATAATCTGATCAATGTGAGGGAGAGCAAAAGGATCTGTTGGACAAGCTTTGTTGAGGTCTGTGTAGTCCACACACATTCTCCACTTTCCATTCTTCTTTAACACCAGCACCGGATTAGCCAACCACTCTGGGTGAAAAACCTCCACTATGAACCCTGCAGCCAAAAGCCTGGCCACTTCCTCTCCTATAGCCTTGCGCCTCTCTTCGTTGAAGCGGCGTAGATACTGCTTGACCGGTTTAAACTTTGGATCAATATTAAGACTGTGATCAGCGAGTTCCCTTGGTATACCTGGCATGTCAGAAGGTTTCCATGCAAAGATATCCCGGTTCTCACGGATGAACTCGATGAGCGCGCTTTCCTATTTGGGATCAAGGTTAGCGCTGATCGTGAACTGCTTGGATGAATCGCCTGGCACAAAATCAACTTGTTTGGTCTCCTCCGCCGATTTAAACTTCAATGCCGGATCATGCTCTGTAGTTGGCTTCTTTAACGGGGTCATATCTGCCGGATCAACATTATCCTTATAAAACTTCAATTCTTCTGTGGCACATACTGCCTCCGCGTAGGCAGCATCTCCCTCTTCACATTCCACTGCTATCTTGCGACTTCCGTGAACCGTGATCGTGCCTTTGTGACCCGGCATCTTGAGCTGTAGATAAACATAACAAGGCCTAGCCATAAACTTGACATAGACCGTCCTCCCGAATAGAGCGTGATAGGGGCTCCGGATCTTGACGACTTCGAAAGTTATCATCTCTGACCTGGAATCATGCTCATCTCCAAAGGTAACTTCTAAGTCAATTTTCCCAACTGGATAAGCTGACTTACTTGGAACAACCCCGTGGAACACCGTGTTTGACTGTCTTAGTCTCTTATCCGTCAGGCCCATACGACGGAAAGTCTCATAGTACAAGATATGGATGCTGCTACCGCCGTCCATGAGAACTTTAGTGAATTTGTAGCCACCCACCTGTGGTGCTACCACCAAGGCCAAGTGGCCCAGATTATCCACCCGCATCGGGTGATCCTCCCTACTCCAGACGATGGGCTGCTCTGACCAGCGCACGAATTGCGGCGTCGCCGGTTCAACCGCGTGGACTGCCCGCTTTAAAACTTTTTGATCTCGTTTACACAAACTCGTAGTGAATACATGATATTGCCCACTACTTAGCTCCTTTGGATTGCTCTGATATCCGGATTGTTGCTGTTGTTGCTGACGCTGCTGATTACCTTGGTTGTTGTGATTACATTGGCCCGGCTGCTGGCTGCCTTGGTTATTGTAACCACCCTGATTACGCGGCTGATTACCTTGGTTATTATAACCACCTTGACCATTTTGATTACTGGCCCGGCTATGATAACCACCGTTATTGCCCCGATAACCTGATCCGGAGCTGTTCCCCTGATGACCCGGACCGCAGAACCCCGGGCCTGAACCACCATTCGGAGGCTTGTCATTAGGATTGAAGCGGCCCATCATGGCTTCCATCAAGGGCCTGCATTCTCCTATTGTGTGTTTCGCTGGTCGTCCCCTCGTGCTATGCTTCGGACAAGGCTGACTTAACTCTTGGTCCCAACTAACATCCCCTCCGCCGGTTTGTTGGGGTGGGTTGCCCCTATTGCACTGAAAACCCCCTTGAACCTGGGTATTGGCCACGAAATCAGAGCCACCCTCCGCCTTTCGCTTGCCTAAAAAACTTGCAGTAGCCGGGTTAACCTGCGCCGGTTTACTAGGTTTGTTAACCTTTCCTGTTTTGTGCCCCTCAGCTTCTGGATACTTAGTATTGTCTGAGTCCCCATATTTCACCAGAGCGCTCATGAGAGTTCCCATATCATTACAATCCCTTTTAAGCCGTCCTAGCTTTAGTTTTAGAGACTCAAACCGGCAATTATTCTCTAAAGTTACTATTGCCGTACTGGGATTGATACTATTCGAAGAGTGCAAGATCTCTGATACTCGCCGCACCCATGCACTTCTAGATTCCTGTTCTCCTTGCACACAGGCTGCTAGATCCACTATTGACATTGGCTTCTTGCACGTATCTTTGAAATTTTTGATAAACTGGCGGCGTAACTCTCCCCATGACCCGATGGAATTAGGGGGTAAACCCTTTAACCAGGTTCGGGCTGTACCTTCAAGCATCATAGTAAAGTACTTTGCACAAGCCGCTTCATCTACATCCAGCATCTCCATGGCCATCTCGTAAATCTCCACCCAAGCTTCTGGAGCTAAATCCGTGGTGTAATTTGGCACCTTACGTGGACCTTTGAAATCCTTGGGCAGCTTCACGCTCCGTAAAGCGGGGATAAGACACTGCACTCCAAAGGAACTCGTTGTGACTCTTGTCTCTGCTGTGGCTGTTTGAACCGGCGTCGTTTGCCGGACCTCCTCCCGGGCTCCTGATCTAACCCGGTTTGCATCCTGAGCTTGTGCGTTCACTTCTGCCGGATTATCTCGTGTGTGACGGTGCCGCCTGCGTTCACTGCTAGATACTTCCGGTTCTTCCCAATGCCTAGTGTAACTCCGGCTGGGGCGTGGGGTTGAATGCAGATTCTCCCTGCTATGAGAATATGCTTGCTGTTGTATTAATGCCATATTAAGCAGATCCTTGACCCTGCGTGCCTCCAATGCTACCGGAGATGTCCCCTCAACGGGTAAAGCGGCTAAGCGTGAAGCAGCAGCAACGATGTTGTCCAAAGGATTTGAATAGTGACCTGGAGGGGTAGGAATGTGAGGCGCAGATGTAATCCGTCGATCTTATTCCGCGGGAGGTTGTTGAACCGGCTCATCCCTTGGGGGCGCCCTCCGGTTTAACGCCGGATCATTACTGGTCCCAGCCCCGGGCGTCCTGAACAGATCCGTTGCTTCGTAAACCGATGGTAGACGAGATTGATATTTCCGACCCCTTACTCCCTGTACAGAAGCCTGCTCCATCCGTAGATGAAAAGCCTGATCATTTAGCTCCGCCTGCCTTATTGCTATCATAGCCTTCTCTGTTTTCAGATCATCCCTTGCTTGATCAATCTGGCCCTTTAGCTGAAGGAGCTCTGCATCATGTTGTGCCTTGTTTGCTGGAGTTACCTCTGCCATGGCTCGAGCTGTGAACTCCTCGACTAAGGTGGATAGAACATCAGTAGGTGAGAGGGCCGGGCCGCTCCCCCCTACACCAGCTTCTGCTGTCGCCCCGTTCACCGTGGACTGCGGCGTAGATTGTGAACCGGCCATAAAGACAGCCACCCGGTTTGGCGGGTCCAAGGGGCCCGGAATACTGTCTCCGTCGGACTCACCCTCAGACCGGCCGTCCCGCAACTGATACAAAGATTCAGTCTCTCCGGATGAAGATCCGTCGTCGGAGTAGACAATTGTTTCATCGCCGGATTCCGATCCGTCCTCGGCTTGGACCCCGTGAACCGCTCCAACGAAAACGTGCTTCATGGCGGGCTAAATCCGGGTCGATCTCGCACGCTGAGCCGGCTCGATGATGTTGGGGAAGATGTCCGGCTTAGGTCCCGGTTCGCCAATCTTGCCGATGAAGACATGGATGGCACCGAAGGGAACCCGGTACCCGTATTCGATTGAATTGGCCTCCGGTCCCCAATCTGCGTCATCGATGTAGATCCAGCCGCGGCGACTCCTGGTCATCCGGCCGACAACGTAGCCCTTGAGCCCTTCAAAGCTGCCCTTCAAGAACTCGAAACCTACGTGCGGAGGCCCCACGGTGGGCGCCAACTGTCGTGGAATTAACACGGCAGATGTCCGGTTTAACGGACTTGATGATGGAACCATCGCACGGGTTAGCTTGAAGGGGTTAAAAGCACACAAAGGACACAAAGGGTTTATACTAGTTCGGCCCCTTCGATGAAGGTAAAAGCCTACGTCTAGTTTGGTTTGGTATTGCTTCGGCGTCGATGAACAGGGAGCGGATTGCTTGCCTATCTCTCGACGGTTTGTTTCTTGCTCCTCCCTGAACCGTCGCCGGGTCGTCCCTTTATATAGAGGCGACGCCTGGTCCGGTTTACAGAGTCCCGAGGCCAGCTCATACTTGTGTCCGCCTCGGTCTCTGTTCTTTCCTTCTTATCTCTCAAGTTACATCATCGGGCGGTTTACAAACCGTATCTCTATACATGGGCCTAAGATCTCATGGGCCGTAGCCTTTACTAAATATTACAACAAACATATTATAATAATCCGGTTTACACTAGCCGGTTCATACCCGCTAGTAATATCCCTGACAGATACGATCCTGCCCCCTACTGGCCTTAAAAATTTAGCCAAGCAATGGATTCGGATACGATCGATTGAGCTTATGGTTCGGATACGACCATACAAACCGGACCATAGGGGCTAAGCTAGGATTCAGATACGATCCTGCCCCCTACTGGCATTTGCCATGTTCTCTTTGGTTCGAATACTACCTATGTTTGAACAGGATGGCTGTGTTCTCTTTGGTTCGAATACGACCTATGTTTGAACATGAATGGCTATGTTCTCTTTGGTTCGAATACAACCTATGTTTGAATAGTAAGCCTTTAGTGAGTTTGGGTATGTTCTCTTTGGTTCGAATACGACCTATGTTTGAACAGGAAGCCCTTCATTAAGTTTGGGTATGTTCTCTTTGGTTCGAATACGACCTATGTTTGAACAGGAAGCCCTTCATTAAGTTTGGGTATGTTCTCTTTGGTTCAAATACGACCTATGTTTGAACAGGAAGCCCTTCATTAAGTTTGGGTATGTTCTCTTTGGTTCGAATACGACCTATGTTTGAACAGGAAGCCTTTCAGTGGCCACAGCTCCAGAGTGCATATACGGCAATTGTCCTGCACCACCAGTTAGACTGATCAAAGTGTTTAAAATATGACATATAATAAGAAATGTATGGTTATCACCAGAAGACACTTGTATTAAAAAAAAAGAAAAAGCTGACCCCCCGGTTTACCGAGGGTGCCGGTTTATTCATTAATCATAATATATACATAGGATACAAAAGAGCTCCTGGCTCAGGTATAATAGGGCCGCAAGAGGGCGATGTTCCACGGCCTCTTTGTCTCTTCCTCCGATGTCCGTGAGTCCTTGTGTTCTCGAACGTCCACCAAGTAATATGAACCGTTGTGCAGATTCTTGCTGACCACAAAGGGCCCTTCCCAAGGCGGGGATAGTTTGTGCATATCTGTTTGATCTTGGATGAGCCGGAGCACCAAATCTCCCTCCTGGAACGTCCTGGTCTTGATCCGGCGGCTGTGGTATCTGCGCAAGTCCTGTTGATAAATTGCAGACCGTGCTGCTGCTATGTCACGTTCTTCATCTAGCCAGTCCAAACTGTCATGTCTTGCCTGCTCATTGGCTGCTTCAACATAAGCCGTCACCAGTGGCGAATCATGACGGATATCACTTGGAAGGACCGCTTCAGCACCATACACCATAAAGAAAGGTGTATAACCGGTGGACCGGTTTGGCGTAGTATTGATACTCCAAAGGATAGAAGGTAACTCCTCAACCCAGCACCCTGGTGTTCTTTGCAAGGGAGTCATAAGCCGGGGCTTGATACCTCGCCAAATCTACTGATTTGCTCTTTCAGCTTGACCATTGGATTGAGGGTGAGCTACAGAAGATACGTCTAGTCGAATATGCTCGCGTTGACAAAACTCTTCCATCTCTCCCTTAGATAAATTGGTGCCATTGTCTATGATGATGCTGTGTGGAAAACCAAACCGGAAAATTACCTTTTTGATACATTTAACCGTTGTTGCCGCATCACACTTGCTCACAGGCTCTGCCTCAATCCACTTCGTAAATTTATCCACAGCCACCAGTAGATGAGTTTTTTGATCTTGGGATCGTTTGAAGGGCCCAACCATATCAAGCCCCCAAGTCGCAAACGGCCAGGTTATGGTATCATCCGGAGCTCCTATGCCGGAACAAGAGCACGTCGTGAAAACTTCTGACAAGCATCACACTTCCGGACTAGATCCGCCGCATCAGCATGGGCTGTCAGCCAATAGAACCCATGTCGAAAAGCTTTAGCCACCAAAGATTTTGAACCGGCATGATGACCACAATCTCCTTCATGGATCTCACGAAGAATATCACAACCTTCCTCAGATGACACACACCGCTGAAATGCTCCAGAAACGCTTCGATGGTGAAGTTCTCCGTTTGCAATTGTCATGGACTTAGAGCGTCGGATTATCTGTCTTGCTTCGATCTCATCGTCCGGCAGCTCTCCCCGGCTTAGATACGCCAAATATGGCAGCGTCCAATCCAGAATAACATGAAGTGCTGCAACTAGCTGTGCCTCCGGATCAGGGACAGCCAGGTCTTCCTCCGATGGTACTTGAACTGATGGACTGTGCAGCTCATCCAAAAAAGTATTCGGTGGTACCGGTTTACGTTGAGAACCTAGCCGGCTTAAAGCATCGGCCGCTTCATTCCTTCGTCGGTCTATGTGATCCACCTGATACCCTTTGAAATATCCTGCGACCGCTTCAACTTCTCGTTTGTAAGCTGCCATGAGAGGATCTCTTGAATCCCACTTGCCAGATACTTGCTGTGCCACTAAATCTGAATCGCCAAAGCACTTGACCCGGCTCAAGTTCATTTCCTTGGCCATCCGTAAGCCATGAAGCAATGCTTCATACTCTGCTACATTATTAGTACAAGGAAACAGTAGACGGAGGACATAACAAAACTTGTCTCCTCGCGGGGAAGTTAAGACAACTCCAGCCCTCGAGCCTTCTAATTGCCTTGAACCGTCAAAGTGAATCGTCCAGTATGTAAGATCCGGCTTCTCCTCTGGTGTTTGCAGTTCTGTCCAATCATTGATGAAATCCACCAATGCTTGAGATTTGATAGCGGTGCGTAGCACATATTTTAAACCGTGTGGGCTAAGCTCAATGGCCCACTTCGCCACTCTGCCAGTAGCTTCCCTATTCTGGATTATATCCCCCAATGGTGCTGAACTAACAACAGTTATTGGGTGGCCTTGGAAATAATGTTTCAACTTCCGGTTTGCCATGAACACACCATATACCAACTTCTGCCAATGTGGGTACCTTTGCTTGGATTCAATGAGAACTTCACTGACATAATAGACTAGACGTTGAACCGGGTACTCCTTTCCTGCTTCCTTGCGCTCAACCACGATTGCCACACTGACTGCCCATGCATTGGCAGCAACATATAACAACAACGGCTCATTATCAATAGGGGCAGCAAGGACCGGCGGTTCTGCCAGCTGCCGCTTCAAATCTTCAAACGCAGCATTCGCCTCATCACTCCATATAAACCGGTCCGTCTTTTTCGGCATCTGATAAAGCGGAATCGCCTTCTCCCCCAGACGGCTGATGAACAGGCTCAATGCTGTGATCCGGCCGGCGATACGTCGAACGTCATTGATGCAAGCCGGTTTAGTCAAAGATGTGATTGCCTTGATCTTCTCCGGATTGGCTTATATTCCTCTGCTTGACACCAAAAATCCAAGGAGCTTGCCCGCGGGAACACCGAAAGCACATTTCTCTGGATTAAGCATCATTTTATAGGCTCGAAGGTTGTCAAAGGTCTCCTTGAGGTCCTCTATCAGCGTCTCCTCCTTCCTTGACTTCACCACAATATCATCCACATAGGCATGAACATTCCTCCCTATCTGCCCCTTGACAATTCTGTACGCAACGCTGATAAGTTGCTTGGGCACTCTTGAGCCCAAAGGGCATAGAAACATAGCAAAAAGCACCAAAAGGGGTTATGAAGGATGTCTTCTCCTGATCTTTAACTGCCATCTTAATCTGGTGATACCCTGAATATGCATCCAAAAAACTTAGCCGCTCACATCCCGCTGTAGCATCGATGATCTGATCAATGCGAGGGAGAGCAAAAGGATCGGTTGGGCAAGCCTTGTTTAGGTCCGTGTAATCCACACAAATTCTCCACTTTACATTTTTCTTTAACACCAGCACCGGATTAGCCAACCACTCCGGGTGAAAAACTTCAACTATGAACCCTGCGGCCAAAAGTCTGGCCACTTCTTCTCCTATAGCCTTGCGCCTTTCTTCGTTGAAGCGCCGCAGATACTGGTTGACCGGTTTAAACTTCGGATCAATGTTAAGGCTGTGCTCAGCGAGTTCCCTCGGTATACCTGGCATGTCAGAAGGTTTCCATGCAAAGATACCCCGGTTCTCACGGATGAACTCGATGAGCGTGCTTTCCTATTTAGGATCAAGGTTAGCGCTGATAGTGAACTGTTTGGATGAATCGCCTGGCACAAAATCAGCTTGCTTGGTCTCCTCCGCTGACTTAAACTTCAACGTCGGATCATGCTCTGTAGTTGGCTTCTTCAACAGGGACATATCTACCGGATCAACATTGTCCTTGTAAAACTTCAACTCCTCCGCAGCACATACTGCTTCCGCGTAAGCAGCGTCTCCTTCTTCACACTCCAATGCAATCTTGCGACTTCCGTGAACCGTGATGGTTCCTTTGTGACCCGGCATCTTGAGCTGTAGATAAACATAGCACGGCCTGGCCATGAACTTAGCATAAACCGTCCTTCCAAACAGAGCATGATAAGGGCTCCGGATCTTGACAACTTCAAAGGTTATCATCTCTGACCTGGAATCCTGTTCATCTCCAAAGGTAACTTCTAAGTCAATTTTCCCAACTGGGTAAGCTGACTTACCTGGCACTACCCCATGAAACACCGTGTTTGACTGTCTCAGCTTTTTATCCGTCAGCCCCATACGACGGAAAGTCTCATAATATAAGATATTGATGCTGCTGCCACCGTCCATGAGCACTTTAGTGAATTTGTAGCCACCCACGTGTGGTGCTACTACTAAAGCCAAATGGCCCGGATTATCTACTCTCTGCGGATGATCCTCTCGGCTCCACACGATAGGTTGCTCTGACCAGCGCAGGAACTGTGGTGTTGCCGATTCAACCGCATGGACTGCCCGTTTTAAGACTTTTTGATCCCGTTTACACAAACTCGTAGTGAACACATGATACTGCCCGCTGCTCAACTCCTTGGTTATTGTGATTACCCTGTCCCTGCTGTTGGTTGTTTTGGTTGTTGTAACCACCCTGACCATGCTGCTGATTGCCTTGGTTATTGTAACCGCCCTGACCATACTGATTATTGCCTTGGTTATTATAACCACTGTTGTTGCCACGATATCCTGATCCGGAGCCGTTCCCCTGGTGACCCGGACCGTAAAACCCGGGGCCTGATCCGCCGTCTGGCGGCCTGTTGTTAGATCTGAACCGGCTCATGGCTTCCATCATGGCCTTGCATTCTCCTATAGTGTGTTTAGCTGGACGTTCCCTGGATCCATGTTTCGGGCAAGGCTCATTCAATTCTTGCTCCCAGGTAGCGGGCCCTCCGCCGGTTTGTGGAGGCGGTTTACCCTTATTGCGCTGAAAGCCCCCTTGAACTTGGGTATTGGCCACGAAATCGGAGCCACCCTCCGCTTTTCGCTTGCCTAAGAGGCTTGTACTGACCGGACTAGCCTGCGCCGGTTTACCAAATTTATTTGCCTTTCCAGATTTATCTCCATCCGCTTCTGGATACTTAGTGTTGTCTGAGTCCCCGTACTTCACGGGAGCGCTCATGAGAGTTCCCAAGTCATTACAATCCCATTTGAGCCGTCCCAGCTTTAACTTCAGAGACTCAAACCGGCAATTGTTTTCTAGTGTCACTATTGCCGTACTGGGATTGATACCGTTCGAAGAGTGCAAGATTTCTGATACTCGCCACACCCATGCACTTGTAGACTCCTGTTCTCCTTGTATACAGGCTGCCAGATCCACCACTGACATTGGCTGCTTGCACGTATCCTTGAAATTTTTGATAAACTGGCGACGTAATTCTCCCCATGATCCGATGGAGTTAGGTGGTAAGCCTTTTAGCCAGGTCCGGGCTGTACCCTCAAGCATCATGGTGAAGTACTTCGCGCAAGCCGCTTCATCTACGTCCAGCATCTCCATAGCCATCTCGTAACTCTCAACCCAAGCCTCTGGAGCTAAATCTGATGTGTAATTAGGCACTTTCCGTGGGCCCTTGAAATCCTTGGGTAACTTCACGCCCCGTAGAGCGGGGATAAGACATTGCATCCCAAAGGAACTCGTCGTAACTCCTGTCTCTGCTGTGGTTGTGTGAACCAGCGTCGTTTGGTGAACCTCCTCGCGGGCAGTAGATCTAACCCGGTTTGCCTCCTGAGCCGGTGCCTCTGCGCCCGCCGGATTATCCTGTCTGTGATGGTGTCGCCTCCGTTCACTACTGGACACCTCCGGTTCCTCCCAATGCCTGGTATAACTCCGGCTGTGGCGTGGTGTTGAATGAAGCCTCTCCCTGCTATGAGAGTACGCTTGCTGCTGTGTTAACGCCGTGTTAAGCAGATCCTTAACCCTGCGTGCCTCCATTGCCACGGGGGATGTCCCCTTAATAGGTAGAGCGGCCAGACGTGAAGCGGCAGCAACAATGTTATCTAAAGGGTTTGAATAATGACCCGGAGGAGTGGGGATGTGAGGTGTGGATATAATCCGGCGATCTTGCTCCGCAGTAGGCTGTCGAACCGGTTCCCCCCTTACTGGAGCCGTCCTCCGGTTTACCTCCAGACCATTGCTAGCTCCTACTCCTGGCATCCCGAAGAGATTCATCGCCTCATAAACCGGCGGTAAACGAGACTGATGCCTTCTATCCCTCACCGCCTGTACAGAGGCCTGATCCATCCTTAACTGAAAAGCCTGGGAGTCCAGCTCTGCCTGTCTTGTTGCTATCATAGCTTTCTCTGCCTTCAGATCCTCTCTTGCTTGCTCGATCCGGCCCATCAGCTGCTGGATTTCTGCATCATGCTAGGCCTTGTCTGCAGGAGCCACCACTGCTACTGCCCGTGCTGTCAACTCCTCTACCAAGGTTGATAGAGCGTCAGCGGTCGAGGGAGCTTGCCCGCTCCCCCTGCTCCGGCTGTGAACACTCCGGTCACCGTGGGCTGCGGCGTATGCTGTGATCCGGCCATAAACACAGCCACCCGGTTTGGCGGATCAAAGGGGTCCGGAATACTGTCTCCGTCGGACACACCCTCAGACCGGCCGTCCCGCAACAGATACAGGGATTCAGTCTCTCCGGATGAGGATCCATCATCAGAATAGACAACCGTCTCGCCACCGGAATCCGATCCGTCCTTGGCTTGGACTTCGTGTATTGCTCCAACGAAAACGCGCTTCATGGCAGGCTGAATCCGGGCCGATCTCGCACGCTGAGCCGGCTCGACGATGTCGGAGAAGACGTCCGGCTCAGGCCTCGGTTCACCAATCCTGCCGATGAAGACGTGGATGCCGCCGAAGGGAACCCGGTACCCGTATTCGATTGAATCGGCCTCCGGTCCCCAGCCTGTGTCGTTGATGTAGATCCGGCCGCGGTGACTCTTGGTCATCCGACCGACCGCGTAGCCCCTGAGCCCTTCAAAGCTGCCCTTCAAGAACTCGAAACCATCGTGCGGAGGCCCCACAGTGGGCGCCAACTGTCGTGGAATTAACACGGCAGATGTCCGGTTTAACGGACTTAGTTGAGGAACCATCGCACGGGTTAGCTTGAAGGGGTTAAAAGCACACAAAGGACACAGAGGGTTTATACTAGTTCGGCCCCTTCGAGGATGGTAAAAGCCTACGTCTAGTTTGGTTTGGTATTGCTTGGGCGTCGATGAACAGGGAGCGGATCGCTTGCCTGTGTCTCGACGGGTTGTTTCTTGTCCTTGAACCGTCGCTGGGTCGTCCCTTTATATGTAGGCGATGCCCAGTCCGGTTTACAGAGTCTCGAGGCCGGCTCATACTTGTGTCCGCCTCGGTCTCTGCTCTTTCTTCCTTGTCTCTCAAGTTACATGATCAGGCGGTTTACAAACCGTAACTCTATACATGGGCCCTAAGCCTTCATGGGCCGTAACCTCTACTGGGTATTACAATTATACAACTACATTACCATAATCCGGTTTACACTAGCCGGTTTATACCTGCTAGTAATATCCCTGACATTATCCCTAGGAGTACTTCCTTTGATGGCAAATGCAATATTTCTTGCCCCTTGGAGTACATCCTTTGATGGCAAACGACAAATAGTCATAGCCCTTTGGGTCGCACCCTTTGATTGGCACATAGGGAGCCTGGCAGCTCGCAAAAATCCTCGACTACATGGTTTTATTTGCAAACCTGTGTTTTTGTGTTTGTGATTTTTCATGTGTTTTCTATGGTTTTTTGATCCGGAGCTGGACAACTAAAAGTTGACCACATATTTTCAAAAGTCTGGACACAGAGCTCCAACATTATTTAAACTGGTTGTTCCTATAAACCCGGAATAATTATTGGGTCCACCCCAACAGAGCCAAGAGCTTCTTCAGAAACTACAATGTTCGCCGAATTAAGGATATCAAGCATACTTAATCAAAGGTATGAAGTTATTTTTGGTATAAAACAGACACTCGTTTGATATATATGAGAGCGATTTAATCGGTCCGGCGGTAAACCGCTAGGACATCTTTTCAGTGTTATCTATGCAGATACAGGAAATATGAAAGATCAACCATAGCAGACAAGAGATTAAGAGGCGCAGATGCCTAATCAAACATCTGACATCCGGATCAAGACGGACAATGTTTCGAGCTATCCTATTACAAGGCACGGCAAGCCTGAATGGATTAAAGTTTTTCTCGGCAAAAGAGTAAAGCAGCTAAAAGTTAAATTGAGCGGCTTATGCTTCTTCTTCCTGCTGCGAAGGCTGAGGATCGACCTGTTCCGGAGCTTCTTCGTCCTCTTGAAGCGGCTGAAAGTCAGGAACGCGCCAATCGATTTTGGATAAAGCACGAAAGTACATCTCTTCAGTAATGAGATCGGACGGATCAACATCTGGGGCGAAAGTGTGGGGGCGCACTGGTGGGATTAGATTTTCGGTATCATAAACCGGCCGAACCACCCGCTCATTCTTTAAATCATACGCCGGATGATACCTGGTCAAGTCCGATTCATCAGCAAGCTTGCTGGCAAGAGGACGCATTTCCTTAGTCAAAGCATGAAGGTCTTTGCCAAAGAAGGCCGATCCATCTTCCTTTGGTGCTGGGGTACCCGTTCATGGCTTCTTCCGAATCAAAGTCCAGAACCCACGCCTTGGCTCTGGTCAGCGCTACAAGAGAACCGGCTCGGGCAACAGATTTCTTCACCTCTTCCAAGCGTACAGGCAAGATAGAAAGCTTCTCCAAAGTGCCTTGGATAGTGGTGGGGGCCGGTTTATTAAAAGACATCGCACTTATAATCCTTTGAGCGCCGGAATACAGCTGCTCAACCAGAGTATAAGAGGCCTTGAGTTTCTTCCGGAGGTCATCCCCAAGATGGGTGACGCGTCGCCCTGCATATGATTATCACAGTTAAATCGGAACGGACTAAAGATTGCAGAGATGAAAACATATGCCAGTTAAGTATTTACCAAAGATGGCAGAGGCCATGAGCTCTATTTGCCGCTTTAAACCGGTAAGCTCTTGTGTCACCGGGTTGAGGGCCTCTTCAGCATCCTTTGCTCTTTTTTCAAGAGCATTCCTCTGCACTTCCCAAGTTGTCCGCTCTGCTTCAAAATATTTCTTCAATTGTTCAGCAGTGGTTAAGCTCAACGCCAGATCTTTTTTGGCCTTGGCAGCAGCAGTTTCAGTCTCAGCAAGTCTATTCCGGAGCTCAGTTATTTCTTCAGCCCTCCGGGTCAAGTCAGCCTGCAAGAAAATCAAGTGGAATAAATGACGGTTCAGACAAGTTTCAAGCACCTAAGAAAGTTATCTACTTGACACTTGGGGGCTAATGGATAATTGAAGTATCGAAAGAGAGATTCAGACAAGTCCCAGGCACATAACACAAATTATGACCCTGGCACTTGGGGGCTAATGTAAGTTCATTTTCCATACATTTGGAAGTACCGGTTCACCTACAACAAAAGCTAAACCGGTACTTGGGGGCTATAAGGGCAAGTATAAAGAAAGCAAGAGCAAAGATAAGTGAAGGAAGGTACCTCATATTTATTCTTCATCATATTCACCAAGCCCTGTTCATAGTCGCGGCTGGTATGAAGCTGGTTCAAGTACCCGGAGTAAAGTTCCTGGGCACTTAGTTCAGCATAATTGGACAAACATGTAGTCCATTTGCCCTTCTCTTGCTGGAGCTTCTCCGCTTTAGCAGTGTGCTTGGCTAAGACGATAGGCTCAGCGGGAGCGGTAAAACCCGTCCCGGTTATTTGAACGTCCGGAGAGGAAGCAGTATTTGGCTGTGAAGGGGCAGCAGTATGAGCCGGACTAACGGGAGCTGAGCTAGTCCGAGGAGGGCTGGCCCGAACAGGATTTGCCGGTTCATGTACATCTTCAGCATTGGTATTTTCAGGAGCAACAACATAATCATGATCCATGGGAGCAGGATCGTCAAGCTGAATTGTAGGCTCGTTTTCCGGAGGGATGACCCCGTCCGGATCAGCTAACGGATCAGCAGTAGCAGTCTCAGCAGCCGTTTTGCTGGTCTTTGCCTTTTTGCTAGGCTTGGGTTTGCTAAAAGGAATTGAAAAGAAATCAGAGTCATAAAGGCAAATACAAAGGTAAACCAGATGAGATAAAATACTTACCCAGGGACAGTTTTCAGAATTGGGACCTGTGTGGCAGTCGATTCGCCGGAAGATGATAAAGGTGTCTCCTGATAGTTAGGATCAGACGGTTTAAGTGGTTTGCGTATAAGTCCGGCATTGGGATGAAGAAGAGTTGGAGAAAATAAAACCTCAAAGCGGCGCCTCCGAGCCGGAGTGAGAGATATTCCGGAAGACTCGACTACATGGCCACTATGGCGAGTAGTCCGGCGGGCTTCATGTTGCTGTTTCTTTAAAAGAAAATTGGGGTCCAGTTGAGCGTAAGGATGAGAAAAAGGTTACTTCCGAGATGCCTTACGAATCTTGGGCACCGGCGGTTCAGAATCTGAAGAAAGAGAGATTACCTCAACTTCTGCCGCTTTATCACCTTCAGCCAAATCCTATGAAAAGACACTGTTAAACATAAATCTGGATAAAAGAGATCAAAATTAAAAGATCAAATCATACCTCAGAATCCGGGTCATCTTCTTCAAGATGTGAACCGGAGCCAACAGCTGCCTTCTTCTTTTTGACAGCACACGTCTTCCGGCGTGGCTGTTTACCTGACTTATCCTGAGATTTTCTCTTCCAAAACGGATCGTCGGCCTATGCAGAAAGGGAAAAATAAATACAAGGGTTAATTCATATGCACGGATTAGACACAAACAGGAGAGGTTAAGACTTACTGCTGGCAATTTGTTCTTCTTGTAATATGGAGCCAATCCGGTTTGGCTGCATTCTTCCAGAGTAATATTAAGTAGTTTCTTGGCAGATTCAGTAACTTCCTTCTCAGGAAGCATTACGTCGATATGGCGTTGAGGATCATCCAGCTTTCCGGTATACTGATACATCAAACCGGAGCGCCGGCTCAGATGGAGGATACTTCAGGCAAGCCAACAACGCACGAAATCAACTCCAGTCAATCCGTTGGCCATAAAGGCTTTGAGCTTGGCAAGCTGAGGAGCAAACCGGGCTCGCTCGGGGGAAGTGAGATGCTGTGGCAAGGGATGATCTTCCGGAAGACGGTGTTCGCGGTAACCCGGCAGTGGGTTTTCTCCTTCAGGCGAGGTATCCTTGCAATAAAACCAGGATTGATTCCAGTCCTTGGAGTGTGTATGGAGAGCAGCATGAGGAAAAACTACATCTCTCCTCTTCTGAATAATGACACCACCCAATTCTTGATGTGGTCCGGCAGTGAATTCAGTCCGCCGGTTTAAGTGGAAAAACTCCCGGAACAAGTCTACTGACGGCTCTTCTTGAAGGTACACTTCGGAGAAGACTTGGAAATTGCAGATATTTGATATGGAATTCGGGCCGATATCCTGAGGATGGAGTTGAAAAGCGGCCAGCACATCCCGGAAATTTTTTGAACCGGGAGGGCTAAAACCCCGGGCCAGATGATCGTAGAAAACAATAATTTCTCCATCTTTCGGGGTAGGAGGACACTCATCCCCTGGGGCCCACCATTTCAGAACTGCTTGAGGACCCAGTATACCAATTGAAGAGGCATTGGTTAAATCCTCTTCGTGATACGGGAGGGAACCTAGTTGCAGGAGAGGAACTGCTTGGCAGACATATGAGCAAAAGGAAAATGCTGAAAAAAGTAAAGTGCAAAATCCGGATTATTCAAGTGCTGAAGCATAAACCGGAGCGTATTAACAAATTACATCGACGGTTTAGATGGAGGGCTAATGGCATTAACAACCCGGAAGCAGATGGGAGATGAACTGCTACTGGTTTCTGATAACAAAAAAGAAGAAGCTAAACCGTCGGTTTCATGGTTGATGCGTTGCAGGAGTAATATATGATTGGTTAAACCGGCGAGTAACTTGCAGATCTATCAATACGAAGAAACAGGTTTCTACAGAAGGCTAAAGTAAAATAGATCTGAGCAGTAAGAACAAGAGGAAATTTATGCAAGTTTATCACAAGAAGAATTGCGAAGGTCTTCGACAGAGCAGATGAATCTAAGGATTGAATCTAAAAATACCAAGTCTAAGTTCAAACTACGGAGCAGGGGCGCGTTCGAAACAAACTCAGGGCTCGAATCTACTGCAGAAACAGCCTATAGGATGAACTGACAGAGCTTCGAGGTCTCATGGCGGAAGCAATGGAGGAACCCTAGGTTGCAGATCTGCAGCGAGAGAAAGGAATACCTGAGAATGGAAGAGACGGCGGCGGAGTAATCTGGTCGCGTTTCAGGGTGATGCAGCGGCCTGGTCGACGACGGCGACGAGCTCGAAGGCAGCGGCGAAGCTTCGGGCGACGGAGGAAGAAGAAGAGTAGAAGGAAGGAAAAGAATGAAGGCCCAGCAGTATTTATAAGGGCTGGAGAGATGAAACGGCAAGCGCGGGATTTGAGGAGGTCAGATCAGATAAAGATTCTACTGTCGCCTTGATTTTCGGGATAGCCTTTAAACAAAGGTAACAAACAGATGTGCGCAATAAATGCGGAGGTGATGTCATGATCGAATCAAATGATTTCCAGGGATGACTTCATAGCCGGTTTACAAAACAGAGAAGATACAGGGAAGAAGTTTATGCAAGATTTAGAAGATTGACATGAACAAGTTCAAATCATTCTGGGGCCTAATGTCAGGGATATTACTAGCAGGTATAAACAGGCTTGGGAGATCCGGATTATGGTAATATAGCTGTGTAGTTATAAACTCAGTAGAGGTTACGGCCCATGGAGGCTTAGGGCCCATGTGTAAAGTTTACGGTTGGTAAACGTCCTATCATGTAACTTGAGATACAAGGGAGAAAGAGTAGAAACCGAGGCGGATACGATTATGAGCCGGCCTCGGGACTCTGTAAATCGGACCGGGCGTTGCCTCCTATATAAAGGAACGACCCGGCGACGGTTCAAGGGCAGGCAACAATCCGTCGAGAGACAGGCAAGCAATCTGCTCCCTGTTCATCGACGCCCAAGCAATACCAAACCAAACTAGACATAGGCTTTTACCTTCATCGAAGGGGCCGAACTAGTATAAACCCTCTATGTCCTTTGTGTGCTTTTAACCTCTTCAAGCTAACCCGTGCGATGGTTCCGCAACTAAGTCCGCTAAACCGGACATCTGCCGTGCTAATTCCATGACACGGTGGCTCCGTATCGTAAAACGCGATGAATCCTTCTCTATGATTTTTTTCTCCTCGAACGTGAATATATGGAGTTGGAGTCGAGGTCGGTGGAGCCTCAGGGGGCCCACGAGACAGGGGGCGCGCCCCCACCCTCATGGACAGGGTGTGGGCCCCCTGGTCTTGATTCTTTCGCCGGTATTTTTTATATATTCCAAAATATTATCCGTGGATTTTCAGGTCATTCTGAGTACTTTTATTTCTGCACAAAAATAAGATCATGGCAATTCTGCTGAAAACAACGTCAGTCCGGGTTAGTTCCATTCAAATCATGCAAGTTAGAGTCCAAAACAAGGGCAAAAGTGTTTGGAAAAGTAGATACGTTGGAGACGTATCAGTCACCGATAGACCGCTTGCCAAATTTCGTCGTATTCGGAGTCCGTTTGATAGCCCAACCGTTAAACTGTAGCTGCACTATCGTCGGACAAAACATCGGATGTTTTCGGTCCCGGAAAACCCCGCCAGGCCACTCTCTCTCTTCTCTCCTCCCAGCCTGAGGCCCTCTTTGCATAGCCACAGCCAGCCCACTAGGCCTGCCTAACTCCCCCTCCGCTCCCAGGCCGTCCGATCGGCATCGGAGTGTCGAGAAAACCCCCTAGACCAAACCCTAGCCAAAAACTGCTATATATGGACACCCCACGTCCAAAAATGGCCTTCTCCTTCCTCTGCCTCATTTTCCGCGCCACCCCGCTCCTCCTCCGCTACTTGTCGGCGTCCCAACGGCCGCGCCGCCACCTGAGCAGCCGCCCGCAGCCTGTCCAGTGCCTTCACGTCACCCCTGGGCTCCTCCCAGCCGCCGGGCCCGCTGAAGCCCGCAACCAGCCCGCCCCGGGCTCGATCTGGGCCCGTGCGCGCCGCCGAACGCACCCGCCCTTGCTTCCTCGCCCGAGCCACCACGCCCCGCATCCCTGCCTTCGCTCCCGAGCGCCTGGCTCTCTCCCGCTCGCCTCCGGCCAAGCCTGCGACCTCGCCGCCGCATCCGCCCATTCCGGCGTTGAGCCCCGCCGCCCGCATGAGTCCTCACCGCCGCCATGGATCTCGGGCTGCCCGGATCTCGTCGCTCCCTGGCAGCGTCTTCCCCTGCCGCGAGCCTGGCGTCCTCCCGACCCCGCCGGCCCTAGATCCCAGCGAGCCTTTGCCGGATCCGCCAGCTTACTCCTTGCCGGAGTCGCCCCCCTGCACCGGCGCTCGTCGCACCGCATGCCATCATAGCCGCTACTGCCCTTGTCTTCCTCGATCCAGAGGGGGTCGAGGAGACGACCGCTTGGGCTGCTTTCACTGGCCACGTGGGCCACCGCCCCTGCCCGGCCCAGCTGGACCCCGAGCCGGCCTGCCTCACCTCTTCCTGGGCCGAAGCCCATGGTGAGTGCCCCTATAGCCCGCCCATGCACACTTTAGTAATATTACGCTTGTTCATTTTTTTCTCAGAAAATGACTAAGTCCCAGAATTCTTATATTTTGTTGCATACTTTGATTGATGATAACTTTGTGCATGTGTGTCCAAATTGAGCATATGATATGTCAAAATGTTCGTCTCTGAATTCTCTATATGTTTGTTGCATTTGCAAGCATGTTAGGATCCATATTTCCGTATTTATCTCTACAAAGGTGCATGTTGCTGTTAACTACTAAAAACTAACATAACTTGCTCATTTGTCTTTTTCATATATTTATGTGTGATTTTTGTTTGAGCATCATGTCAACATGTGTTAGGAGCACAATCATGTCATCTTTGATGTGGTGCGATCCACTTTTCATGATATGCCTTGTGGTGAGTGCAACAAGCTTGCAAAGTGGCCTACTCGCTATTGCTGTTTTTCTTACACTTGTTGAAAACTGCTAAGTCTGAAACTGTTATATTGTGATGCCATGTTTGCTTGATGCTACAATCATATCCATGCATGTTTTGGTATGTCCAATGATCATGTCTTGAAGTCCATGTTATGCTCTATCAATCCATGCCATCGTTTGCAATTATAGGTTGTTGTAGCTTGTGTCTTTCTTGCTCTAAAGTTGCTATATAATGTTTCTGCCAGCCTGTTATCAGTAAGTTCAGTTTTGCCATGGGAGTAGCTAGTGCTCTATGCATCCTATGACCATGTTCTTGCCATGAGTAGCTGCATAAACATGTCTTCGTGTTGTTGCTTATATTCACATGCCATGATATGCTTTGAGATGAGTTGCACAAGCTTGCAAACATGCCTACTTGTCGTTGTTACTGCCATGTTCAGTTTATTTCACCAAGTCTGTGAAACTGTTATCATTTGCAATCTTGCAATGATGTTTTGAGCATGTTCTAGTGGTGTTTGGCAGTAGCTCAGTGATCATGTTTGTAGTGCTTGACATGTACATGCTTGCTATGTGCTTTGATGCCATGAAATGTTCCTGTAGCATGTTGTTTTTATAATTGCAAAGTTCTTAGTTGCTGTTTTGGGACATATTGTTCTTATATCTGGTTTCGTGTGTATGTGCTGAACCGTTGCTCCGTTTTGGGCATGCTCTATATGATACTTGCTTGTTTTTGCATATAGATGCAGCATATAATGTTGTATTCATGTTTGAGTGTGTTTGCTTGATGTTTGAACGCATCTTGCATCTTTGCCTTGCTTGACTTGTTTTGCTCATATCTTCTAGGCCGTAGCTCCGAATTAAATGAACTTTATATGTAACTTGACTAGAATTTCGTGTAGATCATCATGGTGCATGTTAACTTGCTGTTTAACAACTTTAACTTAAGGTTTGTTCATATCTGGACCAATTTCTAAATTTGCATATGAGGACTTACCGGAATTGCTATATGTTGTTTCCGGCCTCATTTAAACTTGCTTGGTTGTGTTGTTCTTGTATGCTTCATCTCTTGCCATGATTTGCATCATGTAGCCTTGTCATGCATCATACTTATTTGAGCATCGTGTCTTGTTCAAGTGTTGTGTGTTTACCATGTTGTTTGCTTCTTCTCGTTAGTTCCTGTTTCGTTGCGATCGTGAGGATTCGTTCGACTACGCTTGGTTCATCTTCGTGGCTTCTTCTTCACGGACTCGTTCTTCTTCCTTGCGGAATCTCATGCAAGATGACCGTCACCTTGGAACTCATGCCAGTTGTCTCGATGGTATCGCTATATGTCGCGCTAGCTATCTATTTGTTGTTAGGCTCTCATTGTTGCCATGAAACACACTCTAACACTTGACACCATCCCAACAAACTATTGTTTGGCTATGTTACCGCTTGCTCAGCCCCTCTTATAATTTTCTAGTTGCAGGTGAAGATGAAGATTGCTCCATGTTGGAACTTCGATTGTTGGAATATCACAATATTTCTTAATTAAATTAACACACATATATACTTGGCAATGGGTGGAAGGCTTGGCCTTTTGCTCGATGTTTTGTTCCATTCATGCCGCCTTAAGAACTGATAAACAAGTGTTATGTTCCTTGAGTTTGCATTCCTAACATGGTTGGGGGTATGGGACCCCCTTGACAGCTCGCTTTGAATGAAACTCCTCCAGCAAGGCCCAACTTTGGTTTTAATTTGCAACATAATAAAAACTTAATTAATTAATTAAATTGCATAGGGAGTTAGCGCTACCCAAGGATTCTTTTCCACATACAGCGGGGCCAGTGCTGATGGTGTTGGTCCCAAATGGGTAGACTGCGGGTCCTCCTTGGGGAAACCTGAGGTATCTGGTTACCTGTAGGATGTCCCATCCGGTCGTGGCCTGAGACGAGATATTTGCGGCTAGGGTGTTGGCACGCCGGGAGGTCTTGCTAGACTTGTTTTACCATTGTCAAAATGTCTTGTGCACCGGGATTCCGAGTCTGATCGGGTTGTCCCTAACATAAGGGACCTCTGCTGACCGTGAGAGCTTGTGATGGGCTAACTTGGGGCACCCCTGCAAGGTTACGATCTTTCAAAAGCCGTGCCCGCGGTTATGTGGCAGATTGGAATTTGTTAATGTTCGGTTGTAGAAAACTTGACAAAGGATCCGAAATAAAATACACCAACCGCGTGAGTAACCGTGACCGTCTCTTTTCATTTTGAGAAGACAACACGGTGGTGTTATGTTTGACTCGTAGGTAGTTCAGCATCTCTTAGCGATCATTACTAGTTTGCGACCGTTTGCGTATATGCTCATATTATTCTTGTACTCGTAAGTTAGCCACCATACATATGCTTAGCCGCTGCTGCAACCTCACCACTTAACCTCTCCTTACCCATTAAGCTTTGCTAGTCTTGATACCCATGGTTATGAGATTGCTGAGTCCTCGTGGCTCACAGACACTACAATAACAGTTGTAGGTGCAGGTTTCCAATGACTTATGTGAGAGCGATGTTTACTTGTGTTGGAGTTCTTTCTTCTTCTTCTTCGTCAATCTTAGGATAGGTTCCTGGTCGGCAGCCTGTGATAGCAGGATGGATGTCGTTGTGCTTTTCATGTTTTTCATCTGTAGTCGGATGTCTTGTTTATGATGTTGATGTATTCATGTGGCTATTGTATGACTTGTATGTATCCCCATTTATGTATGTAATGGTACGATGCAATGATATCAATCTTGCTAAGTGCCCGAACGGCGGTTGTGCCCCAATCACGAGTTCATCACGTGACCGGGATAGAATCGCATCTTGGGCGTGACATGGAATGAATGCGTGAACATGAATGTAATGTCGGTGAGAAATACGTACTCCCCCAAGCTTAGGCTTTTGCCTAAGTTGGTATAGGGCCACCACTGGCCTGGATGATATCCGAAATCATAGTTGGGGTTGTACTGTGTTGCGGCAGCTACTGCTAAGCGAGCTTCTTCATGAAGGCAGGCGGTCTCTGCCTATATCTCATATGTGTTCGCCTCCTCTCTGGTTATAAAATATCGCCCTTGTGCCTGAAAGTTAAAGAAAGCAGGAGCAGGAAGAGTAATATGGACGGCACGCCATCTGTCAAAGATTAGTCGGTACTAAAGGTGCCGCTCATTCCTCTCGAGAAACTGATAACGTAGCACGGCTTCATAATCTAGTAAAGCGGGTGGCAACTCGAGAGCGTATCCTCTTATGGGTACACATAAATAGTTAGCTAAACGAGTTGCATATATCCCACCAAATAAATCTCCATCTTTAGCTTTAAAGTATAAGCTCCTTGCAATAATTACTCCCAAATCATAACTCTTATCACCTAACACCACACTTTTAAGGATACTAAGCTCTGGAACACGAAGATGGCTATGCCCATGTTTACCGTTAATGCATCTACCTATGAAGAGAGCAAAATAATTTATAGCAGGAAAATGAATGCTCCCTATGGTGGCTTGTGTAATGTTTCTATTTTTCTCCATGGTGATGCTATCAAGGAAACCACAGTATTCAGATTTGTGAGGATCATTGAGATTACCCCACAGCAGGATTTTGCATGCAACACAAAAGTCTTCCAGGTTCATGGTATAAGATTCATCATAAAGATCAAACAGGACAGTATGAGTATTGCGCTTGGATGAAAATTCAAACCTCCGCACAAAGGAATCGGTGAGGTAATAATGTTGTCGGCACTTATCTAACACGAAGTTATCAATGCCGGCATTTTGTATGTATGCATCAAACTCATCCTTAAATCCTGTGCGAATCATAAATTCATCTGACGACAATTCACAAGGTCGTAGTTGAGCATCTCTTGGTGGTTCAAGGTCTGGTTCGCGTATCGCGCGCCTCGGTGCTTGTTTCCTTGAACGGCCACCTTGGTATGTTCTCCGAGACATTTTCTTTTTCTGAATTTTTTTGAAATTTTTAGTGACTCAAAATAGAAGTGAACCAAACTCAACAAAATTGATAGCAACTACTCCTACAAGTGTCTAGAGGCTATATCATGCATCAAAACTACTTTGGACCATATAAATTTGACTTGCAAGCTCAAGAACAAGGTCACCACAATAGTAAAAATTTGCAATAAATAAAGCACTAGAACAAAAACTAATTGGACCGTTGGAGGAGTCACATACCGAAGAACAATCCCCCAAAACCCCAAAACAGTTTTGCAAATGATGGATTGAGCAAGGAGATTGAAAATGGCAGCAAGATGAGCTAGAACACGGGTTTGAGCTGGTGGATGATTTTTTCTAGAGGAAGAAGGAGAGGATGGGTGCTGGAATAAGTGGAGGGGGCACATGGGGCCCACAAGGACAGGGGCGCGCCCAGGGGGTAGGGCGCGCCCTCCATCCTTGTGGCCCACTGGTGTGCCCCCTGGTGTGTTTTCAGAGACTAAAATCTTAAAATGTTCTAGAAAAAATCATATTGAATTTTCAGGGCATTTGGAGAACTTTTATTTTCGGGACATTTTTGTATTGCATGGATAATTCAGAAAACAAACAGATAATACTATTTTTGGTTTATTTAATCTAAATAACAGAAAGTAAAAGTTGGGTACAGAAGGTGGTGTTCTCTGAATTCATATGTCTCATGCTCATCAAAAGGAATCCGTCAATGAGGTTGATCAAGTCTCATTAACAAACTTCTTTTGAATAACATAAAATCAGAGAATTTTTGAATAAAACTAGGTTACCTCGATGGGGATATGCATGTCCCCAACAATAAGAATATCATATTTCCTCTTAACATTAGGAAGAGGGAATTCAAAACCTCCAATAGTAATAGTTGAAATTTTTCGAATAGAATTGACGCTATAAACTTGAGGTTGCTTCTTCGGAAAGTGTACCATATGCTCATTACCATTTACATGAAAAGTGACATTGCCTTTGTTGCAATCAATAACAACCCCCGCAGTATTCAAAAAGGGTCTACCAAGGATAGTCGACATACTGTCGTCCTCAGGAATATTGAGAATAACAAAGTCCGTTAAGATAGTAACGTTTGCAACCACAACAGGCACATCCTCACAAATACCGATAGGTATGGTAGTTGATTTATCAGCCATTTGCAAAGAGATTTCAGTAGGTGTCAACTTATTCAATTCAAGTCTACGATACAAAGAGAATGGCATAACACTAACACCAGCTCCAAGATCACATAAAGCAGTTTTAACATAGTTTTCTTTAATGGAGCATGGTATAGTAGGTATTCCTGTCGGTGTACTAAGATAGGGGTACCTTAGTACCCCAACTTGTGCACGGGCAGTAGCAGCTTCCCGCGGCAGGGCTCACCACGTGCTCGCCGGAAACCTTCTCGGTCCTTATGAAGCCATTCAAAAACAAAGTATACAAGACATAAGATCAAGACCCCGGCAAGTGGAGCTTGCCGGGAAGGCCGCACCAGGCTCAAGATTATCACATTAACACAAGACCCTGGCAAGAGGAGCTTGCCAGGAAGACCAGAAGACAGCATCTCAGAAGACGTGCCTCGGCGCACCCTGCGCCCCGGCAGGACCCGGGGAGCGACAAGCTTCGGGGCCCGACAAGATCAAGACCCCGGCAAGGTGCTTGCCGGGGGAAGCCTGCGCTGTGTGCCCGCGCTCCAGCTCATCGGCCCACGCGTCGCCCTGGGGCCCTTCCAGGGACGCGTGGCGGATGGCTGTGCAGCCTGGGGGACACGGTGGCACGCCACGGTGACGGGGCTACCGCCGTGGCGAACGGAGAAGCATGGACGGGCGCTTTTGCGGTTGACGGCGATGGGCATTTAATGCCCTTGTCCCCCACTGTCAAAGTTAGGTGAAGACCACTGTTCATCCACTCTTCATGCACTGTTCCCGCACTGTTACAACTACCACCAACGTTACGCTTTTACCCTCCTCTACGTTGACACCTGTCGGTGACCCCTTGAGCTATAAAAGGAGGCCCATGCACAACGTAGAAAGGGTTCGGAACCTAGATAGCTCTCTTGCTCGGTGTAGCTAGCTCTTCAAGCTCCCGAGCTCAAGAACTCAATACAATCCAAGCAGGAGTAGGGTTTTACGCGTCCGCGCGGCCCGAACCTGGGTAAACTGCCCGCGTGCGTTCCTCGATCTGCTCTTCGTGCTCCCTCCGCTCCCTTACCGCAACGTACAAGGGGCTCCGGTCCCATAGGTGCTCGTGGCGGACAGTTTCCCCCGACAATTCCTAGATCTCCAAGTTTCTTTGGTATTCCACACTTTAAAGTATAATTAGCAAGCATGGTGGAAATTTCAGTTTCTAGTATCTTTCTCTTATTAGTAACAATTTCTTTCATATACTTAGCATAAGGAGGCATTTTAAGCATATCAGTCAAATGCATACTCAACAAGATAGGCCTAATCATCTCGCAAAAGCGTTCAAAATCCTCATCATCCTTTTTCTTGGATGGTTTAGGAGGAAAGGGCATGGGTTTCTAAACCCATGGTTCCCTTTCTTTACCATGTTTCCTAGCAATGAAGGCTCTCTTATCATAACGTTGATTCTTTGATTGTGGGATATCAAGATCAACAACATGTTCAATCTCTACATCATTATCATTACTAGGTTGACCATTGGTATGAATATCATTATTAACATTATCACTAGGTTCATGTTTATTACCAGATTGATTCTCAGCATCAAAAATAGAAATATTCTTGGGATTCTCAGGTGTGTCTACAACAGGTTCACTAGAAGCGGGCAAAGTCCTATCAGTTTTCATTTTCTTTTTATTACTAGGACTAGGTTTATCAATATTAATTCTCTGAGAGTCTTGCTCAATTCTCTTAGGATGGCCCTCTGATGTCTACTATGCACCCTTCTTCTTGTAGACGTTGTTGGGCCTCCAAGTGCAGAGGTTTGTAGGACAGTAGCAAATTTCCCTCAAGTGGATGACCTAAGGTGTATCAATCCGTGGGAGGCGTAGGATGAAGATGGTCTCTCTCAAACAACCCTGCAACCAAATAACAAAGAGTTTCTTGTGCCCCCAACACACCCAATACAATGGTAAATTGTATAGGTGCACTAGTTCGGCGAAGAGATGGTGATACAAGTGCAATATGGATGGTAGATATAGGTTTTTGTAAACTAAAAATATAAAAATAGCAAGGAAGCAAGTGGTAAACGTGAGCATACACGGTGTTGCAATGATACTAGGCAAGGCCTAGGGTTCATACTTTCACTAGTGCAAGTTCTCTCAACAAGGATAACACAATTGGATCATATTACTAGCCATCAACATGCAACAAAGAGTCACTCCAAAGTCACTAATAGCGGAGAACAAACGAAGAGATTATGGTAGGGTACGAAACCACCTCAAAGCTATTCTTTCTGATCGATCTATTCAAGAGTCCGTAGTAACATTCAATCTGTCATAGAGTTCGTACTAGAATAACACCTTAAGACACAAATCAACCAAAACTCTAATGTCACCTAGATACTGCATTGTCACCTCAAGTATCCGTGGGCATGGTTATACGATATGCATCACACAATCTCAGAAACATCTATTCAACCAACACATAGAACTTCAAAGAGTGCCCCGAAGTTTCTACCGGAGAGTCAAGACGAAAACGTGTGCATAGATTCCCAAGGTCACGGAACCCGCAAGTTGATAACCAACACATACATCAAGTGGATCACATGATATCCCATTGTCACCACAGATATGCACGTGCAAGACATATATCAAGTGTTCCCAAATCCTTAAAGACTCAATCCGATAAGATAACTTCAAAGGGAAAACTCAATCCATTACAAGAGAGTAGATGGGGAGAAGCATCATAAGATCCAACTAGAATAGCAAAGCTCGCAATACATCAAGATTGTGCCATCTCAAGAACACGAGAGAGAGAGAGAGAGATCAAACACATAGCTACTGGTACATACCCTCAGCCCCGAGGGTGGACTACTCACTCCTCGTCATGGAGAGCGCCGGGATGATGAAGATGGTCACCGTTGAGGGTTTCCCCCTCCGACAGGGTGCCGGAATAGGGTCTAGATTGGTTTTCGGTGTCTACAGAGGCTTTCGGCGGCGGAACTCCCGATCTAGGTTAATTTTCGAAGGTTTCAGTATTTATAGGAATTTTTGGCGTAGGACCCACGTAAGGGGGGCTTCTCGGCTGTCCTCGAGATAGGGGGGCGCCACCACCTTCCCAGGGCGCGCCCTCCACCCTCGAGGGAAGCCCGTGGCTCTCCTAGCCCAACTATTTTGCTTCGGGGGCTTCTTTTGGTCCAGAAAAAATCATAAAAAATTGGCTCGTCAATTGGACTCCATTTGATATTCCTTTTCTGTAAAACCCGAAAATAGGAGAAAACCTGAAACTGGCACTGGGCACTGAGCTCTGGGTTAATAGGTTAGTCCCAAAAATCATATAAAAGTGTATAATAAAGCCCATTAAACATCCAAGACTTCATAAATAATTGCATGGAACAATAAAAAATTATAGATACGTTGGAGACGTATCAAGCATCCCCAAGCTTAATTCCTGCTCGTCCTCGAGTAGGTAAATGATAAAGAAAGATTTTTTGATGTGGAATGCTAACCAATATAGTTTTTCAACGTAATTATCTTAGTTGTGGCATGAATGTTCAGATCTGAAAGATTCAAGACAAAAGTCTATATTGACATAAGAAATAATAATACTTCAAGCATACTAACAAAGCAATCATGTCTTCTCAAAATACTATGGCTAAAGAAAGTTATCCCTACAAAATCATATAGTGTTGGCTATGCTCCCTCGTTATCACACTAAATATTCATATCATGCACAACCCCGATTTCAGCCAAGCACTTGTTTTCATACTCTATTCTTTCAAACCTTTCAACTTTCACGCAATACATGAGCGTGAGCCATGGACATAGCACTATGGGTGGAATAGAGGTGGTTGTGGAGAAGACAAAAAGGAGGGAGATAGTCTCACATCAACTAGGCGTATCAACAGGCTATGGAGATGCCCATCAATAGATATCAATGTGAGTGAGTAGGGATTGCCATGCAATGGATGCACTAGAGCTAAATATGAATGAAAGCTCAACAAAAGAAACTAGTGGGTGTGTGTCGGGGGAAACTGTCCTCCCACGAGCACCTATGGGACCGGAGCCCCTTCTACGTTGTGGTAAGGGAGCGGAGGGAGCACGGAGAGCAGATCGAGGAGCACACGCAGGCAGTTTTACCCAGGTTCGGGCCGCGCGGACGCGTGAAACCCTACTCCTGCCTTAGGTTGTATTGAGTTCTTGAGTTCGGGAGCTTGAAGAGCTACAGTACTAGCTACACCGAGTGAGAGAGCTGTCTAGGTTTCGAACCCTTTCTACGTTGTGCATGGGCCTCCTTTTATAGCTCAAGGGGTCACCGACAGGTGTCAACGTAGAGGAGGGTAAAAGTGTAATTTTGGTGGTAGCTGTAACAGTGCGTGAATAGTGCATGAACAGTGGATGAACAATGATCTTCACCTAACCTTGACAGTGGGGGACAAGGGCATTAAATTCCCGTCGCCGTCGACCCCAAAAGCGTCCGCCCATGCTTCTCCGTTCGCCACGGCGGTAGCCTCGTCATCGTGGCTTGCCACCGTGTGCCCCAAGCTGCACAGCCATCTGCCACGTGCCCCTGGAAGGGCCCCAGGGCGACACGTGGGCCGATGAGCTGGAGCGCGGGCACACAGCGTAGGTCTCCCCGGCAAGCACCTTGCCGGGGTAGTGATCTTGCCGGGCCCGGAAGCTTGTCGCTCTCCGGGTCCTGCCGGGGCGCACGATGCGCCGAGGCATCTCTTGAAGTAAGTGTTCCTTGGCCTTCCTGGCAAGCTCCTCTTGCCAGGGTATTGCGCTAATGTGATAACCTTGAGCCTGGTGCGGCCTTCCCGGCAAGCTCCTCTTGCCGGGGCCTTGATCTTCTGTCTTGTATACTTTGTTTTTGAATGGCTTCATAGGGACAGGAAAGGTTCTTGGCAAGCACGTGGTAAGCCCAGCCGCGGGAAGCTGCTACTGCCCGTGCACAAGTTGGGGTAGTAAGGTACCCCTATCTTAGTACACCGACAGGAGCCCCCTGGCCTGGGCCACACACGGTGCCGAGCGCTGTTGGGCCAGGCCCAAGACAGTGCAAGGGCACACGCGGCCCACGGCAAGCCGTATCCCCTTCCGTATCCGCCGCATCCCTCCCTAATGGCACGCGTCGATTGCGGCGTCGTGGGAGAGATCGTGGCCTGTTTCTTTAATGGGAAATGCGGAACGTCCCCCACTCCCCCCTTAAAAGCAGAGGAAGCAGGGGCAGTTCCCCTCCACCGTCTTCATTGCGCCTTGATTCTCCAGAAACCCCCGCCGCTTCTTGCCTCCGCCCTTCCTCCACCGTCTCCTGCATCCGCGGCGCCGTCGACTTCCTCGCCTCTTCCCTCGCCGCCCCCGCCATGGCTCCGAAGAGCGACAAGGCGAAGAGCGACAAGGCCAAGAAGGAGAAGTCCGAGCAAGCGGCGAAGCTGGCCGCCCTGCGGAAGAAGTGCGTGGTCTTCGCGCCGAGGCTTGGCGCGAGGGAGCTGCGGAACAAATACTATTTGTTCTGGGCGAGGGAGACCAAAGCTCATTCCCGCACTAGAGCCTTCCCCGCCGTCGCCAAAGACATGTTCCCCGGCGGGTACTTTTTCTTTGCCGCGTTCTTCCATTGTGGTCTGTGCCCTCCGTTCTCGGAGTTCTTTTGCGATGTAATGAATACATACGGCCTCCACCTTCTGGATTTCACCCCCAACGCCATCCTTACGATGGCCGTTTTCGTACATCTGTGCGAAAACTATGTTGGGGTTCATCCAAGCGTAGCTCTTTTCCGCCACTTCTTCATGCCTACAGTAGAGTCAGGTGCCCCCCTCTCCGGCGGCATCTCCTGGATCTTCAGGCTGAACAAGAAGGACTCGTACCTGAGGGGAGAGCTTCGCGGGAAGTGGGAGGAGTGGAGAGCCGATTGGTGTTGGGTGCTGGAAGATAACCCTGAGCCTTTTACCGCGCCGCGCACGACTGCCATAGTGCGCGGCAGGGATTGGAGTGAATTGGCCCCGGAGGACAACAAGCTCAGTATCGCCCTCATTAGGATCATTCATCTCCGGGTCGCCAATCTGACTATAGGAGAAGTTGGAGCAGATTTCCTCCGTCGCCGCATCGCCCCTCTGCAAGAAAGGAAGAGGCCCGCCTGGGAATTCGGCAATGCAGCAGACATCATGAGGCTGCGCCCTGGATTGAACTACAACTTCACTGCCTTGGAGTTGAAGGGGATGGTTCGGGAGCTCTTCAAGCATGACCCCAACCACCCGGAGTGGTTCAGACCTTCCCGGGAAGTGGTGCTGCTGTGCAACAGCGCTGCCCGCGATTCTCTACGAGCGATGATGCCCGCGTGCGACTCCCATGGCGTCGTCCCCACTTGGATAGAGCCTCCGCCGGATACCGTGCTGACCTTCTTCGACAACTTGGTCGAGAAGCCCCGCAATGTCGAGGAGAACAAGGGCCTCACCCGGGCCACTACTGAACGGGATATAGCTTACATCGCCTCCAGGATGGAGGAGGCCGCCGCAGCTGCGGCTGCGGGTGACTTTGGATACACCGTGGAAGAGGCACAGGCCGCGGACGCAGTGAGCCAAGCAGAGGAGGCGGAAATCCTCAAGCTGCTGAAGCTTGCGCCCGAGGAGTTTGCCGGGGAGCCTTCCGTGAAGTTAGCCGGGACGAGCGAAGTTGCCGGGGGGAGCGAGGCCGCCGGGCACGGCGCTGAGTCCAGCGGGCCTGCCGAGGAGGAGGAGGACGTCGAGGCTAATGAAGACTCTGGTGGATCTCTGAATCTCGATGACGATGCCTCCTCATCCTCAGAGAACTCCCCGCCTCCGGCAAGTCCCACGCAGCAACCGAAGAAGCGCCTCCGCAAGGCAGCTGAGACGGCGAGGCCGCACGCGCCTCGACAGCAGCCAGCGCGCCGTGCGACGCGCGCCACCAGGACGAGCGAAGTCGTCAAGGAAGCGCCCCGTGCTCGAGCGCCAAGCGGAGGGGGATCTTCCCAGAGCGGAACGGGTGCTCCTTCTGCCCCTCGGTCCTCGGCGACGACGGGGGCTCGGTCTTCGTAGCCCACAGCCCCGGAGACCGCCAAGCGCCCGAGGGAGCCTTCTCCTCCCGCTCCTCGCGCAGGAGCACCCCAGGCGGAGTTTGACTTCTCCGCCCTCAGCTCCGACGAAGAGGAAGAGGAGTAAGTATTTGTAATTCTTTAGTTCCTTCGATTTTGTCTTGATTTTCCTTGTTGATTCTGATCTTGTTTTTGTTTTGCTTTCAGGACCCTGACCCAGCGGATGGCGAAGAGGGCCAAGATCCCTGTGGTCGAGATTGAAGACGACTCGCCCGCCGCGGCGACTGGAGACGTGCCAGCGGCAAACTTGCCGGATCAACCTGCTGCTCCGAGGAGCAGCCCCCAGCGCAGCCCCCAGCATAAGTCTGGTTTTTATCTTTCTGCTTGACGGGCGCGCTTGAGGTTATAGCTTGTGCTGATGTCTTGTTGTCTTGTGCAGAAGTGGAGCCGCAGCCGCAGGAGCGCCCGGAGGTCGCCCCCGACAAGCCACTTGCTCCACCCTCCCCGCCAAGGGTGAACTCCCCGGCAAGGGAGAACGCTCCGCCAAGGACGGGCACTCCGCCAAGGGCGAGTACCCCGCCAAGGGTGAGCAGCCCGACAAGGGTGAGCATCCCGCCAAGGGAGGGCGCAGGCGGCCCTCCGCCAGCAGGGGCCACTACTCCGCCGCCCAGGGAGAATTCCCCGGCGAGGGACCCTGTCGTTGAAGAAGTCCGCAAAGGTAAAGCTTGTAGCTTCTTCTTCTTGAACTTGTCTTTTTGGATATTTGCTTGACTCTTTCTTTTCTTTTTCTTCTGCTAGATCCTCCTGCACCGGAGCGGATGGAGACGGAGACCACCGGCGAGGAGGGCGTGCACGGCGACGGCGGCAACGCCACTGCCGCTGACGAGCCAGCCGCCGAAGAGACCGCCCCGACCGCCGACGCCGCGGCCGGGGAAGAGGCCGGCGACCACACTGCTGGCCCGGAGGCCGCAGGAGTGTCGGACGCTGCACCGGCCGCCGACCCCCCCGCCTCCACGGAGCGGTCGGGTGTCTACTTGGAGGCCGCCAACGGGGTCTTTATTCAAGTCCCGTGGGCGTCCTCGTCTCGAGCACCCGTGGAGGGAGAGACCTTTGACGGAGAGGTCCTCGCCTCCGCTGGGTTGAAGGTTGTTGAAGCGCCCGGCGGTAGCGACGAGCCCGAAGAGGAGAAGCTCCTTCGTCGGCTCCTGGCCTTGTACCGGGCCAGGCAGGCGAAGTTGGAGTCTCGGGAGGCTCTTGCCGCCAAGGCTGGAGCTGACTTGGAGAAGCGCGCCGCGGAGCTTCGCGCCGACAACCAGGCAGCCCTCCGCAACCTGGCTGAGGAGCGCGAAGAGCTTGCCGAGGCGCAGCAAGCCTTCCTCCTTGAAAAAGCTGAGGCCGAGGAGCAGCAACGACTGGCCGCCGAGGAGCTGTCCCGGCGAGAAGGGGTACTCAACCAGCGGAAGGTCGACCTCGATGCCCACGAGGACGACCTCGCCGCCCGGGAGCAGGCCATTGGCGGGGCTCTGAAGGAGGCGAGGAGCGCTGCAGCCGCCGCAGAGACCGCCAAGAAAGATCTGGAAGCCAAGGTGGAGCAGTTGGAGTTGTACCTGAAGGCAAGCGAGGACAGAGTCACTGCGCTCAATGTGGAGCGGGAGAAAGATGCCCACACCAACTCTGAGCTGCAGGTACGTCTCTCCGAGAAGGGCACAGAGCTTACTGCCGCCAAGTACTCCATTGCTGACCTAGAGCTGAAGGTCTCCACTCTTACTGATTCGCTCGACGCCGCCCGGGACCGCGAGACAAAACTGAAGGACGAACTCCGCAAGGAACGGAACTTGGTGGAGAGCGCCGCCGTCTCAGCGAACAACTTCAGCCGGGCAGTGGAGCAGTGGACTGATGAGCTGGTCACCTCCACTGCCAATATTGACAAGGAGATGATGGCGCTGAGGGCGGAGCATCTCGTGTACTCTCCGGACGAGAGTCTCCCCCACAGCGCCAAGTTGAGTGTCTTCTTCAGGGGAATTGCGCCGGCGCTTGCGCGGCTGCGGGAGAAGATCCCCGTGCAGCTGGCCGACGAGGCGCGTCGGCTCTGCATGGGCACCCTGGAGCGGGTCTTGTCGAATATCATCTACCGCAACCCCGACATCAACCTCGTCAACGTCCTCCGCTCCTTGCCGCCTGAAGCTGACCAGGAGGCGTTGAAGGCGCAGGTTGCCCACATCGTTGCCAAGGTGGGCCAGATCACGAGGCGTGAAGGCGACCGCGTGGACTAGATTCCTTTGCTTCTTCTTCCTTTGCCGCTGCCAATTAAGTCATAGGCAGTAGTTGATTAGAACAGCGGCAAGCTATCTTTGTAGTATACAATCTTATTTTGAACAATCAATGCAGTGTTATCTCCCTTGCTTTTGGTCCTCCACTTTGTATGCTTTTTACCCTACGCTTTTAGGGGACTTGCCGGCAAGGGGCCTTGCCACGAGCGCCGAGTGCTGGACTCTTAGCAGCCTGCTGGCAAAGACCTTGTCGGCAAGCAACCTTGCCGCAGCTAGTCGCAGCACACTTAGACTGCTGAGCGAACTCGAAAACGAAGTAAGGGCGCGACACTTGTCGCAGCTCACTTAAGCCGTTGAGCGTGCTCGAAACAGATAAGGGCGCGGCTAGCCACGGGTAGGTTCCTCAGCGCACAGGTTTTCCATACAAAGTGTGGTTGTTCAAGGAAGACAACTAAAATTTTTAAAAATTTTAATTACTCAAACTTTGGCAACTTAGCTTTCATAGATTGTTTGCTCCCGACAAGTCTTCTCTTTCCTGAACAGCACTTGGTTCATCCCCCATCTCCTTCCCCCCCCGGCAAACTTGTGCGCGAGGAATATTCCTTCTGCTTAAGAGGGAAAGAAAAAGGAGGAGGAAAAACAAGTATAGGGCCTCATGGCTTGCTAATGCTTACCGGGGACGTGCGTTGCACATAGTGCCAAACAATGCATGCAAATAACAAAGAAAAGCATGGAAACGACAAATAGTGTGAAGCACAAAAGCTTTACTGATGCACGGGGTCTGCGCCCGGCTTTGTACAAAGGTTTACATGCAACAGCGGCAAGACTTGTACAAAAGGTGGTTGCCGGAGCGGATCACGGCAACCGCGCCTTATGGGTGAAACTTGCGAAGATGCTCTATGTTCCAGGAGTTGCTCACCGGTATGCCTTCTTCGGTCTCAAGGCGGACAGCTCCGGGCCTTGTGACTTGTCTCACCCGATAAGGGCCTTCCCACTTCGGCGTCAACTTGTTGGAATTCTTGGCGGACTGAACACGCCGAAGAACAAGGTCGCCTTCCTCGAGACTCCTGGCCTTGACCTTGCGGCTATGATAGCGACGCAAGGCTTGCTGGTATCGAGCAGCTCATACAGCAGCCTGGAGACGTTCCTCCTCGAGGAGCAATGCGTCATCTTGTCGCAGTTGCTCTTGCTCGAGCTCATCATAAGCGAGCACTCGAGGAGATCCGTATACGAGTTCCGTGGGGAGAACTGCCTCTGCTCCGTAGACAAGAGCAAAGGGTGTCTGTCCGGTTGCTCGATTTGGTGTCGTCCTGATTGACCAAAGAGCCACCGGCAACTCCTCTATCCAGTTTCTTCCGCACTTGTGCAGCCTGTCGAAGGTTCTTGTCTTGAGCTCGCGCAGCACTTCAGCATTGGCCCTCTCCGCTTGACCATTGCTCCTCGGGTGAGCAACAGAAGCGAAGCAGACCTTGGCGCCAAGGTCTTGGACGTACTGCATGAAGGTGCGACTTGTAAACTGTGTGCCGTTGTCGGTGATGATCCTGTTAGGGATTCCGAAACGGCAAACAATCGCTCTGAAGAACCTGACTGCTGACTGTGCTGTCACCTTTCTCACTGGTTCCACTTCCGGCCACTTTGTGAACTTGTCGATTGCTACGTACAAGTACTCAAAGCCCCCGACTGCGCGGGGGAAGGGGCCGAGGATATCGAGCCCCCAGACCGAGAAGGGCCAGGATAAAGGAATCGTCTGGAGAGCTTGAGCTGGCTGGTGAATTTGCTTGGCATGGAACTGGCACGCTTCACACTTGGTTACTTGTGCAGTTGCATCTTGGAGGGCTTCTGGCCAGAAGAACCCTTGCCGGAACGCCTTCCCGGCAAGTGCCCTTGCGCCAATGTGGTGGCCACATATGCCTCCATGTATCTCTGCCAACAGTTTCTGTCCATCTTCCCTGGAAATGCACTTCAACCTGACACCATTGAGCCTTCTTCTGTACAGTTCATTGTCGACGAACTGGTACATACTTGACTGCCTGGTTATTTTCTCTATCTCTTCCGGGTCATCGGGAAGTTCTCCAGTTTGCAGAAAACGGACGATCTGCTGTGCCCATGCTGGAGCCTGAGGCTCAACAACAAGGACTAAAGGCTCGAGGGCTGCTGTGGGAACCTCAGCTTCTACGGCAAGAACCTGCGGCTCTGCCGGAGCTGATGTTCCCCCGGCAAGCCTGCCGGGGCAAGGCTTGTCGGGAACGCCTGCTTCAACTGTGCAGATCCTTGGATCCGCAGGAGCAAACTGTTCCTCAGCATCTTGGCTGTTGATCTTGGGGACCTTGGCGGCGGCTTCTGGAAGATCCGCCGGCAAGTAGTCGCCGGAGACCAACTTTCTCTTCTTGTTCTGCCCAACTGATGGTGTAACGGATGGCTGAGTTAACTTGAGCAGGAAGGTCCCTGGTTCCACAGGTAACTTCATTGCAGCACACTTTGAGAGGCCATCTGCAATATCATTCTGAGCTCTTGGGACGTGCTCCATTTGCAGACCTTCAAAGTGCTCTTCAAGCTTCCTCACTTCATCAACATAAGCTTCCATCAAAGGGCTCTGGTAACTCTTATTCACTTGTCGGACCATCAACTGTGAATCTCCCCGCACAATCAACTTCTTGATCCCAAGCTCGGCTGCAATTCTGAGGCCGGCAAGCAAACCTTCATACTCAGCAGTATTGTTTGTCGCTTGTTCCTTGGGAAAGTGCATCTGGATAACATACTTGAGGTGCTCTCCGGTGGGCGCTATGAGTACCACGCCGGCACCGGCGCCTTGCAGCGAGAAAGCACCATCAAAGTACATCATCCATTCGTTGCTCGCTTCTTGGACGGGGATGCTTATCTCTGGAACTTCTTCATCTGGCGTTGGGGTCCATTCCGCTATGAATTCTGCCAAAGCTCTGCTTTGTATGGTTGAAGTACTCTCAAACTTGAGACCAAAGCTTGACAGCTCCAGTGCCCACTCGACGATCCTACCTGTTGCCTCTGGATTCTGCAATATCCTCTTCAACGGAAAGCGAGTGACCACTGTTATCTCGTGTGCTTGGAAGTAATGGCGCAGCTTTCTTGAGGCCATGAGGAGGCCGAACAGCAACTTCTGCACCCCAGAGTATCTTGATCTAGCCCCCTGCAAGAGGGAACTTACAAAATACACTGGGCGCTGCACCATCTTCTTTCGCACTTCTCCTTGTTCCTGCGCAGACTTGTCCTTGTCGGGGCCAGAGCTTGTCGGAGAAGTCCCCTGCTTGTCGCTGGATTCTCTTGCCGGGGATGTGGGTCCCTCATCTGCCTCCCTCTCCGCTACTAACGCAGCACTAACCACTTGATTGGTTGCCGCTAGGTACAGCAGCAACTTCTCTTGTGGTCTAGGTGCGACAAGTATTGGAGTAGAGGACAGGTATCCTTTCAAGTCTTGCAACGCTGCCTCCGCTTCCGGAGTCCATTTCATAGGACCTGCCTTTTTCAAGATTTTGAAGAAAGGCAGGGCGCGTTCTGCAGACTTTGAAATGAACCTGCTGAGGGCAGCCACACAACCAGCAAGTCTCCTTACGTCCTTGACGCGCTTCGGGGCTTCAATCTGCTCGATGGCTTTTATCTTGTCGGGATTGGCTTCAATCCCTCTCTGGGACACAAAGAACCCGAGAAGCTTGCCGGAGGGTACTCCGAAGGCGCACTTCTCGGGGTTCAGCTTGAGTTGGATCTTGTGCAGATTCTCAAAGGTTTCTTCTAAGTCCTGGATCAGGGTATCTTTGCTCTTGCTCTTAACCACTATATCATCCATGTAGGCTTCTACATTTCTGTGGATCTGTGGCTCAAAAGCAGTGTGCACCACCCTTGCAAATGTTGAGCCTGCATTCTTCAATCCAAAGGGCATGCGTATGAAGCAATATGTGCCACATGGAGTAATGAATGCAGTCTTCTCTTCATCTTCCTTGGCCATGAATATCTGGTGGTAACCTGAGTATGCATCAAGGAAGGAAAGCAGCTCACATCCGGCGGTGGAGTCAACAATCTGGTCAATACGCGGCAAGGGAAATGGATCCTTGGGACACGCTTTATTCACATCAGTGAAGTCTATACAAAGTCTCCACTTCCCATTGGCCTTGCGCACGACAACTGGATTGGCTAACCACGTGGGATGGATCACGCCTCTAACCAGGCCTGCTGCTTCCAACTTCTTTATCTCCTCGGCGATGAACTCTTGGCGCTCCACGGCTTGCTTCCTGACCTTCTGCTTGACGGGCCGCGCATGAGGACAAACAGCAAGCTTGTGCTCAATTACCTTCCTGGGAACGCCGGGGATGTCAGATGGTTGCCATGAAAACACATCGACATTCGCCCGCAGGAAGGCAACGAGCGCGCTTTCCTATTTGTTGTCGAGCGTAGCACTGATGGTGAAAGTACCACCAGTGCCGTCCTCCTTGGCGGACACCTTCTTGGTTGCTGGTGGAGCTGCCATTCCTTTCTTGCACTTGCCGGTGGAGCTCGATGGTGCGTCCTCGACGGCAGCGTAGCACTCCGAAGAGGTGCGTTTGCCGGAGTGGGCCCCAGAGCTCTTGCCGGACTTGGTCTTAGTCTTCCCCCCGGGAGCTTCAGCGGCAAGTGTGTTGCTCTCTACTGTGGCTGCTGCATCCCGGTAGATCTTGTCGGCGCAGATAAGCGCGTCCTTCTTGTCGCCAGGGACAGAGATGACGCTTATCGGCCCCGGCATCTTGAGTACGTTGTAGGCATAGTGGGAAGCTGCCATGAACTTGGCGAGGGCAGGACGTCCAAGTATCCCATTGTATGGTAATGGGATATCGGCAACATCAAACGTGATTCTCGCTGTCCTGAAGTTGAGTTCCCCGCCAAAGGTCACTGGCAACGTAATCTTTCCCTTTGGCTTGCTCCTTCCCGGGTTGATCCCTTGGAACGACCCGGTTTCTTCGAGCTCGCCGTCTGGGATCTGTAGCTTCTTGATCACAACTGAGGAGATCAGGTTCAGGCCGGCCCCGCCGTCAACCAACATCTTGGTGACCTTGAGGTTGCGGATAGTTGGTGAGACCAACATCGGCAAGCACCCGACCGCTGTGGTGCGGTCAGGGTGGTCCTCAAGGTCAAAGATGATGGGCGTGCCGGACCACTTCAGCAGCCTGCGTGACTCGACGGGCGGCTCAGCTGCGTTCACTTCTCGCACCCACTGCTTGAGCTGGCGGTGGGAAGTGTGCAGAGAGGCACCTCCGTCGACACACAGAACTTCTGTGGCCTTCTGGAACTCCTGCTCGTTGTTGTCTCCTTCTTCCATGTCATCATCGTCGTCTTCTTCCTCATCCTGGTCGCGGCCCCGGGGAGGTCTGTCACCTTGCCGCTGCTTGGCCTTGCCGCGGCGTCCTCCCCGGCCATTGAACGGCCGCTTCTTGCTGGGCTCTCCTCCGCCTCCTTGGGCCTTCTCCTTGTCGCGACGCTCGTATTCAGCCTTTTGCTATTCTACGAGGTACTCGACTCTTTTGCAGTTCTGAAGATCGTGGCCCTTGGTGTGGTGGATCTTGCAGTACTGCTTGTCGGAGCCGTCCTGCTTGTCGGCTGCCGCTACAGGGGCGGGCTCCTTGCCGGAACCGCCAGCCTGTGCCTTCTTGGCGGGAGCCTCCTTGCCGGACTGCTCGACAGCCAGCACCTCCTTGTTCTTCTTCTTTCTGTTGTTCCGCCGCCGGCTCTTCCTTACCGGGGCGGCATCCTCGCTGTCGCTTCCTCCTGCGCCAGTATCCTCTCCGGGGAGTCTCCTCCCCTCTTCGGCGTGCGCGCACTTGTCAGCCAGAGCATAGAGCTCGCTGACATCCCGGATCTTGGTCATGGCCATCTCTTCCCTCATGCGGCGGTTACGTACGTTCTGGTGGAACGCGCTGATAACCGCGGCAGCGTGGACGTCGGGAATGTTGTGTTGCACACGGCTGAACCTCTGGATGTACTTGCGCAGGGATTCTCCCTCCTTCTGGGCTAGGATGTGGAGATCGCTCTCCTGGCCGTGGGGTTTGTGGCCGCCCATGAAGGCGCCAACAAACTGGTGGCACAGATCCGCCCACGAAGAAATGGAGTTCTCCGGCAAGTGCATAAGCCAAGAGCGGACGTTTGGCTTAAGCACTAGCGGGAAGTAGTTGGCTAGTATCTTCTCGTCGCGTCCCCCGGCAGCCTGCACTGCTATAGTGTAGATGCTGAGGAACTCCGAGGGGTGTGTCTTGCCGTCGTACTTCTCGGGTACGTCGGGCTTGAAATTCTTCATGCTGGGCCACTGGACTTGCCGCAGCTCACGCGTGAACGCAGGGCAACCTGCCGCGTACGGCAAGTCGCCTGGTTCACCGGGCGCGTGCGCGTCGACAGCGGTCCCAGCGCGCTGATCTGACTGTCTTCGGGCTTCTCGTCGACGCTCGATGCGAGTCCGAGCGTCTTCTTGCCGCCTGTCGTCTAGGACTTGGCGCTGATCGTGGCGAGCCCGCGGATCCGACGACGCCGTGGAGTCATCATCGACGTTGATCCGGCGGGGCGGCGATTTCTGCTTCCGCGGCGGGGAGTGCACGGTAGTTGCACCCCCGGCGGTCTTGTCGCCATCGGCCTTCGCTTGGTCGACTTGCCGCGGCCGCGAGGTTGCGGGCTGCTGAGGCGCGTCGTTGTTGGCGAAGGCGATGAGGCTCTGAATCGTCGCCCTCCAGTCTTCGGCCTTGTCTGCCGCTGGAGGGAAATCGAGGAGCAGTTGTGCTCTTGCTAGAGCTTCTGCTGGAGAAGAGGGGAACGGCGGCGAGCGGTGCGAGGAGCGGGACACGCTCGGACTTCTAACCGCGTTAGAAGGAGCATGTTCCTGCCCCGGCGACAGCGCCTTGCTCGTGCCAGCACGCTGGCCTTGAGCATCCCGCGATCCTCCGGCTTGGCTACGCCCCAGCAAGCGTATGGTACCTCCAGTACCACGCCGCTGTGGGTCTTGTACCTCCCGAGAGAGACGTGGCGCGTCCACGGACACCGAGGCTTTGGAATTCGCCCGGTCGTCCGTCTTGTCTTTGGACTTGGTGGCGCCGTGAGTTTCCTCGCCGGCGACCACCCTTCCGCTGACGTCTCCTCCACCAACCGTTGGTTCTGGTGGCGGTGGAATCGACGCAGACGGGCCTCCGACCTCCGAAGCCTTCTTCTTCGGAGGCATGTTGTTGTAGCTGATGAAGTTGATGAAGCTGGAGAGGTTGATGAAGAATGCGCCCGCGTGAGCGCTGGATCAGGTTCGCACAACCTCGACGCCCCCTACCTGGCGCGCCAAAGATGTCGGGGGAAACTGTCCTCCCACAAGCACCTATGGGACCGGAGCCCCTTCTACGTTGCGGTAAGGGAGCGGAGGGAGCACGGAGAGCAGATCGAGGAGCACACGCAGGCAGTTTTACCCAGGTTCGGGCCGCGCGGACGCGTGAAACCCTACTCCTGCCTTAGGTTGTATTGAGTTCTTGAGTTCGGGATCTTGAAGAGCTACAGTACTAGCTACACCGAGTGAGAGAGCTGTCTAGGTTTCGAACCCTTTCTACGTTGTGCATGGGCCTCCTTTTATAGCTCAAGGGGTCACCGACAAGTGTCAACGTAGAGGAGGGTAAAAGTGTAATTTTGGTGGTAGTTGTAACAGTGCATGAATAGTGCATGAACAGTGGATGAACAGTGATCTTCACCTAACCTTGACAGTGGGGGACAAGGGCATTAAATGCCCGTCGCCGTCGACCCCAAAAGCGTCCGCCCATGCTTCTCCGTTCGCCACGGCGGTAGCCTCGTCACCGTGGCTTGCCACCGTGTGCCCCAAGCTGCACAACCATCTGCCACGTGCCCCTGGAAGGGCCCCAGGGCGACACGTGGGCCGATGAGCTGGAGCGCGGGCACACAGCGTAGGTCTCCCCGGCAAGCACCTTGCCGGGGTAATGATCTTGCCGGGCCCGGCAGCTTGTCGCTCTCCGGGTCCTGCCGAGGCGCACGATGCGCCGAGGCATCTCTTGAAGTAAGTGTTCCTTGGCCTTCCTGGCAAGCTCCTCTTGCCAGGGTATTGCGCTAAAGTGATAACCTTGAGCCTGGTGCGGCCTTCCCAGCAAGCTCCTCTTGCCGGGGCCTTGATCTTCTGTCTTGTATACTTTGTTTTTGAATGGCTTCATAGGGACAGGAAAGGATCTTGGCGAGCACGTGGTAAGCCCAGCCGCGGGAAGCTGCTACTGCCCGTGCACAAGTTGGGGTACTAAGGTACCCCTATCTTAGTACACCGACAGTGTGCATCCAACTTGCTTGCTCACGAAGACCTAGGGCATTTGAGGAAACCCATCGTTGGAATATACAAGCCAAGTTCTATAACGAAATTTCCCACTAGTATATGAAAGTGACTAAACATGAGACTCTCTACAATGAAGAACATGGTGCTACTTTGAAGCACAAGTGTGGAAAAAAGATAGTAGCAATTGTCCCTTTTTTCTTTTTTTTCTTTTTTTTCCTTTCTTTTTTGGGCCTTCCTTTTTTTGGCCTTTTTATGGAGGGGCTTTATAGATTTAGCCTTTCCTCCCATGGGACAATGCTCTAATAATGATGATCGTCACACTTTCATTACAACTCGATACTACAACAACAAAGTATGACTCTATATGAATGACTCCGGTGGTGTACCAGTATGTGCAATGAAACAAGAGTGACATGTATAAAAATTATGCATGGTGGCTTTGCCACAAATACGATGTCAACTACATGATCATGCAATGGCAAGATGACAATATGATGCGTGTCATATAAACGGAATGGTGGAAAGTTGCATGGCAATACATCTCGGAATGGCTATGGAATTGCCATGATAGGTAGGTATGGTGGCTGTTTTGAGGAAGGATATATAGTGGGTTTATGGCACCGGCGAAAGTTGCGCGGTACAAGAGAGGCTAGCAATGGTGGAAGGGTGAGAGTGCGTATAATCCATGGACTCAACATTAGTCATAAGAACTCATATACTTATTGCAAAAATCTACGAGTCATCAAAGCAAAGCAATCAACGCATGCTCCTAGGGGGGAGGTTGGTAGGAGTTAACCATCGCGCGTCCCCGACCTCCACACAAAGGATGACACTCTACAAATACCTCATGCTCTAACTTAGTCACACAACAGTTCACCATACGTGCATGCTAAGGGAATCACTAACCTTAACACAAGTATTCTCAATTTCATAATAATTCCACTAGCATGACTCTAATATCACTATCCTCATGTCTCAAAACAATTATCAAGCATCCAACATCTCATTCTATTCAATGCACTTGGTGTGAATTTTTTTACTACATTGATATTGGATGTCTATCATGTGAAGACTAGTTTTATAGCCTAAACACATTACCATGTTGTTTTAATAGACTCTCAAAAGGATATAAGTGAAGCATGAGAGTTCAACAATTTCTACAAAATATTATCACCACCGTGCTCTAAAAGATATAAGTGAAGCACTAGAGCAAAAACTATTCAACTCAAAAGATATAAGTGAAGCACATAGAGTGATCTAATAATTTCTAGGACATATTTAACTCTCTCAAATAGGTGTGTCCAGCAAGGATCATTGTGGCAAACTAACAAGCAAAGACTCAAATTATACAAGACGCTCCAAGCAAAACACATAACATGTTGCGAATAAAAATATAGCTCCAAGTATAGTTACCGATGGATGAAGACGAAAGAGGGGATGCCTTCCCGGGGCATCCCCAAGCTTAGGCTTTTGATTATCTTGAATTCCATGGGGTGCCATGGGCATCCCCAAGCTTAGGCCTTTGCTACTCCTTGTTCCATAGTCCATCAAAGCAATACTCAAAACTTGAAAACTCCACAACACAAAACTTAGATGAAAATTCTCGTGAGCTCCGTTAGTATAAGAAAGCAAACCACTACTCAAAGGTACAGCAATGAACTCATTCTTTGTTTATATTGGTGTTAAACCTATTGTAATCCAACTTATCTATGGTTCATATCCTCCAATACTACTCATAGATGCATCGGAATAAGCTAACAACACACGAAAAACAGAATCTGTCAAAGACAGAACAGTCTGTAGTAATCTGCAGGTTTCGCCTACTTATGGAACTCCAAAAAATTTAAACTAAATTGGTAAATTTACGGAATTTGTCTACCAATCATCTGCAAAAAGAATCAACTAAAAATCAAGCTCCAGTAAAATCTCACGACTACTTTAGCAAGCGCTAACGATTCTGTTTTTCACAGGAAGATCACATAAACTTCACACAAGTCTTCCCAAAGGTTCTACTTGGCACAAACACTAAACAAAACATGAAACCACATATAATCAGAGGCTATATGCAATATTTATTCCCTAACAGCAACAAAATCAGAGAAAAGAAAATAAAGTTGGGTTTCCTCCCAACAAGCGCTATCGTTTAACGCCCCTAGCTAGGCATGATGATTTCAATGATGCTCGCGTAAAAGATAGGAATTGAAACATAAAGAGAGCATCCTGAATAATATGACTAGCACATTTAAGTCTAACCCACTTCCTATGCATAGGGATTTTGTGAGAAAACAACTCATGGGAACAATAATCAACTAGCATAGGGAAGCAAAACAAGCATAGCTTCAAAACTTTAAGCACATAGAGAGGAAACTTTATATTATTGAAATTCCTACAAGCATATGATCCCATCTCATAATAATTTTCAGTAGAATAATGAATGCATTCAACAATATAACCAACACATAAAGCATTCTTTTCATGATCTACTTGCATAGAAATTTTACTACTCTCCACATAAGCAAAATTCTTCTCATTCATAGTAGTGGGAGCAAACTCAACAAAATAACTATCATGTGAAGCATAATCCAATTGAAAACTAAAATCATGATGACAAGTTTCATGGTTATCATTATTCTTAATAGCATACAAGTCATCACAATAATCATTATAGATAGCAACTTTGTTCTCATAATCAATAGGAACCTCTTCCGAAATAGTGGATTCATCACTAAATAAAGTCATGACCTCTCCAAATCCACTTTCATCAATATAATCATCATAAATATGAGGCGTGCTTTCATCATAATAAATTTGCACATCAAAACTTGGGGTACTAAACATATCATCTTCATCAAACATAGCATCCCCAAGCTTGTGGCTTTGCATGTCATTAGCATCATGGGTATTCAAAGAATTCATACTAACAACATTGCAATCATGTTCATCAAGCACATATTTTATGCCAAGCATTCTATGTAATTCTTCTTCTAGTACTTGAGCACAATTTTCCCTCCCATCATTTTCACGAAAGTATTAAAAAGATGAAGCATATGACATAACATTAATTCCATTTTTTTGTAGTTTTCTTTTATTAACTAAACTAGTGATAAAACAAGAAACTTAAAGATTCGATTGCAAGATCTAAAGATATACCTTCAGGCACTAACCTCCCCTACAACGGCGCCAGAAAAGAGCTTGATGTCTACTATGCACCCTTCTTCTTGTAGACGTTGTCGGGCCTACAAGTGCAGAGGTTTGTAGGACATTAGCAAATTTCCCTCAAGTGGATGACCCAAGGTTTATCAATCCGTGGGAGGCGTAGGATGAAGATGGTCTCCCTCAAACAACCCTGCAACCAAATAACAAAGAGTCTCTTGTGTCCCCAACACACCCAATACAATGGTAAATTGTATAGGTGCACTAGTTCGGTGAAGAGATGGTGATACAAGTGCAATATGGATGGTAGATATAGGTTTTTGTAAACTGAAAATATAAAAGCAGCAAGGTAGCAAGTGGTAAACGTGAGCATAAACAGTGTTGCAAGGATAGTAGGCAAGGCCTAGGGTTCATACTTTCACTAGTGTAAGTTCTCTCAACAAGGATAACATAATTGGATCATATTACTAGCCCTCAACATGCAACAAAGAGTCACTCCAAAGTCACTAATAGAGGAGAACAAACGAAGAGATTATGGTAGGGTACGAAACCACCTCAAAGCTATTGTTTCTGATCGATCTATTCAAGAGTCCGTAGTAACGTTCAATCTATCATAGAGTTCGTACTAGAATAACACCTTAAGACACAAATCAACCAAAACCCTAATGTCACCTAGATACTCCATTGTCACCTCAAGTATCCGTGGGCATGGTTATACGATATGCATCACACAATCTTAGAAACATCTATTCAACCAACACATAGAACTTCAAAGAGTGCCCCGAAGTTTCTACCGGAGAGCCAAGACGAAAACGTGTGCCAACCCCTATGCATAGATTCCCAAGGTCACGGAACCCGCAAGTTGATCACCAAAACATACATCAAGTGGATCACATGATATCCCATTGTCACCACAGATAAACACGTGCAAGACATACATCAAGTGTTCTCAAATCCTTAAAGACTCAATCCGATAAGATAACTTCAAAGGGAAAACTCAATCCATTACAAGAGAGTAGAGGGGGAGAAGCATCATAAGATCCAACTAAAATAGCAAAGCTCGCGTTACATCAAGATCGTGCCATCTCAAGAACACGAGAGAGAGAGAGAGAGAGAGAGAGAGATCAAACACATAGCTACTGGTACATACCCTCAGCCCCGAGGGTGGACTACTCCCTCCTCATCATGGAGAGCGCCGGGATGATGAAGATGGTCCCCGGTGAGGGTTCCCCCTTCGACAGGGTGCCGGAACGGGGTCTAGATTGGTTTTCGGTGGCTATAGAGGCTTTCGGCGGGGGAACTCCCGATCTAGGTTAATTTCTGAAGGTTTCAGTATTTATAGGAATTTTTGGCGTAGGTCCCACGTCAAAGGGGCTTCTGGGCTGTCCTCGAGATAGGGGGCGCCACCACCTTCCCAGGGTGCACCCTCCACCCTAGAGGGCAGCCTGTGGCTCTCCTGGCCCAACTCTTTTGCTTCGGGGGCTTCCTTTGGTCCAGAAAAAATCATAAAAAATTGGCTTGTCAACTGGACCCTGTTTGATATTTCTTTTCTGTAAAACCCTAAAACAAGAGAAAAACAGAAACTGGCACTGGGCTCTGGGTTAATAGGTTAGTCCCAAAAATCATATAAAAGTGTATAATAAAGCCCATTAAACTTCCAAGACTCCATAAATAATAGCATGGAACAATAAAAAATTATAGATACGTTGGAGACATATCACCCTCGGGATACAAAGGTTCCTGAGTTACTTTACCACCTCTAGTAGCAACCATAACAACTTTATCATTATTTTTACTATTCAACTCATTAAGCAAATCATTTTGTGCCTTAAGTACTTGTTCTACTTGTGTGGTAACCATGGAAGCGTGTTTACTAGTAAGTTTAAGATCATTAAAAGTTTTAGTCACAAGATTACCCAAGCGGTCAAGCATATAAGAATTATGTTTCGGTTGTCTACTAACATAAGCATTGAAATCTTCTGGTTTGACAATAAAATTATCAAAATCATCTAGGCATTGGCTAGCAGACTTATTATGAGGAATATCACCTTCATCAAATCTATAGAGAGAAATTACCTCCACTACATGTGTCGGGTTATCAAGACCATGTATTTCTTCAACATGCGGTAAATTCTTAACATCTTCAGCTTCAATACCTTTTTCCTTCATTGATTTCTTTGCCTCTTGCATATCTTCAGGACTGAGAAATAGAATACCTCTCTTCTTCGGAGTTGGCTTCGGAGTTGGTTCAGGAAGAGTCCAATCATTATCATTACTCAATATATTATTCAATAACTTTTCAGCTTGTTCAACAGTTTATTCCCTGAAAACACAACCAGCACAACTATCTAGGCGGTCCCTAGAAGCATCCGTTAGTCCATTATAAAAGATATCAATTATTTCATTCTTCTTGAGAGGATGATTAGGCAAAGCATTAAGTAATTGGAGAAGTGATGACCCACAAGTGTAGGGGATCTATCGTAGTCCTTTTGATAAGTAAGATTGTCGAACCCAACGAGGAGCAGAAGGAAATGATAGGCAGTTTTCAGTAAGGTATTTTCTGCAAGCACTGAAATTATAGGTAACAGATAGTTTTGTGATAGGATAATTGGTAGCAAGTAACAAACGGTAAAAGTAAATAGGTGCAACAAGATGGCCCAATCCTTTTTGTAGCAAAGGACAAGCCTGGACAAACTCTTATGTAGAGTAAAGCGCTCCTGAGGACATATGGGAATTATCGTCAAGCTAGTTTTCATCACGATCATCTGATTCACATTCGGTACTTTGATAATATGGTATGTGGGTGGACCAGTGCTTGGGTGCTGCCCTTACTTGGACAAGCCTCCCACTTATGATTAACCTCTAATGCAAGCATCCGCAACTATAGAAGAAGTATTAAGGTAAACCTAACCATAGCCTGAAACATATGGATCCAAATCAACCCCTTACGAAGCAACGAATAAACTAGGGTTTAAGATTCTGTCACTCTAACAACCCATCATCTACTTATTACTTCCCAATGCCTTCCTCTAGGCCCAAATAATGGTGAAGTGTCATGTAGTCGATGTTCACATGACACCACCAGAGGAGAGACAACATACATCTCATCAAAATATCGAACGAAGACCAAATTCACATGACTACTAATAGCAAGACTTCTCCCATGTATTCAGGAACAAAAGTAACTACTCACAAGACATAATATTGTTCATGATCAGAGGGGTATTAATATGCATAATGGATCTGAACATATGATCTTCCACCAAATAAACCAACTAGCATCAACTACAAGGAGTAATCAACACTACTAGCAACCCACAGGTACCAATCTGAGGTTTGGATACAAAGATTGGATACAAGAGACGAACTAGGGTTTGAGAGGAGATGGTGCTGGTGAAGATGTTGATGAAGATAGCCCTCCCCAAGATGGGAGAGTTCTTGGTGATGATGGCGGTGACAATTTCCCCCTCCCGGAGGGAAGTATCCCCGGCAGAACAGCTCTGCCGGAGCCCTAGATTGGTTTCCACCTTGGTTCTGCCTCAAGACGGCGGCCTCTGGTCCCGAAAGCCTCCTCTTGATTTTTTTTTCCAGGTCAAAACGCTTCATATAGGAGAAGATGGGCACCTGGGGCCCAACGGCTGGCCCTCGAGGCAGGGGGCGCGCCTTGGGAAGGGGGGCACGCCCCCCACCCTCGAGGCCAGCCAGTGGCCCCTCTCGTGGATTTCTTCCGCCAGATATTTTTTATATTTTCTGAAAAAATGTTCTGCGGAGTTTCGGGGCTTTTGGAGTTGTGCAGAATAGGTTTCCAGAGTTTGCTCCTTTTCCAGCCTAGAATTCCAGCTGCCGGCATTCCCCCTTCTTCATGTAAACCTTGCAAAATAAGAGGGAAAAGGCATACGTATTGTGACAAAACATGTATGAACAGCCCATAATGCAATAAATATCAACTTGTAAGAATGATGCAAAATGGACGTATCAAGAAGCCTCCCCCAAGTTTGTGGGAGACTCTCTTCTTCAATTTGCACAAAATTAAATATTTCCTGTAAGGCAACTTGTTTCTTATGAGCAGGAAAATATTTTGCAAAGAAGTAGTAAATCATATCCTGGGGACTACCCACACGACCAGGAGTAAGAGAATTAAACCATAACTTAGCATCACCCTTAAATGTGAAAGTAAACAATTTAAGAATATAGTAATAGCGAATTTTTTCCTCATGAGCAAATAGGGTGGCTATATCATTTAATTTAGTAAGATGTGCCACAACAGTTTCCAATTCATAACCATGAAAAGGATCAGATTGAACCAAAGTAATTAACTCGGGATCAACAGAGAATTCATAATCCTTATCAGTAACACGGATAGGTGAAGTAGCAAATTCAGGATCATATTGCATTCTAGCATTCAAAGATTATTATTTCCGCTTGCGTACTAATTTCTTAAGATCATTCCTATCCTCGCAAGCAAGAAAGTCTCTAGCTACTTCTCCTTCCATAACATGCGATGTATCATAATCAATAGGAAATTCATATCTAGGGGGAGTATGTCTAATAGGTGTTTCAAAGTTTTCAGTATCAATAATTTCATCAGTTTCAGAAATATCATCATCTTCAGCATAATCAATAGTACTGGCTCTAGCAAGATGTTTATCAAGTAATTCACCCAATGGCATAGTTTCATCAAGCATAGTTGTAGCATCATAAGCATCATTCATAATAGAAGTGGCATCATCAATAACATGTGACGTATCAGAATCAATAGCAGGTGTAGGTGTCGCAAGCTTACTCAAAACAGATGGTGAATCAAGTGCAGAGCTAGATGGCAGTTCCTTACCTCCCCTCATTCTAGAGGGAACGATCTTGGTTCTGTCATCCTTCAGATTCTTCATATTTTTCATAGTCATCAGCAGATATAAATCCCAAGTGACTAAGAGAATAGAGCTATGCTCCCCGGCAACGGCGCCAGAAAAAGGTCTTGATAACCCACAAGTATAGGGGATCGCAACAGTTTTCATGGTAGAGTATTCAACCCAAATTTATTGATTCGACACAAGGGGAGCCAAAGAATATTCTCAAGTATTAGTAGCTGAGTTGTCAATTCAACCACACCTAGAAAACTTAATATCTACAGCAAAGTATTTAGTAGCAAAGTAGTATGGAAGTAATGGTAACGATGGCAAAAGTAACAGTAGTAGTTTTGTAGTAATGGTGACAGCAGCAGTAAGGAAAGTAACAAAGCAAGTATCAATATGGAACAAACTCGTAGACAATGCATCAACAATGATAGTTGTCGGATAATATTCATCATGTAGCAGTTATAACCTAGGGTGACACAGAACTAGCTCCAATTCATCAATCTAATGTAGGCATGCATTCTGAATATAGTCAAACGTGCTTATGGAAAAGAACTTGCATGATATCTTTTGTCCTACCTCCCGTGGCAGCGGTGTCCTAATGGAAACTAAGGGATATTAAGGCCTCCTTTTAATAGAGTACCGGACCAAAGCATTAGCACTCAGTGAATACATGAACTCGTCAAACTATGATCATCACCGGGAAGTGCCCCGGTTATTCTCATTCTGATTTTGCAGGATCATAACACATAGTAGGTGACTATAGACTTGCAAGATAGGATCAAGAACACAAATATATTCATGAAAACATAAGAGGTTCAGATCTGAAATCATTGCACTCGGGCCCTAGTGACAAGCATTAAGTATAGCAAAGTCATAGCAACATCAATCTCAGAACATAGTGGATACTAGGGATCAAACCCTAACAAAACTAACTCGATTACATGATAAAACTCATCCAACCCACCACCGTCCAGCAAGCCTATGATGGAATTACTCACGCACGGCGGTGAGCATCATGAAATTGGTGATGGAGGATGGTTGATGATGACGACAGCGACGATCTCCACTCTCCGGAGCCCCGAATGGACTCCAAATCAGGTCTCCCGATAAAGAACAGGAGGTGTTGGCGGCTCCGTATCGTAAAACGCGATGGGATATTCTCTCTGATTCTTTTTCTCCCCGAACGAGATTATATGGAGTTGGAGTTGAGGTCAGTGGAGCTCCAGGGGGCCCACAAGTTAGGGGAGCGCCCTTGTGGACAGGGTAGGCCCCCTTCGGTGATTCTTTCCATCAATATTTTTTATATATTCTAAAAAGATTCTCCGTGAAGTTTCAGGTCAGTCTGAGAACTTTTATTCTGCACAAAAATAACACCAAGGTAATTCTGCTGAAAACAACGTCAGCCCGGGTTAGTTCCACTCAAATCATGCAAATTAAGTCCAAAACAAGGACAAAAGAGTTTGGAAAAGTAGATACGATGGAGACGTATAAGTGGGTCATCAAGACTCTTTTCTGGCGCAGTTGTCGGGGAGTGAAGTGCCTTTGGTAAGGAAGCATGTATAAAGTGTGCTAAAATTTACTATCGCTTGTTACTATGGAAAATAATCTTTTGAGGGATTTGTTCGGGGTATCTTCACCCCAAACGGAAGAACAAAGAGTCACTCCTCAACCTACTGTACCTACTGAAAATATTTATTATGAAATTCCTTTGGGTATGATAGAGAAACTGCTAGTTAATCCTTATGCAAGAGATGGAACATTACATCCCGATATGCACCTAATCTATGTGGATGAAGTTTGTGGATTATTTAAGCTTGTAGGTTTTCCCGAGGATGATGTCAAGAAGAAGGTCTTCCCTTTATCTTTGAAGAGAAAGGCATTGACATGGTATAGGCTATGTCATGATATTGGATCATGGAACTACAACTGATTGAAACTGGGATTTCATCAGAAGTTTTATCCTATGCATCTGGTTCAACGTGCTCGTAATTATATATATATAATTTTTGGCCTCGTGAAGGAGAAAGTATCGAATCAAGCTTTGGGAGGCTTAAGTTAGTGTTATATTCATGCCCCAATCATGAGCTCTCAAGAGAAATCATTATTCATAATTTTTATGCTCGGCTTTCTCGTAATGATCAATCCATGCTCGATACTTCTTGTATCGGTTCTTTTATGAAGGAGACTATTGAATTAAAACGGGATTTATTGGAAAGAATTAAACACAACTCTAAAGATTGGGAACTCGACGAGGTAATGAGTCAGGTATAAACCTTAAGTTTCATTGTGTTAAATCTTTTATGGAAGCCGATGCTTTACATGAATTTGGCACTAAATATGGACTTGACTCTGAGATAGTAGCTTCTTTCTGCAAATAATTTTCTATTCATGTTGATCTCCCTTAAGATACGTGGTTTAAATACCATCCTCCCATTGAATTTAATGTAGTAGAACCAATTAAAGTTGAAGAAGAAACTATTAGTTATAATGTTGATCCTATTATTCCTACTGCTTATATTGATTAACCACCTTTTCCTGTTAGAATAAAGGATCATGCTAAAGCTTCAATTGTGGTTAACAAAAGTAATATTAGAGCACCTAGACCACCTGAACAAATTGAAGTTGAACCTAGTATTTCTATGGTTAAAGATCTCTTGACGGATATTGATGGGCATGTTACTTATTTCTATGATGAAGCTGCTAAAATTGCCAAACCCAATATTAAAGATAAACATAGACTTATTGTTGGCATGCATGTTGTTTCTGTTAAAATAGGATATCATTGTTATCTTGGCTTATGTGATGTTGGTGCTAGTGTGAGTGCAATTCCCTTTACTCTATATAAAGAAATTATGAATGATATTGCACCTGCTGAGATAGAAGAAATTGTTGTTACTATTAAGCTTGCTAATAGAGATACTATATCACTGATTGGGATTGTTAGAGATGTTGAAGTCTTGCGTGGGAAAATAAAATACCCTACTGATTTTCTTGTTCTTGGTTCTCCAAAAGATGACTTTTGTCCCATTATTTTTTGGTAGACCTTTCCTGAACACTATTAATGCTAAGATAGACTGTGAGAAAGATATTTTTAATGTCGGTTTAGAGGATATGTCTCATGATTTTAATTTCTCTAAACTCCGTAGACAACCCCATGATAAAGAATTGCCTAGTAAGGATGAAATTATTGGTCTTGGTTCTATTGTCGTGCCTCCTACCGATCCTTTAGAACAATATTTGGTAGACCATGAAAATGATATGTCTATGAATGAAAGAAGGGAAATAGATGAAATATTCTTTAAACAAGGGCCTATTCTAAAACACAATCTACCTATTCAAATCCTTGGGGATCCTCCTCCACCCAAGGGTGATCCCGTGTTTGAGCTTAAACAATTACCTGATACTTTGAAATATGCTTATCTTGATGAAAAGAAAATATATCATGTTATTATTAGTGCTAACCTTTCAAAGCATGAAGAAAAGAAATTATTGAAAACTCCGAAGAAGCACCGTGCTGCTATTGGATATACTCTTGATGATCTTAAGGGCATTAGTCCCACTCTATGTCAGCACAAAATTAAGCTGGAGCATGATACTAAACCAGTTGGTGATCACCAACAACGATTAAATCCTAAGATGAAGGAGGTGGTAAGAAATAAAATACTAAAGCTTCTAGAGGGCAGGTATAATTTATCCTATTGCTGATAGTCAATGGGTAAGTCCTGTCCATTGTGTCCCTTAGAAAGGGGTATTACTGTTGTTCCTAATGATAAGAATGAATTGATCTCGCAAAGAATTGTTACAGGTTATAGAATGGTAATTGATTTTCCCAAATTAAATAAAGCTACTAGGAAAGATCATTACCCTCTACCTTTTATTGATCAAATGTTAGAAAGACTATACAAACATACACACTTTTGCTTTCTAGATGGTTATTCATGTTTCTCTCAAATACCTGTGTTAAAAGAGGATCAAGAAAAGATCACTTTTACTTGCCCTTTTGGTACTTTTGCTTATAGACGTATGCCTTTTAGTTTATGCAATGCACCTGCTACCTTTCAAAGATGTATGACTGCTATATTCTCTGATTTTTGTGAAAAGATTGTTGAGGTTTTCATGGATGATTTTTCCGTTTACGGAATTGCTTAAGCAACCTTGATCGAGTTTTGCAGAGATGCGAAGAAACTAATGTTGTCTTGAATTGGGAGAAGTGTCACTTTATGGTTAATGAAGGTATTGTCTTGGGACATAGGATCTCTGAATATGTATTGAAGTTGATAAAGCTAAAGTAGATGCTATTGAAAAGATGTCGTGTCCTAAAGATATCAAAGGTATAAGAAGTTTTCTTGGTCATGTTATTTTCTATAGGAGGTTTATTGTAGACTTCTCTAAAATTTCTAGGCCTCTCACTAATCTCTTGCAATAAGATGTTCCTTTTGTTTTTTATGATGATTGTGTAGAAGCATTTGAAATACTTAAGAAAGCCTTGATTTTTGCACCTATTGTTCAACCACCTGATTGGAATCTACCCTTTGAAATTATGTGTGATGCTAGTGATTATGATGTTGGTGTTTTTCTAGGACAAAGAGTTGATAAGAAACTCAATGTTATTCATTATGCTAGTAAAACTCTAGACAATGCCCAGAGAAATTATGCTACTACTGAAAAGGAATTTTTTGCAGTTGTATTTGCTTGTGATAAGTTCAGATCCTATATTGTTGATTCTAAAGCAATTGTTCACACTAATCATGCTGCTATCAAATACCTTATGGAAAAGAAAGATGCTAAACCTAGACTTATTAGATGGGTTCTCTTGCTACAAGAATTTGATTTGCACATTCTAGATAGAAAGGGAGCTAAGAACCCCGTTGCAGATAACGTGTCTAGGTTAGAAAATGTTCTTGATGACCCACTGTCTATTGATGATAGCTTTCCTGATGAACAACTAGTTGTCATAAATGCTTCTCGTAATGCTCCATGGTATGCTGATTCTGCTAATTACATTGTTGCTAAATTTATACCACCTAGCTTCACATACCAACAAAAGTAAAAGGTTTTCTATGATTTAAGACACTACTTTTGGGATGACCCACACCTTTATAAAGGTATAGATGGTGTTACTAGACATTGTGTACCTGAGCATGAACAGGAACAGATCCAACGCAAGTGTCACTCCGAGGCCAATGGAGGACACCATGCTGGAGATAGAACTGCACATAAGGTATTGCAATCTGGTTTTTACTGGCCTACTCTCTTCAAGGATGCTCGTAAGTTTGTTTTGTCTTGTGATGAATGCCAGATAATTGGTAATAATAGTAGACGTTAGGAAATGCCTATGAACTATTCACTTGTTATTGAACCGTTTGATGTTTGGGGCTTTGATTATATGGGACCTTTTCCTACCTCTAATGGGTATACACATATTTTAGTTGATGTTGATTACGTTACCAAGGGGGTAGAAGCTATTCCAACTAGTAGTGATGATCATAACACTTCTATTAAGATGCTTAAAGAAGTTATTTTTCCGAGGTTTGGAGTCCCTAGATATTTAATGACTGATGGTGGTTCACATTTTATTCATGGTGCTTTCCGTAACATGCTTGCTAAATATGATGTTAACCATAGAATTGCATCTCCATATAATCCTCAGTCTAGTGGTCAAGTAGAAGTGAGCAATAGAGAGATTAAATTGATTTTGCAAAAGTCTGTCAATAGATCTAGAAAGAAGTGGTCTAAGAAACTTGATGATGCATTATGCGCATATAGAACCGCATATAAAAACCCTATGGGTACGTCTCCATATAAAATGGTTTATGGAAAAGCATGTCACCTAACTCTTGAATTAGAACATAAAGCTTATTGGTCAATCAAAGAGCTCAACTATGATTTCAAACTTGCCGGTGAAAAGAGGTTATTTGAAATTAGCTCACCTGATGAATGGAGAACCCAAGACTATGAGAATTCCAAGCTGTTTAAAGAAAAGGTTAAAAGATGGCATGACAAAAGGATACAAAAGCGTGAGTTTAATGTAGGAGATCATGTTTTTCTATACAACTCTTGTTTAAGATTTTTTTGCATGAAAACCTCTCTCTAAGTGGGAAGGCCCTTACATTATCGAGGAGGTTTATCGCTCTGGTGCCATCAAAATCAACAACGCCGAAGGAAAAAATCCGAAGGTGGTAAACAGTCAAAGAATTAAATATTATATCTCAGGTACTCCCATGAATGTTGAGACCAGTATAATTAATACCATAACACCGGAGGAATACATAAGGGATACTTTCCACGACGTTTCAGACTCCGAAAAGGAATATGTATGTGGTACGGTAAGTCAACCGACTCCAAAACGTTTCCAATATCAATTTTCTTTGTTTTGGAATTTTTAGAAAAGTAGGAAAATTAAAAGCAGTACGAAGAGTGCACGAGGCAATCACAAGGGTGCAGGGCACGCCCCCCTACCTTGTGGTCACCTCGTGTGCCCTCCAGACTCCGTTTTCTTGCATGATACTTCTTTTGGTCAGTAAATATTCATTATATAATCGCCCAAAGGTTTTGACCACCGTACCACGACAAAATCCCCTGTTTTCGTTTTGAGTTGTTTCTGCAGCACATTTATAGCAAGATGTCTTCGCAAGAGTTCGCCGGGGAGAGTCATGTCTCGCACCTGGCACCTAACCACTTTGGGCCAGTGATGGAAGAAGAGATGGAGGCTGACTTGAAATGGATAGATGCCATGGAGGAGGATCAAGAAGTTAATTATCGTCTTTAACGTGGATTCATGCTGGAGGAACTTCAGAGCTCAGCTATACCAAATTCGGTCATCCCTCCCAATGCTAGGTTTCTATCCTATGAAAATATGAAAAATATTTTTGCTTTTTCCCCCGCAGCTATGAAACATCCATGGGTGATTGGAGCTCTAGCCGTTACAGGCAAGCTTCGCAAGGAAATAATGGAGCTTAAGCAGCAAATTAATAAGTTGGAGGAGGAGAATCACATCCTAAGGAGCATCATCGCCAAGAATATCACAACACCCCTTCCGAAGACAGAGACATAAATACATGGGTATGGGCACTCCCCTTGGCAACAGCCAAGCTTGGGGGATGTGCCCCGGTATTGTATCACCATCACACATTTATCTTTATCTTTTTCTTAGTTCGATCCTTTTGGTTATATATTGGTCTAGTAGAATAAAGTTTTTTATCATCTAGTTTTGAGTTTTGTTTCGATCTCTATCTATGTAATCGAGTCCATGGGTTATATAATAAAGAGTAGTTTCGATTTGAGGACTCTACCTTTTTGCTTTGATCTTGAGAGAATAAAATAAAAGAATAGAAAAAAATAAAAGATCATATAATGATCATATGGGAAGTAATGACTTCACATATAAAGGGTATGCTGAATAAAAGTTGTTGAGAGTTAACAAACATAGTTTTGGTCATTGTTGCAATTGATAGGAAGTAATAAAGAAAGAGAGGTTTCACATATAAATATACTATCTTGGACATCTTTTGTGATTGTGAGCACTCATTAAAATATGACATGCTAAAAGGTTGAGGTTGGAAAAGGAAGACAACATAATGGGTTATGTCTTCTTACATCCGAATAGAAGTTATATTGTCATCGATCCTCCAACATGTTGAGCTTGCGTTTCCCTCTTATGCTAGCCAAATCATGTGCACCAACTAGAGATACGACTTGTGCATCCAAACATCCCTGAACCCAATTTTGCCATGAGAGTCCACTATACCTACGTATGGATGGAGTAAGATCCTTCAAGTAAGTTGTCATCGGTGCAAGCAATAAAAAATGCTCTCTAAATATGTATGATCTATTAGTGTGAAGAAAATAAGCTTTATATGAACTTGTGATATGGAAGAAAAGAAAGCGACGGACTGCATAATAAAGGTCCTTATCACAAGCGGCAATATAAAGTGACATTCTTTTTCATTAAGATTTTGTGCATCCAACCATAAAAGTGCATGACAACCTCTGCTTCCCTTTGTGAAGGGCCTACCTTATATATATATATATATATATATATATATACATATCCATGCGGATGTAGAGGACCATGAACCATTATTGTTGACATTACCCTTGAGGTAAACCATTGGGAGGCGAAACTATAAAGCCCCTATCTTTCTCTGTGTCCGATTGAAACTTTTAACTCATACGTATAGCGTGAGTGTTAGCAATTGTGAAATATTAAATGATAGTTGAGTATCTGCACTTGATGAAAAGCTCTTATATCGACTCTTTCCGATGTTATGATAAATTTCAGTTGCTTCAATGACTGAGATCAAAGTTTGTTAGTTTTCAATTAAGTTTCTGATTCATACTTTACCTTGTGAACGAATTATTACTTTGGCATAATAATATATATATATGACAACATATGTTGTTGTTCTAAACATGATCATGATGCCCTCGTGTCCGTATTTTATTTTTATCGACACCTCTATCTCTAAATGTGTGGACATATTTTTTGATTTCGGCTTTCGCTTGAGGACAAGCGAGGTCTAAGCTTGGGGGAGTTGATACGTCCATTTTGCATCATGCTTTTATATCATTATTTATTCCATTATGGGCTGTTATTACACATTGTGGTACAACCCTTATGCCTTTTCTCTCTTATTTTACAAGGTTTACATGAAGAGAGAGAATGCCGGTAGCTGGAATTGTGGACTGGAAAAGGAGCAAATCTGAGAGACCTATTCTGCACAACTCCAAAAGTCCTGAAATTCATCGAGATTTATTTTGGAAGATATAAAAAATATTGGCGAAGAAAGCACCATAGGGGGGCCACCTGCCATCCACAAGGGTGGGGGCACACCTTACCCCCCTGGGCGCGCCCCCTGCCTTGTGTATAGCCTGGCAGGCCCCCGGAGCCCATCTTCTACTATATCAAGTGTTTTAACCTGAAGAAAATCATAAGGAGGTTTTTGAGATGAAGCATCGTCGTCTCGAGGTGGAACCTGGGCAAAACCAATCTAGGGCTCTGGCAGGGCTATTCTGTCGGGGACACTTCCCTCCGAGAGAGGGAAATCAAAGCCATCATCATCACCAACGACCCTCTCATCGAGAGAGGGTCAATCTCCCTCAACATCTTCACCAGCATCATCTCCTCTCAAACCCTAGTTCATCTATTGTATCCGATCTTTGTCTCAAAACCTCAGATTGGTACCTGTGGGTTGCTAGTAGTGTTGATTACTCTATGTAGTTGATGCTAGTTGGATTATTCGATGGAAGATCATATGTTCAGATCGTTAATGCTATAGAATACCCCTCTGATTATGAACATGAATATGCTTTGTGAGTAGTTATGTTTGTTCCTGAGGATATGGGAGAATTCTTGTTATAAGTAATCATGTGAATTTGGTATTCGTTCGATATTTTGATGAGATGTATGTTGTCTTTCCTCTAGTGGTGTTATGTGAACGTCGACTACATGACACTTCACCATTATTTGGGCCTAGGGGAAGGCATTGCGAAGTAATAAGTAGATGATGGGTTGCTAGAGTGACAGAAACTTAAACCCTAGTTTATGCGTTGCTTCGTAAGGGGCTGATTTGGATCCATATATTTCATGCTATGGTTAGATTTATCTTAATTCTTCTTTCGTAGTTGCGGATGCTTGCGAGAGAGGTTAATCATAAGTGGGAGGCTTGTCCAAGGAAGGGAAGCACCCAAGCACCGGGCCACCCACATATCAAATTATCAAAGTAACGAACGTGAATCATACGAGCATGATGAAAACTAAGTTGACAACAATTCACATGTGTTCTCGGGAGCACTTTGCTTTATATAAGAGTTCGTTCAGGCTTGTCCTTTGCTACAAAAAGGATTGGGCCAGCTTGCTGCACCTTAGTTACTTTTGTTACTTGGTACCCGTTACGAATTATCTTATCACACAACTATCTGTTACCGATAATTTTAGTGCTTGCTGAGAATACCTTGTTGAAAACTACTTGTCATTTCCTTCTGCTCCTCATGGATTCGACACTCTTACTTATATAAAGGACTACGATAGATCCCCTATACTTGTGGGTCATCAACGTTGTGTGTTAGAAGTGGTTGCAAGAATGATGTGATCATCATCACACACTCCCTATACTTTTGGGTTTAGTGTTGAACCTAAATAAATGTTATTTGGTGTTTGCGTTGAGCATGAACAAAATTGGATCGTGTTTATTGCAATACGGTTATTCATTTAAGTCAAAAAATAAGTGTTGTTCTGTTTACATGAATAAAACCTTTTATGGTCATACACCCAATGTAAATGGTTTATTGAATCTCGATCGTAGTGATACACATATTCATAATATTGATGCCAAAAGATGCAAAATTTATAATGATAGTGCAACATACTTGTGGCACTGCCGTTTAGGTCTGATGTCTACTACGCAACCTTCTTCTTGTAGACGTTGTTGGGCCTCCAAATGCAGATGTTTGTAGGACAGTAGCAAATTTCCCTCAAGTGGATGACCTAAGGTTTATAAATCCGTGGGAGGCGTAGGATGAAAATGGTCTCTCTCAAACAACCCTGCAACCAAATAACAAAGAGTCTCTTGTGTCCCCAACACACCCAATACAATGGTAAATTGTATAGGTGCACAGTTCGACGAAGAGATGGTGATACAAGTGCAATATGGATGGTAGATATAGGTGTTTGTAATCTAAAAATATAAAAACAGCAAGGTAACTAATGATAAAAGTGATCATAAATGGTATTGCAATGATAGGAAACAAGGCCTAGGGTTCATACTTTCACTAGTGCAACTTCTCTCAACAATAATAACATAACTGGATCATATAACTTTCCCTCAACATGCAACAAAGAGTCACTCCAAAGTAACTAATAGCGGAGAACAAACGAAGGGGTTATGGTAGGGTACGAAACCACCTCAAAGTTATTATTTCTGATAGATCTATTCAAGAGTCCGTAGTAAAATAACACGAAGCTATTCTTTCCGTTCGATCTATCATAGAATTCGTACTAGAATAACACCTTAAGACACAAATCAACCAAAACCATAATGTCACCTAGATACTCCATTGTCACCTCAAGTATCCGTGGGCACGATTATACGATATGCATCACACAATCTCAGATTCATCTATTCAACCAACACAAAGAACTTCAAAGAGTGCCCCAAAGTTTCTACCGGAGAGTCAAGACGAAAATGTGTGCCAACCCCTATGCATAGATTCCCAAGGTCACGGAACCCGCAAGTTGATCACCAAAACATACATCAAGTAGATCACGTGATATCCCATTGTCACCATAGATAAGCACATGCAAGACATACATCAAGTGTTCTCAAATCCTTAAATAATCAATCCGATAAGTAAACTTCAAAGGGAAAACTTAATGCATTACAAGAGAGTAGAGGGGGAGAAACATCATAAGATCCAACTATAGTGGCAAAGCTCGCGATACATCAAGATCGTGCCATCTCAAGAACACAAGAGAGAGAGAGAGATCAAACACATAGCTACTGGTACATACCCTCAGCCCCGAGGTTGAACTACTCCCTCCTTGTCATGGAGAGCACCGATATGATGAAGATGGCCACCGTAGAGCGATTCCCCCCTCCAACAGGGTGCCGGAATGGGTCTAGATTGGTTTTCGGTGGCAACAGAGTCTTTCGGCAGCAGAACTGTCGATCTAGGTTATTTTCTGGAGGTTTCTGTATTTATAGGATTTTTTGGCATAGGGCACAAGTCAGGGGGTCTCCGGGCTGTCCACGAGATAAGGGGGCGCGCCCAGGGGGTGGGCGCGCCCCCCACCCTCATGGGCAGCCCGAGACTCTTCTGGCCCAACTCTTTTACTCCGGGGGCTTCTTTTGGTCCATAAAAAATCATCAAAAATTGGCACGTCAATTGGACTCCGTTTGATATTCCTTTTCTGTAGAACTCAAAAACAAGGAAAAAACAGAAACTGGCACTGGGCTCTGGGTTAATAGGTTAGTCCTAAAAATCATATAAAAGTGTATATAAAAGCCCATAAAACATCCTAGAAGGATAATATAATAGCATGGAACAATCAAAAATTATAGATACGTTGGAGACGTTTCAAGCATCCCCAAGCTTAATTCTTGCTCGTCCTCGAGTAGGTAAATGATAAAAACAGAATTTTTGATGTGGAATGCTACTTAACACAATTCTCAATGTAATTCTCTTAATTGTGGCATGAATATTCACATCCAAAAGATTCAAGACAAAAGTTTAATATTGGCATAAGAATAATAATAATTCAAGCATACTAACAAAGCAATTATTTCTTCTCAAAATAACATGGCCAAAGAAACTTATCCCTACAAAATCATACAGTTAGGCTATGCTCCATCTTCGTCACACAAAATATTCCAATCATGCACAACCCCGGTTTCAGCCAAGCACTTGTTTCATACTTAAAATTTTCAAACTCTTTCAACTTTCACGCAATATATGAGCGTGAGCCATGGATATAGCACTATGTGGAATAGAGTGGTGGTTGTGGAGAATACAAAAGAAGAAGATAGGCGTATCAATGGGCTATGGAGATGCCCATCAATAGATATCAATGTGAGTGGGTAGGGATTGACATGCAACGGATGCACTAGAGCTATAAGTGTATGAAAGCTCAACAAAGGAACTAAGTGGGTGTGCATCCAACTTGCTTGCTCATGAAGACCTAGGGCATTTGAGGAAGCCCATCATTGGAATATACAAGCCAAGTTCTATAATGAAAAATTCCCACTATTATATGAAAGTGACAAAACAAGAGACTCTCTATCATGAAGATCATGGTGCTACTTTGAAGCACAAGTGTGGAAAAGGATAGTAGCATTGTCCCTTTTTTTGGAGGGTTTTCTCTTTTTTTAGCCTTTCCTCACATGGGACAATGCTCTAATAATGAAGATCATCACACTTTTATTGACTTACAACTCGATATTACAACTCAATACTATAACAAAGTATGACTCTATATGAATGCCTCCGGCGGTGTACCGGGATGTGCAATGAATCAAGAGTGATAGGTAGGTATAGTGGCTGTTTTGGGGAAGGTATATGGTGGGTGTATGGTACCGGCGAAGGTTGTGCGGTACAAGAGAGGCTAGGAATGGTGGAAGGATGAGAGTGCGTATAATCCATGGACTCAACATTAGTCATAAAGAACTCACATACTTATTGCAAAAATCTACAAGTCATCAAAAAAAAGTACTACACGCCTGCTCCTAGGGGAAGGGTTGGTAGGAGTTAACTATCACGCGATCCCGACCTCCACACAAAGGATGACACTCAATGAAATACCTCATGCTTCAAATTTGTCACACAACGGTTACCTTACGTGCATGCTACGGGACTTGCAAACCTCAACACAAGTATTTCTCAAATTCACAATTGCTCTACTAGCATGAATCTAATATCACCATCCTCATATCTCAAAACAATCATCAAGCATCAAACTTCTCATAGCATTCAATGCACTTTATATGAATGTTTTTATTATACCCATCTTGGATGCCTATCATATTAGGACTAAATTCATAACCTAAGCAAATTACCATGTTGTTCTAAAAGACTCTCAAAATAATATAAGTGAAGCATGAGAGTTCATCTATTTCTTCAAAATAAAACCACCGCTGTGCTCTAAAAAGATATAAGTGAAGCACTAGAGCAAATGACAAACTACTCCAAAAGATATAAGTGAAGATCAATGAGTAGTTGAATAATTATGTAACTATGTGAAGACTCTCTAACATTTAAGAATCTCAGATCTTGGGATATTATTCCAACAGCAAGCAAAACAAAATAAAACAAAATGACGCTCCAAGCAAAACACATATCATGTGGTGAATAAAAATAGTCTCAAGTATAGTTACCGATAGACGAAGATGAAAGAGGGGATGCCTTCCCGGGGCATCCCCAAGCTTAGGTTGTTGGTTGTCCTTGAATTTTACCTTGGGGTGCCTTGGGCATCCCCAATCTTAGGTTCTTTCCACTCCTTATTCCATATTCTATCGAATCTTTACCCAAAACTTGAAAACTTCACAACACAAAACTCAACAGAAAACTCGTAAGCTCCGTTAGTATAAGAAAGTAAAACCACCACTTAGGTACTATTGTGAACTCATTCTAAATTCATATTAGTGTAATATATACTGTATTTCAACTTCTCTATGGTTCATACCCTCCGATACTACTCATAGATTCATCAAAATAAGCAAACAACACATAGAAAACAGAATCTGTCAAAAACAGAATAGTCTGTAGCAATCTGTAACTTTCGAATACTTATGTAACTCTAAAAATTCTTAAATAAATTGGTGAACGTGAGGAATTTTTCTATTGATCATCTTCAAAAATAATAAACTAAAAAGTACTCTCCAGTAAAAAATGGTAGCTAATCTCGCGAGGGCTAAAGTTTCTATTTTTTACAGCATGATAGCATAAACTTCACACAAGTCTTCCCAAAGGTTCTACTTGGCACAAACACTAATTAAAACGCAAAACCACATCTAAACAGAAGCTAGGTGCAATATTTATTCCTAAACAGAAGCAAAGGCAAAGAAAATAAAATTGGGTTGCCTCCCAACAAGCGCTATCGTTTAACGCCCCTAGCTAGGCATGATGATTTCAATGATGCTCGCATAAAAGATAAGAATTGAAACATAGCGGGAGCATCATGAAGAATATGACTAGCACATTTAAGCCTAACCCACTTCCTATGCATAGGGATTTTGTGAGCAAACAACTTATGGGAACAATAATCAACTAGCATAGGAAAGCAAAACAAGCATAGCTTCAAAACTTCAAGCACATAGAGAGGAAACTTGATATTATTGGAATTCTTACAAGCATATGATCCTCTCTCATAATAATTTTCAGTAGCATCATGAATTAATTCGACAATATAAATATCACATAAAGCATTCTTGTCATGATCCCCAAGCATATAAATTTTATTACTCTCCACATAAGCAAAATTCTTCTCATTCGGAATAGTGGGAGTATCATAAGAGACTTGAATACTATAGATTCTTTCCACATTAAAAGAGTAATGTTCAGAGAAAGGGTAATCATAATCATGACAAGTTTGATAAATATAATCATCACTACTTTTTATGGCATAAGTGTCATCACAATAATCATCATAAGTAGGAGGCATGCTTTCATCATAATAGATTGGCATATCAAAACTTGGGGGACTAAAAATATCATCTTCATCAAACGTAGCATCCCCAAGCTCCGAACAAACATTAATTGCAGGAAATATATTCTCAAACATGTCATCCTCATCAAACATAGCATCCCCAAGCTTGGGCCTTTTCATATTATAAGCATAATCACTCTCATCATTAATAGTATTGATAGCACCGATAGTATAGCAATTATCATCATCACAGTGAGTAATAGGAGCAAAATTATTTGGGAGGGATACCTTTTTTATCTTTGCTTCTCCGTCTTTTATTTTTCTTCTTCACATTAAGTATGGGTTTAATCTTCTTTTTGGAGCTCCTTATTAATGAGATTAGTTGAATAGAAGGCTCCTCCTCGTTGCATGATTCATCATAAGAAAGAATAGGAGGATATTGGGAAATCTCTTCCCTTTCATTAGTATTCGCTTCATCTTCCATTTGTTTTCTTGACCTTATGTAATTGGCAATATAAGGATTTTCAATGCAATTCATAGCACAATACATATAAATTTCCTCCAAATCAAAATCAAGAACTTTATCAAGGACAAATTCTCGAAGATCCTTAGTTAATCGTTTCATTTCTTCATAACCCACAAGCAAACTAAGGTCGTTATGATGTGCAAGAGAAATCAAGTCATCACAATTTTTGGACACGATTTGATCATGAAACAATTTGCATTGGGGATTTAAATGATCATGTTCATTGCAAAGTTCACAAGGATGGCAAAGAAATTTTAAATCTTCAGCACAATCATCTAGCCTTTCTTGCAACCATTTAGTTTCCAAATACTTATGCCTCTTGCAAAATCTATCTTCCCTATTTGATACGTACTTGCCAACTCTATGCACTCCACAAAAATCGACATGCTTATAAGAGATAGTTTCATCATGACTAGTGCAATCATCATTAGTACTATGGACATTTGAAGAATTCACACTAACAACATTGCAATCATGCTCATCATTCAAGTTTTTAGTGCCAAGAATTCTATGTAATTCCGCTTCTAGTACTTGAGCACAATTTTTCTTCCCATCATTTTCATGAAAGATATTAAAAAGATGAAGCATATGAGGTAACCTTAATTCCATTTTTTTGTAGTTTTCTTTTATAAACTAACTAGTTATAAAACAAGAAACTAAAAGATTCGATTGCAGGATCTAAAGATATACCTTCAAGCACTAACCTCCCCGGCAACGGTGCCATAAATGAGCTTGATGTCTACTACACAACCTTTTTCTTGTAGACGTTGTTGGGCCTCCAAGTGCAGAGGTTTGTAGGACAGTAGCAAATTTCCCTCGAGTGGATGACCTAAGGTTTATCAATCCGTGGGAGGTGTAGGATGAAGATGGTCTCTCTCAAACAACCCCACAACCAAATAACAAAGAGTCTCTTATGTCCCCAACACATCCAATACAATCGTAAATTGTATAGGTGCACTAGTTCGGCGAAGAGATGGTGATACAAGTGCAATATGGATGGTAGATATAGGTTTTTGTAATCTAAAATATAAAAACAGCAAGGTAACTAATGATAAAAGTGAGCATAAACGGTGGTGCAATGATAGGAAACAAGGCCTAGGGTTCATACTTTCACTAGTGCAAGTTCTCTCAACAATAATAACATAACTGGATCATATAACTATCCCTCAACATGCAACAAAGAGTCACTCCAAAGTAACTAATAGCGGAGAACAAATGAAGAGATTATGGTAGGGTACGAAACCACCTCAAAGTTATTCTTTATGATCGATCTATTCAAGAGTCCGTAGTAAAATAACACGAAGCTATTCTTTCCATTCGATCTATCATAGAGTTCGTACTAGAATAACACCTTAAGACACAAATCAACCAAAACCCTAATGTCACCTAGATACTCCATTGTCACCTCAAGTATCCGTGGGCATGATTATACGATATGCATCACACAATCTCAGATTCATCTATTCAACCAACACAAAGAACTTCAAAGAGTGCCCCAAACTTTCTACCGGTGAGTCAAGACGAAAACGTGTGCCAACCCCTATGCATAGATTCCCAAGGTCACGGAACGTGCAAGTTGATCACCAAAACATACATCAAGTAGATCACGTGATATCCCATTGTCACCACAGATAAGCACATGCAAGACATACATCAAGTGCTCTCAAATCCTTAAAGACTCAATCTGATAAGATAACTTGAAAGGGAAAACTCAATCCATTACAAGAGAGTAGAGGGGGAGAAACATCATAAGATCCAACTATTGTAGCAAAGCTCGCGATACATCAAATTCGTGCCATCTCAAGAACACAAGAGAGAGAGAGAGGGGGGGGAGAGAGATCAAACACATAGCTACTGGTACATACCCTCAGCCCCGAGGGTGAACTACTCCCTCCTTGTCATGGAGAGCGCGGGGATGATGAAGATGGCCACCGGAGAGGGATTTGCCCCTCCAGCAGGGTACCGGAACGGGTCTAGATTGGTTTTCGATGGCAACAGAGGCTTTCGGTGGTGGAACTCCCAATCTAGGCTATTTTCTGGAGGTTTCTGTATTTATAGGATTTTTTGGCGTAGGGCACAAGTCAGGGGGGTCTCTGGGCTGTCCACGAGATAGGGGGCGCGCCCGGGGGGTGGGCGCGCCCCCCACCCTCGTGGGCAGCCTGAGACTCTTCTGGCCCAACTCTTTTACTCCGGGGGCTTCTTTTGGTCCATAAAAAATCATCAAAAATTGGCACGTCAATTGGACTCCGTTTGATATTCCTTTTCTGTAAAACTCAAAAACAAGGAAAAAACAGAAACTGGCACTGGGCTCTGGGTTAATAGGTTAGTCCCAAAAATCATATAAAAGTGTATATAAAAGCCCATAAAACATCCTAGAAGGATAATATAATAGCATGGAACAATAAAAAATTATAGATACATTGGAGACATATCAAGCTCATATTGGTGTAAAGCGCATGAAGAAACTCCGTGCTAATGGGCTTTTGGAATCACTTGATTATGAATCATTTGATACTTGTGAACCATGCCTCATGGGGAAGATGACTAAAACTCTGTTCTCCGAAATAATGGAGCGCGCTAATGACTTATCGGAAATAATGCATACCGATGTATGCGGTCCAATGAGTGTTGAAGCACGCGGCGGGTATCATTATTTTTCACCTCCACAGATGATTTAAGTACATATGGTTATATCTACTTGATGAAACACACGCATGAAGCATTTGAAAAGTTCAAAGAATTTGAGAGTGAAGTAGAGAATCATCGTAACAAGAAAGTTTCTATGATCCGATCGCAAAGGCAAATATTTGAGTTACGAGTTTGGTCTTCATTTGAAACAATGTGGAATAGTTTCACAACTCACGCCACCTGGAACACCACAGTGTAATGGTGTGTCCGTACGCCGTAACCGTACTCTATTGGATATGGTGCGTTCTATGATCTCTCTTACCGATTTGCCTTTATCATTTTGGGGTTATGCATTAGAGACAGTTGCATTAATGTTGCATAAGGCACTGTCTAAATCCATTGAGACGACACCGTATGAACTATGGTTTGGCAAGAAACCAAAGCTGTCATTTCTTAAAGTTTGGGGTTGCGATGCTTATGTGAAAAAACTCCAGCCTGATAAGCTCGAACCCAAATCGGAGAAGTGCGTCTTCATAGGATACCCAAAAGAAACTATTGGGTACACCTTCTACCACAGATCCGAAGGCTGTAATTTTGCTGTTAAAAATGGGTCCTTTCTAGAGAAGGAGTTTCTCTCGAAAGAAGTGAGTGGGAGGAAAGTTGAACTTGATGAGGTAATTGTACCTTCGCTCGAATTAGAAAGTAGATCATCAGAGAAAACCGTTCCCGTGATGCCTACACCAACTAGAGAAGAAGCTAATGATAATGATCATTAAACTTTGGATCAGGTTACTATCAAACCTCATAGGTCGACTAGAACACGTATCGCACCAGAGTGGTACGGTAACCCTATCCTGGAAGTGATGTTGTTAGACAACGACGAACCTTTGAACTATGAAGAAGCTATGATGAGCCCAGATTCCGACAAATGGCTTGAGGCCATGAAATCTAAGATATGATCCATGTATGAGAACAAAGCGTGGACTTTGGTGGACTTGCCCGTTGATCGGCAAGCCATTGAGAATAAATGGATCTTCAAGAGGAAGGCAGACGCTGATGGTAATATCACTATCTACAAAGCTCGACTTGTTGCAAAAGATTTTTGATAAGTTCAAGGAGTTGACTACGATGAGACTTTCTCACCCGTAGCAATGCTTAAGTCTGTCCGAGTCATGTTAGCAATTGCCGCATTTTATGATTATGAAATTTGGCAAATGGATGTCAAAACTGAATTCCTTAATGGATATCTGAAAGAAGAGTTGTATATGATGCAACCAGAAGGTTTTGTCGATCCTAAAGGTGCTAACAAAGTGTGCAAGCTCCAGCAATCCATCTATGGACTGGTGCAAGCATCTCGGAGTTGAAATATAGGCTTTGATGAGGTGATTAAAGCATATGGTTTCATACGGACTTACGGTGAAGGTTGTATTTACAAGAAAGTGAGTGAGAGTTACGTAGCATTTATGATATTATATGTGGATGGCGTATTGTTAATCGTAAATGATGTAGAATTTCTGGATAGCATAAAAGGATATTTGAATAAAAAAATCAAATAAAGACCTCGGTGAAGCTGCTTACATATTGGGCATCAAGATCTATAGAGATAGATCAAGACGCTTGATAAGACTTTCGACGAGTACATACCTTGATTTTGAAGTAGTTCAAAATGGATCAGTAAAAGAAGGAGTTCTTGCCTGAGTTGTAAGGTATGAAGTTGAGTAAGACTCAAAGCCTGACCACGGCAGAAAAATATAAAGAGAATGCAAGTCATTCCCTATGCCTCAGCCATAGGTTCTATAAAGCATGACATGTTGTGTACCAGACCTAATGTGTGCCTGGCCATGTGTCTGGCAAGGTGGTACAAGAGTGATCCAGGAGTGAATCACTAGACAGAAGTCAAAATTATCCTTAGAGGAATAAGGAAATGTTTCTCGGTTATGCAGGTGATAAAGAATTCGTCGTGAAGGGTTACGCCGATGCAAGCTTTGGCACTAATCCAGATGACTCTGAGTATCAATCTGGATATGTATTGAACGTAGGAGCAATTAGCTAGAGTAGCTCTATGCAGAGCATTGTAGACATAGAAATTTGCAAAATACACAAGGATTTGAATGTTGCTGATCGGTTGACTAAAACTCTCTCACAAGAAAAGCATGATCATACCTTAGAACTCTTAGAGTGTTAATCATGTAACGATGTGAACTAGATCATGGACTCTAGTAAACTCTTTGGGTGTTAATCACATGGCGATGTGAACTATGGGTGTTAATTAATCTCTTGGCAATGTGAACCAGATTATTGACTAGTAAACTCTTTGGGTGTTGACCACATGACAATGTGAACTAGATTATTGACTCTAGTGCAAGTGGGAGACTAATGGAAATATGCCCTAGAGGCAATAATAAAGTTATTTTTTATTATTTTTTATTTTCTTATTCATGATAAAGGTTTATTATTTGTCGGTGTACTAAGGTAGGGGTACCTCAGTACCCCAACTTGTGCACGGGCAGTTGCAGCTTCCCGCGGCAAGGTTCACTGCGTGCTCGCCGGAGACCTTCCTACTTCTTATCAAACCATTCAAAAACAAAGTATACAAGACAGAAGACCGAGACCCCGGCAAGAGGAGCTTGCCGGGAAGGCCGTACCAGGCTCAAGGCTGTTCCACTAACACAAGACCCTGGCAAGAGGAGCTTGCCAGGAAGACTGGAAGATATCGCCTCGGCGCTATGCGCGCCCCGGCAAGGGGCCCGGGGAGCGGCAAGTTCCCGGGCCCGGCAAGATCAAGGCCCTGGCAAGGTACTTGCCGGGAAGGCTGCGCTGTGTGCCCGCGCTCCAGCTCATCGGCCCACGCGTCGCCCTGGGGCCTATCCAGGGACGCGTGGCGGATGGCTGTGCAGCCTGGGGTACACGGTGGCACACCGCGGCGATAAATCCGTCGCCGTGGCGGACGGAGACGCTAAGGCGGGAGCTTTTGGGGTCGACGGCGACGGGCATTAAATGCCCTTGTCCCCCACTGTTAAAGTAGGTATAGACCACTGTTCTGTACTGTAGCTCCACTGTTCCCGCACTGTTACAACTACCACCTCTTTTACTCTTTTACCCTTTTCTCCTACGTTGACACCTGTCGGTGACCCCTTGCACTATAAAAGGAGGCCCATGCACAACGTGGAGGGGGTTCGAAACCTAGATTACTCTCACGCACGGTGTAGCTGCTTCTTCAAGCTCCCGAGCGCCCCACTCAATACACAACCAAGCAGGAGTAGGGTTTTACGCATCCGTGCGGCCCGAACCTGGGTAAAACTGCCCGCGCGTCCGCTTCGATCCGCTCTTTGTGCTCCCTCCGCCCTCGTACCGCACAGACAAGGGGCTCCGGTCCCATAGGTGTTCGTGGCGGACAGTTTCCCCCGACATCTTTGGCGCGCCAGGTAGGGGGCGTCGAGGTTGTGCGAACCTGATCCGGCGTTCGCGCGGGCGCATTCTTCATCAACCTCTCCAGTTTCATCAGCAACTTCATCAGCGACAACTCCATGGCCCCGAAGAAGAAGCCTTCGGAGGTCGGAGGCCCGTCTGTGTCTCACCCGCCGCCACCAGAGCCAACGGTGGGCGGGGGAGACGCCGTCGGAAGGGTGGTTGCCGGCGAGGACACTCACGGTGCCACCAGATCCAAGAATAGGACGGACGACCGGACCTCGGTCTCCGTGGACGCGCCGCGTCCATCACAGCACACGACGACCCCGCAGCGCCATACCACGGGAGGTGGTATCCGCTTGCTGGGACAAGGCCAAACTGGAGGTTCGCGGGACGCCCCGGACCCCCGTCCGGGCACAAGCAAAGCGAAGGCGCCGGCGCGGGACCCCGCTCCTTCTAACGTCGTTAGAAGTCCGAGCGTATCCCGCTCCTCGCACCGCTCGCCCGCGTTCCCCACTACTCCGGCAGAAGCGCTCGCAAGGGCGCAGCTGCTCCTCGATTTTCCTCCGGCGGCCGACAAGGCCGAAGAATGGAGGGCCACTATCCGGAGCCTGATAGACTTCGCCAACAACGACTCTCCGCAGCAGCCGTCGGCCTCACGGCCGCGGCAGGCTGAGAAGACGAAGGCTATCGGCGACAAGACTGCCGGGGGTGCGACGAGCGTGCACTCCCCGCCGCAGAAGCAGAAGACGCCGCCCCGCCGGAACAACCCCGACGACGGCTCCACAGCCTCGTCGGACCCGCGGGCCCGTCGAGACCAGCGCCAGGTCCTTGACGACCGGCGAGACGAAGACGCTCGAACCACGATCGAGCGCCGCCGAGAAGCTCGGCGACAATCCGACAAGAGAGCTGGGAACACTGTCGACGCACCCGCGCCCGGTGAACCAGGCGACTTGCCGTACGCGGCAGGTTGCCCTGCGTTCACCCGCGAGCTGCGGCGCGTCCAGTGGCCCAGTATGAAGAACTTTAAGCCCGACGTACCGGAGAAGTACGACGGCAAGACGCACCCCTCGGAGTTTCTCAGCGTCTACACTATCGCAGTGCAAGCTGCCGGGGGGCGCGACGAGAAGATCCTAGCCAACTACTTCCCGCTCGTGCTGAAGCCGAACGTCCGTTCATGGCTCATGCACTTGCCGGAAGGCTCTATCTCTTCTTGGGCCGACCTCTGCCATCAGTTTGTTGGCGCCTTCACCGGCGGCCACAAACCCCATGGCCAGGAGAGCGATCTCCACATTTTGGCCCAGAAGGAAGGCGAGCCCCTGCGCAAATATATCCAACGCTTCAGCCGGGTACAGCACAACATCCCAGACGTTCACCCTGCCGCGGTCATCAGCGCGTTCCATCAGAACGTGCGTAACCGCCGCATGCGTGAGGAGATGGCGATGACCAAGATCAGGGACGTCAGCGAGCTTTACGCTCTTGCTGACAAGTGCGCCCGTGCGGAAGAGGGGAGGAAGCTCCCCGGGGAGGATGCTGGCGCAGGGGGAAGCGACAGCGACGACGCCGCCCCGGCAAAGAAGAGCCGGCGGCGGAACAACAGGAAGAAGGGCAAGAAGGAAGTGCTTGCCGTCGAGAAGTCCGGCAAGGAGGCCCCCGCCAAGCAAGCACAAGCTGGCGGCTCCGGCAAGGAGCCTGCCCCCGCGGCGGCGGCCGACAAGCCGGGTAGCTCCGACAAGCAATACTGTAAGATTCACCGCACCAAGGGTCACGATCTCTCCAACTGCAAGCGCGTCGAGTACCTCGTCGAGCAGCAAAAAGCTGAGTACGAGAGGCACGACAAGGAGAAGGCCCAAGGTGGCGGGGAAGAGCCCAGCAAGAAGCGGCCGTTCAACGGCCGGGGAGGACGCCGCGGCAAGGCCAAGCAGCGGCAAGGAGATCGACCTCCCCGAGGCCGCGACAACGACGAAGATGACGATGAAGACATGGAGGACGACGAGAACAGCGAGCAGGAGTTCCAGAAGGCCACGGAGGTCCTGTGCGTCGACGGTGGCGCCTCCCTGCACACCTCCCACCGCCAGCTGAAACAGTGGGTGCGTGAGGTGAATGCAGCGGAGCCGCCCGTGGAGTCGCGCAGGCTCCTCAAATGGTCCAGCACGCCCATCGTTTTCGACCTTGAGGATCACCCTGACCGCACCACAGCGGTCGGGTGCTTGCCGATGCTGGTTTCTCCCACCATCCGCAACCTCAAGGTCACCAAAATGTTGGTAGACGGCGGGGCCGGGCTGAACTTGATCTCCTCCGCTGTGATCAAGAAGCTCCAGATTCAAGACGGCGAGCTCGAAGAGACCGGTTCATTCCAAGGAATCAACCCGGGAAGGAGCAAGCCCAAGGGAAAGATTACTCTGCCGGTGACCTTTGGCGGGGAGCTCAACTTCAGGACTGAGCGCATCACCTTCGACGTTGCTGATATTCCATTGCCCTACAATGGAATTCTCGGCCGTCCCGCCCTCGCCAAGTTCATGGCAGCTTCCCACTATGCCTACAACGTGCTGAAGATGCCGGGGCCAATAAGCGTCATCACTGTCCACAGCGACAAGAAAGATGCGCTTATTTGCGCCGACAAGATTTACCGGGATGCGGCAGCTGCGGCCGAGAAGGATACTCTTGCCGCTGAAGCTCCCGGGGGGAAGAAGACGAAGACCAAGTCCGGCAAGTGCTCTGGGACCCACTCCGGCAACCGCACCTCTTCGGAGTGCTGCGCTGCCGTCGAGGACGTTCCATCGAGCTCCACCGGCAAGAGCAAGAAAGGAATGGCTGCTCCTCCGGCAACCAAGAAAGTGTCCGCAAAGGAGGACGGCACTGGTGGTACCTTCACCATCAGTGCCACCCTTGACAGCAAATAGGAAAGCGCGCTCGTCGCCTTCCTGCGGGCGAATGTCGATGTGTTTGCTTGGCAACCATCTGACATCCCCGGTGTTCCCAGGAAGGTGATTGAGCACAAGCTTGCTGTCTGTCCTCATGCGCGGCCCATCAAGCAGAAAGTGAGGAAGCAAGCCGTGGAGCGCCAAGAGTTCATCAATGAGGAAATCAAGAAACTAGAGGCAGCAGGCCTAGTTAGAGGTGTGATCCATCCGACGTGGCTGGCAAACCCGGTCGTCGTGCGCAAGGCCAACGGGAAGTGGAGACTGTGTATAGACTTCACCGATGTCAATAAAGCATGTCCCAAGGATCCTTTCCCTTTGCCGCGCATTGACCAGATCGTTGACTCCACTGCCGGATGTGAGCTACTCTGTTTTCTTGATGCATATTCAGGCTATCACCAGATTTTCATGGCTAAGGAAGATGAAGAGAAGACTGCATTTATCACCCCATGTGGCACTTATTGCTTTATCCGCATGCCATTTGGATTGAAGAATGCAGGCTCAACCTTTGCAAGGGTAGTGTACACTGCTTTTGAACCACAGATCCACAGGAATGTAGAAGCCTACATGGATGACATCGTGGTGAAAAGCAAGAGCAAAGAAACCCTGATTCAAGACTTGGAAGAAACGTTTCAGAACTTGCGCAGGATACAGCTCAAGTTGAACCCCGAGAAGTGCGTCTTTGGAGTTCCCTCCGGCAAGCTTCTCGGGTTCTTTGTATCACAGAGGGGGATTGAAGCCAACCCCGACAAGATCAAAGCCATCGAGCAGATAGAAGCCTCGAAGCGCGTCAAGGATGTCAGAAGGCTTGCAGGTTGCGTTGCTGCCCTCAGTAGGTTCATTTCAAAGTCCGCAGAACGCGCCCTACCTTTCTTCAAAATCTTGAAGAAGGCAGGTCCCATGAAGTGGACTCCGGAAGCGGAGGCGGCGTTGCAGGATTTGAAACGGTACCTGTCCTCCACTCCTATACTTGTCGCACCTAAACCACAGGAAAAGTTGTTGCTATACTTAGCGGCAACCAACCAGGTGGTTAGTGCTGCGTTAGTAGCGGAGAGGGAGTCCGACGAGGAGTCAGCATCACCGGCAAGCGAATCTAGCGACAAGCAGGGGGCTGTCCCGACAAGCTCTGGCCCCGACAAGGAAGACTCTGCGCAGGAACAAGGAGAGGTGCGGAAGAAGATGGTGCAGCGCCCAGTGTATTTTGTAAGTTCCCTTCTCCAGGGAGCTAGATCAAGGTACTCGGGTGTGCAAAAGTTGCTTTTCGGCCTTCTCATGGCCTCAAGGAAGCTGCGCCACTACTTCCAAGCCCATGAGATAACAGTGGTCACTCGCTTTCCGTTGAAGAGGATATTGCACAATCCAGAAGCAACAGGCAGGATCGTCGAGTGGGCACTGGAGCTGTCAAGCTTTGGACTCAAGTTTGAAAGTACTTCAACCATACAGAGCCGAGCTTTGGCAGAATTCATCGCTGAGTGGACCCCAACGCCAGAAGAAGAAGTTCAAGAAACGAGTGTACCCGTGCAAGAAGCGACAAGTGAATGGGTAATGTATTTTGACGGTGCCTTCTCGCTGCAAGGCGCCGGTGCCGGCGTGGTACTCATCGCGCCCACCGGAGAGCACCTCAAATATGTTATCCAGATGCACTTTCCCAGGGAGCAAGCGACAAACAACACTGCAGAATATGAAGGCTTGCTTGCCGGCCTCAGGATTACGGCCGAACTTGGGATCAGAAAGCTGATTGTGCGGGGCGATTCTCAGTTGGTGGTCCGACAAGTTAACAAGAGCTACCAGAGCCCTTTGATGGAAGCATATGTCAATGAAGTGAGGAAGCTTGAAGAGCACTTTGAAGGTCTGCAGATGGAGCACGTCCCAAGAGCTCAAAATGAGATTGCAGATGGCCTTTCAAAGTGCGCCGCGATGAAGTTACCTGTGGAACCAGGAACCTTTTTGCTCAAGCTGACTCAGCCATCAGTTACACCGTCAATTGGGCAATCCAAGAAGAGAAAGTTGATCTCCGGCGACTACTTGCCGGCGGATCTTCCTGAACCCGCCGCCAAAGTTCCCAAGATCAACAACAGCGCTGAGGGACAGTTTGCTCCTGCAAGCCCTCGGGCTTGTGCAGTTGAAGCAAGTGTTCCCGACAAGCCTCGCCCCGGCGAGCTTGCCGGGGGACCGTCAGCTCCGGCAGGACCAGAGGTCTTTGCCGAAGAAGCTGAGGTTCCCGCAGCGGCCCTCGAGCCTTTAGTCCTTGCCGTCGAGCCTCGGGCTCCAGCATGGGCGCAGCAGATCGTCCGTTTTCTGCAAACTGGAGAGCTTCCCGACGACCCTCAAGAGATAGAGAAGATAACCAGGCAGTCAAGTATGTATCAGTTCGTGGATAACGAGCTATACAGAAGAAGACTCAATGGTGTCAGGTTGAAATGCATCTCCAGAGAAGATGGACAGAAGCTGTTGGCAGAAATACACGGAGGCATATGCGGCCACCACATTGGCGCAAGGGCACTTGCCGGGAAAGCTTTCCGGCAAGGGTTCTTTTGGCAAGAAGCCCTCCAAGATGCAACTGCACTAGTAACCAAGTGTGAAGCGTGCCAGTTCCATGCAAAGCAAATCCATCAGCCAGCTCAAGCTCTCCAAACAATCCCTTTGTCATGGCCCTTCTCGGTCTGGGGGCTCGATATCCTCGGCCCTTTCCCTCGTGCTGTCGGGGGCTTTGAGTACTTGTACGTTGCAATCGACAAGTTCACGAAGTGGCCAGAAGTGGAGCCAGTGAGAAAGGTGACAGCACAGTCAGCAGTCAGGTTCTTCAGGTCGATTGTTTGCCGTTTCGGGATCCCTAACAGGATCATCACCGACAACGGTACGCAATTCACTAGTCGCACCTTCATGCAATACGTCCAAGACCTTGGCGCCAAGGTCTGTTTCGCTTCTGTTGCTCACCCGAGGAGCAACGGCCAAGCGGAGAGGGCAAATGCTGAAGTGCTGCGCGGACTCAAGACAAGGACCTTTGACAGGCTGCGCAAGTGCGGAAGGAATTGGATAGAGGAGCTCCCGGCGGCTCTTTGGTCAATCAGAACGACACCGAGTCGAGCCACCGGGCAGACACCTTTCGCTCTAGTCTATGGAGCAGAGGCAGTTCTCCCCACGGAACTCGTATACGGATCTCCTCGAGTACTCGCTTATGATGAGATCGAGCAAGAGCAACTGCGGCAAGATGACGCATTGCTCCTTGAGGAGGGACGTCTCCAGGCTGCTGTACGAGCTGCTCGATACCAGCAAGCTTTGCGCCGCTACCATAGCCGCAAAGTCAAGGCCAGGAGTCTCGAGGAAGGCGACCTTGTTCTTCGGCGTATTCAGTCCGCCAAGAATTCCAACAAGTTGACGCCGAAGTGGGAAGGCCCTTATCGGGTGAGACAAGTTACGAGGCCCGGCGCTGTCCGCCTCGAGACCGAAGAAGGCTTACCGGTGAGCAACTCCTGGAACATAGAGCATCTTCGAAAGTTTCACCCCTAAGGCGCGGTTGCCGTGATCCGCTCCGGCAACCACCTTTTGTACAAGCCTTGCCGCTGTTGCATGTAACCCTTTGTACAAAGCCGGGCGCAGACCCCGTGCATCAGTAAAGTTTTCGTGTTTTCGCATCAATTCCCTTTTGCATGCTTCTCTTTGCTATTTGCTATTTGCATGTTCTGTTTGGCATTTGATGCAACACTCAGACATACGGTAAACACTATTACGCCGAAAGGCAATATGCTTGTTTCCCTCTCCCTTTCTTTTTCTTTTAAGCAGAAGGAACGTTCCTCGCGCACAAGTTTGCCGGGGGGGAAGGAGATGAAGGAGGAACTAAGTGCTGTTCAAGTAAGGAGAGCCTTACCGGAAAGCAAGCAGCATGAGCAGCATATGAAAGATAAGTTGTTAGAATTTGACCAGTTCAAATTTTAAATTTTGGTTGTCTTCCTTGAACGATCACACTTTGTATGGAAAACCTGTGCGCGGAGGAACCTACCCGTAGCTTGCCGCACCCTTATCTTGCTTTCGAGTCCACTCAACGATTTAAGTGAGCTGCGACAAGTGTCGCGCCCTTGCCTCGTTTCCGAGTACGCTCAGCAAGCTAAGTGCGTTGCGACCAGCTGCGGCAAGGTTGCTTGCCGGCGAGGACCTTGGCCAGCAGGCTGCTCAGAGTCCAGCACTCAGCGCTCGCGACAAGGGCCCCTTGCCGGCAAGCTCCCCGGGAGCGTAGGGTGAAAAGCATACAAAGTCAAAGATTGGAACAAGGAAGATAACATTGCACTGATTGATTGAAATAAAGCAAATATCTTACAAGGATAACTTGTCGCAACGGACTAATGAGTTTATAACATAATGTGCAGCAACAAAAAGATAAAGATAAATGGAGCCCTAGTCTACGCGGTCGCCTTCCTTCCTGCCGAGCTTTGCCACCTTGGCGATGATGTGGCCGACCTGCTCCTTCAGGGCCTCCGTGTCTGCATCTGCCGGCAGGGTGCGAAGAACGTTCGTGAGGTTGATCCCCGGGTTGCGGTACACGATCTTCGTCAACACCCGCTCCAGAGTTCCCGCACAGAGCCGGCGCGACTCCTCGGCCAGCTGCACGGGGATGCGGTTCCGGAGACCTGCAAGAGCTGGAGCGACGCCTCTGAAGAAGAGGCTGAGCTTGGCGCTGTGCGGGAGATCTGGATCCGGCGAGTAGATAAGATGTTCAACCTTCAAAGCAAGCAACTCCTGGTCGATATTGGACGCAGAAGAAACCAGCTCTTCGGTCCACACCTCGATAGTCTGCCGGAAGAGCTCGGAGGCCTTGTTGACGCTCTCCACCAAGGTTCGCTCCTTGCGGAGCTCATCCTTCAACTTGGTCTCCTGGGCCCGGGCAGCATCAAGCGATTCCTTCAGGGTGGTGACCTTCAGCTCCAAGTCTTCAATGGAATCCTTGGCGGCCTTCAGCTCGTCACCCCTCTGGGATAAACTCACCTGGAGCTCTGAGTTTGTGTGAGCATCCTTCTCGCGCTCCAGGATGAGCGCGGCAACCTTCTCGGCGCTCACCTTCATCGCCTTCTCCAGTTGTTCAACCTTGGCGGCGAGCTCTTTCTTGGCGTCCTCCGCGGCAACCGCGGCGGCTTTCGCCTCCTTTAGCTCCCCGCCAAGGGCAGCCTCGCGAGCGGCAAGGTCTTCTTCATGAGAATCCAGCTCAACCTTCCGCTGCGCGAGCTCTCCCTCTCGCCGGGACATCTCCACCCCGGCGAGGCGCTGCTGTTCATCGGCTTCGGCCCTCTCAAGTACCCACTCTTGGTACTCGCCGGCGAGACGCTCACGCTCCTCCGCCACCTGGCGGAGGGCAGCCTGGTTGGCGGCGCTGAGCTCCGCCGCACGCTTCTCCATCTCTGCCGCGGCCTTGGCGGCAAGAGCCTCCCGGGAAGCGAGCTTTGCTTGCCTGGCCCGGTAAAGGGCCAGGAGCTGATGAAGCAATCGCTCCTCCTCGGGCCCCTCACCTCCACCGGGCGCCTGGACGATCTTCAGGCCTGCGGAGGCGAGGACCTCTCCGTCGAACGCCTCGCCCTCCGCAGGAGCTCGCGACGAAGACCCCCACGGCATCTGGATAAAGACGCCATTGGGGGCCTCGTGATAGAACCTTTGCTCCTCGCCGGCGGAGGGACCGGTGGCCGGTGCAGCATCCGATGCTCCCGCCACCTCCGGGTCGGCGGTGCGGCCACCGTCCCCCTCCCCGGCCGCTGCGTCCGCAGCCGGAGCAGTCTCTTGCGCGGCCGGCTCGGCGGCCTCGCCCACCTCCTCGACGACTGGAGCGTCGCCGCCGCCGCCCTGCGCGTCCTCCTCCTCGAGGATAATTACCTCCGTCTCCATAGGCACAGGAGGAGGAAGATCTAGAAAGAAGAAGAAGACAAAGAAATTCAAGACTCAAGCAAATATCCAAAAAAAGAGACAAACCAAGAAGACAAGTTACAAAGGTTACCTTGGCGGGCGTCCTCAGCGGCGGGCTCCCTCGCCGGGGAGCTCGCCCTCGTCGGAGTAGTCGCCCTCGCCGGGGAACTTGGCCTTGGCGGGGTGGCCGCCCTTGCCGGGCTGCTCGTCCTTGGCGGGGTACTCTGCCTTGGCGGAGTACCCGCCCTTGACGGAGCACTCTCCCTTGCCGGAGAGTCCTGCCTTGGCGGGGATGGCGGTGCCTGCAGCTCCTCGGCGGTGGCCTCCGGGCGCTCTTCCCGCTGCGGCTCCTCCTCTGCACGGAACAAGACAAGAGGTGTCAAGATATGAAGATAAAATCAAAAGCCTCAGACGTACCCCGACAAGCGAAAAGAAAGAACCCCAGACTTACGCTGGGGGCTGCGCTGCGGGCTGCGCTGGGGGCTGCTCATCAGAGCAGTGCCAGAGTCCGGCAGGCTCGGCTCCGGCGCGCCCTCTGTCGCCGCCGCCGTCGAGTCCTCCGCGACCTCGGCCTCGGGCGCCTTGGCCTTCTTCGCTGCGCGGTGGGCCAGGGTCCTGAAATCAGAACAGAAGACAGAGTTAGCATCAACAGAAGTTCAAGACAAAGATCAAGAAGATGAAGAATCTCGGATCCTTACTCCTAGTCTTCCTCGTCGTCCTCGCTCAGGGCGGAGAAGTCATACTCCACCGTGGGCGCGTCGACGCGAGGAGCGGGAGGCGAAGACTCCCTCGCGCGCTTGGTACTCACCGGGGCTGGGGGCTGCGAAGACCCAGCCCCTGTGGCTGCCGGCGCCCGGGGGGCGGGCGGAGCCGCTGCTCCGCTCCGAGAAGACCCCTGCCGGCTCGCTGCCGGCCTGCGGGGCACCTCCGTCATGGTCCGCGCACGGGCCGCCTCTGCTGCGGCTGGTGCGCCGGACGGCCTTGGCGCGGCTTGACTCCCCCGGGGAGCCGCCCGCCGAGGTGGCTGTTGTCGGGGCGCCTGTGCCCTTTCCCCCGTCGCCGCCTTGCGGAGGCGCTTTGCCGGGGACTCCTTCGGGCTTGCCGGGGGCGGAGAGCTCTCCGACGAGGAGAGGTCGTCGGCGTATAACTCCGTAGATCCGCCGGAGTCTTCGGCCTCCTCCTCCTCCTCCTCCTCCGCCCCGGCCGGCTCGCTGGGCCCAGCATCCAGCGCTGCGGCCCTCTTCCCCTTGGCGCCTCCGCCCCTCGCGGCGCCTCTGCTCCCTCCGGCGGTGCCCTCCCTTGCCGCAGCCTCCGTCGCGATCCCATGGATCCCGGAGTGCCTCAACGAGGGGACCCCGGCGAGCGCGTCGGGTGGGAGGTTCAACAATCGGCGGATCTCCGCCTCTTCCGCCTGGGTGGACGCCTCTTCGGCCTCCGCCTCCTCCGGCGAGAACCCGAAGACTCCTGCCGCCGCGGCTGCGGCGGCCTCCTCAGCCCGAGAAGCTATGTAGGCGATTTCCTGTTCGGTGGTGTCCCGCGTATGCAGCTTGAGGTCCTCCTTGTTACTCGCCACCTCGACGAGGTTGTCGTAGAAGTTGAGGACGTCGATGGGCTTCGGGGCGATCCACGAGCGGTCCAAGCCATGCGAGTCGCACATCGGCATCATGGCAAGGATCCGGTCCCTCGCGGCGTTGTTGCAGAGCGGCACCACTTCCCGGGGAGTCCTGAACCACTCGGGGTGCGTCGGGTCGTACTTGAAGAGCTCTCGTACCATCCCGCGCAGCTCCAGAGTGGTGAAGTTGAAATTAAGCCCGGGGCGCAGCCTCATGATGTCTGCCGGACCGCCGTACTCCCAGGCCGGCCTCTTCCGGTCCTGGAGAGGGGCGATGCGCCGGCGGAGGAAATCTGCGCCCACCTCGGCAACTGACAGCCGGGCCAGCCGAAGACGGAGAATCCGGACGAGGGCGATGTCGAGCTTGACGTCGTCGGAGTCTAGATCGCTCCAATCTCTGCCGCGCGCGATAGGCGTTGTGCGCGGCGCAGTGAAGGCTTGCGGCTGGTCCTCTACAATCCAGCACCACTCCGCTCGCCATTCCTCCCACTTGCCGCGGAGCTCCCCCGGCAAGTACGACCCCTTCTTCCCGAGACGGAAGACCCAAGAAATACATCCGGAGAGGGGGGCATCGGCCTCGGCTCTAGGGGTGAAAAAGTGTCTAAAGAGGGCTACGTTGGGGTGGACTCCTATGAAGTTTTCGCACATATGTGCGAAAACGGCCATGGTGAGAATGGCGTTGGGGGTGAAATCAAGCAGATGGAAGCCATACGTATTCATGATATCACAGAAGAAGTTCGAAAAAGGGGGACAGAGACCACAGTGGAAAAAGGCAGCAAAGAAGTGATACCCGCCGGGATAGTTGTCCTTGGCGACGGCCGGGTATGCTCGGGTGCGGGGATGCGCGTCGGTGCCCTTGGACCAGAACAAGTAATACTTGTTCCAGAGTTCTTGCACGCCGAGCTTCGGTGGGAAGACGACGTGCCGCTTCCGGTAAGCGATGAGCTTGGCTGCTTGCTCGGATTTCTCCTTCTTGGATTTCTCCGCTTTCGCCTTGTCGGCCTTTGGAGCCATGGCGGGCGCGGCGGAAGGAAGGGGACGAAGAGCTCGGCGGCGGCGGAGCTGTGGAGGCGGAGCGCAAGAAGGAATCTTTCGCAGGTAGAAGACGACGTAATGAGAGCACAGGGAGGGGAACCGCGCCCGCTGCCTCTGCTTTTATGGGGGAGTGGGGGGCGTTTCGCCCTTTCCATTAAGAGATCGTGGGCACGTCCCATCCCACGGCGCCGCAATCGACGCGTGCCGTTACCGTGGGGTGCGGCGGATATGGAAGTGGATTCGGCGCGCCGCGGGCCGCGGGTGCCCGTGCACTGTTTTGGGCCTGGCCCAACAGCGCTCGGCACCGTGTGTGGCCCAGGCCCGGGGGCTCCTGTCGGTGTACTAAGGTAGGGGTACCTCAGTACCCCAACTTGTGCACGGGCAGTTGCAGCTTCCCGCGGCAAGGTTCACTGCGTGCTCGCCGGAGACCTTCCTACTTCTTATCAAACCATTCAAAAACAAAGTATACAAGACAGAAGACCGAGACCTCGGCAAGAGGAGCTTGCCGGGAAGGCCGTACCAGGCTCAAGGCTGTTCCACTAACACAAGACCCTGGCAAGAGGAGCTTGCCAGGAAGACTGGAAGATATCGCCTCGGCGCTATGCGCGCCCCGGCAAGGGGCCCGGGGAGCGGCAAGTTCCCGGGCCCGGCAAGATCAAGGCCCCGGCAAGGTACTTGCCGGGAAGGCTGCGCTGTGTGCCCGCGCTCCAGCTCATCGGCCCACGCGTCGCCCTGGGGCCTATCCAGGGACGCGTGGCGGATGGCTGTGCAGCCTGGGGTACACGGTGGCACACCGCGGCGATAAATCCGTCGCCGTGGCGGACGGAGACGCTAAGGCGGGAGCTTTTGGGGTCGACGGCGACGGGCATTAAATGCCCTTGTCCCCCACTGTTAAAGTAGGTATAGACCACTGTTCTGTACTGTAGCTCCACTGTTCCCGCACTGTTACAACTACCACCTCTTTTACTCTTTTACCCTTTTCTCCTACGTTGACACCTGTCGGTGACCCCTTGCACTATAAAAGGAGGCCCATGCACAACGTGGAGGGGGTTCGAAACCTAGATTACTCTCACGCACGGTGTAGCTGCTTCTTCAAGCTCCCGAGCGCCCCACTCAATACACAACCAAGCAGGAGTAGGGTTTTACGCATCCGTGCGGCCCGAACCTGGGTAAAACTGCCCGCGCGTCCGCTTCGATCCGCTCTTTGTGCTCCCTCCGCCCTCGTACCGCACAGACAAGGGGCTCCGGTCCCATAGGTGTTCGTGGCGGACAGTTTCCCCCGACATTATTCATACTAGAATTGTATTGACCGTAAACCTAAATACATGTGTGAATACATAAACAAATATTGTGTCCCTAGTAACCTCTACTAGACTAGCTCGTTAATCAAAGATGGTTAAGGTTTCCTAACAATGGACATGAGTTGTCATTTGATAATGGATCACACCATTATGAGAATGATGTGATGGAAAAGACCCATTCGTTAGCTTAGCATTTGATCGTAGAATTTATTGCTATTGCTTTCATGTATGTCAAATACATATTCCTTTGACTATGAGATCATGCAACTCCCAGATAACGGAGGAATACTCTATGTGCTATCAAACGTCACAACGTTACTGGGTGATTATAAAGATGCTCTACAGGTATCTCCGAAGGTGTTTTGTTGGGTTGGCGTGAATCGAGATTAGGATTTGTCACTCTGAGTGTCGGAGAGGTATCTCTGTGCCCTCTCGGTAATGCACATCATAATAAGCCTTGCAAGCAAATGACTAATGAGTTCGACTGATAAAGATCTTCATAGAATTGTGTATATTCTGATAACGGTTCGACCGATAAAGAACTTCATTGAATATGTAGGAGCCAATATAGGCATCTAGGTTCCGCTATTGGCTATTGACCAGAGAGGTGTCTCGGTCATGTCTACATAGTTCTCGAACTCGTAGGGTCTGCACACTTAACGTCCATTGACGATATATGAGTTATGTGATTTGGTGACCGAATGTTGTTTGGAGTCCCGGATGAGATCACGGACATGATGAGGAGTCTCGAAATGGTCTAGAGGTAAAGATTGAAATATAGGACAATGGTATTAGGACAACGGAAGTGTTCCAGAGTGTATCGGGTACTTATCAGGTCACCGGAAGGAGTTTCGGGCACCCCCGGCAAAAGATATGGTCCTTATGGGCCAAGAGGGTAAATGCACCAGCCACAAGGGGCGGGTGTGCCCCCCATATGGGCCGGCCAAGGTGGAGAAGGAAAGGGGAAGAAGAAAGGAAAGAAAGGGAATAGGATTCTCCCTTCCTTTCCCCCTTCCCCTCTTTCCTTCTCCCTCCGACAAATATGGCAGGGGGCGCAGCCTAGGAGGACCCCAAGTAGGATTCGGCCTACTTGGGGCGCCCCATGGCAGCCTCCCGTCTCCCTCCCACCTATATATATGTGGGGGCACCCTAGCACACCCTAGAAAATTGATTAGCCGTGTGCAGCACCCCCTCCACCGTTTACACCCCCGGTCATATTTTCGTAGTGCGGCGAAGCCCTTCAGAGATCACTTCACCATCACCGTCACCATGTCGTCGTGCTGACGGAACTCAACTACTACATCGACGTCTTGCTGGATCAAGAAGGCGAGGGACGTTACCGAGCTGAACGTGTGCAGAACGCGGAGGTGTTGTGCGTTCAGTACTTGATCGGTTGAAGTGCGAATAAGTTCGACTACATTAACCGCGTTGTGAAATGCTTCCGCTTACGGTCTACAAGGGTACATAGACACACTCTCCCCCTCGTTGTTATGCATCTCCATAGATAGATCATTGCGTGTGCGTATAATTGTTTTTTTGTTTTCCATGCAATGTTTCCAACAGTAGGCAATCATGAAGGTCAGTGGAAGGGTGGTGGAAAGATGGTTGCAATCCACAGTGCATGACATGTATTTAAATAACCGGACTAGGGTTATATGTCCGTGTAGAAAATGCAAACTAATCATCTTCTTGGACCCCTTTGATCATGGTAGTTTGCTCATGCATGGTTTCATGGATGGCTATACTCGGTGGATAAATGAAGATGATGATGAGGATGTCCACATGGCAGACAATAACGACATGCAGGTAGACGAAGAGATGCTCGACGATGATGGACCCAAAGAAGAGTTTGAGGACGTATGACATGGCGGAGGAGAAGAGGATGTACACGGCGGAGAAGAGGCAGATACGCCTTAGTCTTTGACGCGACTAAGTTCAGTCGTGCAGGACCCTTATGTTCGAGACCTGCTTCACAAGTGTATGACTAGCGACAGAGCCGCTTCAAGAGAGGAGGCCAAGCTAGCGCAACTGGAGGTAGACTCAGATACTCCATTGTATGACGGTTGCAATCCCGAGGTGACTGATACGTTTCCAATGTATCTATAATTTTTTATTGTTCCATGCTATTATATTATATGTTTTGGATATTTTATATGCATTAATATGCTATTTTGTATTATTTTTGGGACTAACTTATTAACCTAGAGCCCTGTGCCAGTTTCTGTTTTTCCTTGTTTTGAGTTTCGCAAAAAAGGAATATCAAACGAAGTCCAAACGAGTTGGAAATTTACAGTGATTTTTTATGGACCAGAAGAAGCCCACAGAGCATCAGAGATGGACCAGAAGCTTCCCGAGGAAGCGGCAAGGGCGGAGGGCGCCCCCCTAGGGCGCGCCCCCCTGTCTTGCCGCTGCCTTGTGTACCCCCCTGACTTGTTTCCGACGCCGAAAATTCTTATAAATAGGGAGAACCCTGAAAAGAAACTTAGATCGGGAGTTCCGCCGCCTCAAGCCTCTATAGCCATGAAAAACCAATCGGGAGCCCATTTCGGCACCCTGCCGGAGGGGGAAACCATCACCGGTGTCCATCTTCATCATCTCGAAGGTCTCCATGATGTGGAGGGTAGTTCACCCTCGGGACTGAGGGTATGTGAGGAAGTCATGTATTTAGGGGTCCTCAGGCATCCGGGTCATTGATGTTGGATTGATGGGCCGTGAAGATAGAAGCAGATGGCCCTCCCCCGTGTTCGGTTAGGACTCCAATGTGTGTAGTAAGGCAAGAAAGATGTCCGGATGTAACAATGCATTCCTCCCCAAGTCACCTTTGTGACCCTAGGTCCACTCCGGCGTGTATATAAGCCGAGGGGTTTAGTCCGTAGAGACACAGATATCATAGCAATCACATAGGCTAGACTTTTAGGGTTTAGCCATTACGATCTCGAGGTAGATCAACTCTTGTAACCATATTCATCAAGATCAATCAAGAAGGAAGTAGGGTATTACCTCGATCGAGAGGGCCTGAACCTAGGTAAACATCGTGTCCCCTGTCTCCGGTTACCATTGATCCTAAGACGTACAGCTTGGGCCCCCCTACCCGAGATCTGGAGGTTTTGACACCGACAATGGTGCTTTCATTGAGAGCACCGTTGTGCGCTCACGAAAAGCGATCGATGGCTCGTCTCATCATCAACAACAAGATCACCCTCGGAAACAACCTCGCCACGGGCCAGATCCTCCAGCTCAGTGGGTTCGCTGTATGCGCCTGCGTGGCCTCCAGGCTGGCCGCACTCCTTGCGGTCATCGAGAACCACTCTTATGTTGGCTCCGACCTCCCCGATGACGTGACCTCGACAGATTCCTCATCTTTAAACGAGCTGCTGGATCGCATCACTACCTTGGGACTTTCATCGTTAGATGATCGGATTGGACTTAAATTCGGTCAAGAAGTCAATTCCACCCCGACCACTCACCTGGTGGCGGCAATCGAGGATCGAGCTGAGAATACATCACCTCTTAAAACGGAGACCGGCGCTATTCGGATCTCCGAACCCATCGAGCTGAAGACACCTCTGGCAGGTGGCTCAGCATGCCCTTCGAGCTCTGGGACAGACACTGGGCCTGCGGAATATTCAGACCCTATCGGGCCTAGACTATCCACGCCAGAGGTTGTGCAAACCTTGGACACTATGTTGGGTTGGGACTTCAATTTATCCACACCCACCCACCACAATACACGCTCTCCAAGTAAATCCGGACTACCGGACATATATGACCTCATGTATATACTGCAGCGGCCCCAGGAAACAGTTCATCACTTCTGGGCCAGATTCCTACTTGTTAAAAACAAGATTAATGATTGCTGCGACGACGATACGGTGCCCATATTTCACCGCAATTGCACAGACGAGGGAGTCTTGAACGCCCTCAACCGCCGTCGAATATGGAGCTTTGCAGAACTATCACACTTGGTACGAAAGTATTGTGCCATGGAAAACACTTGGAAAGCCCAGAGTACACCTCTGGAACAGTCCATCTTCGGACTACGTGCCGATAAGGCGAAACGGACATACCATGATAGAGAGTCCGATAACATACGCAATAGCGAGAAAACCAGACCTTTCGCAAGGCACAGATCCGTTATGGATGATTGGATCAACCGTGCCAAATACATGCCACCCCGGACAATACCCCCACCCACTACCTTAGAACATGCTGGGTTGTCGGTGTATTGGGAACGACACCTATGAGATCACAAGAATCCCTACTACAGTTGCGGGGCGCGGGGTTGAGAGAAGAGCGGATCAAACAGATAGCACACGGTTCGTTTATCCAGGTTCGGGTCGCGAGGATGCGTAAAACCCTACTCTTGCTTTGGTGGATTGTATATTTGTGTTCTTCAGCTAGCTATGGGGGCGTGAGGAGCTCCAAAAAGCCGAATCCCCCTCCTGGTCGCCTCGGGCCTCCTTTTATAGAAAAAGGGGTTGCCAAAGTGGCACACAGGAGGTGGAAAGGGTATAGTGATGCGAGGTTTTCCCTCGCATTACATGACAAGGTGCATTTAATGCGTCTTGCTTAGGTGTCCTTTCTTTATCGGGGACGAGGAAGAGATCTGTCTCGTCCGTCGCCGCTCCTTCTTATGTCGACACGCGCCCTGGCCAGCGTTGCCTGAGATGCCATGTAGGTAGGCAGGCAGCTGAGGTGGCGCAATGGTGAGTCTTCACGAAGATCTGCATGTCACCACGCAGGTGCCTGCCCAGCTGGTTGGGTCGGCAGCTGCATAAGGCGGTCGAAGTTTAGTCGGCGTGGGCCTGATGGTGGCCCTGTGGATGTCCTCGGCAAGGGTCTTGCCGCGGCGCCTGCTGCCATCCCCGGCAAGGTGCTTGCCGGAGGTCTTGTGGTCTTCCTTGGCTGGGATCCCGCCAAGGGTCGTCGTCTTCTTAGTGCGTATCTGATCATGAATGTCTTCACAAAGATCTGCATGCCACCACGGGGATGTCTCCCGAATCCTTGCCCCATGGGGGCAGTGGACTCAAGGGTGATTTGCTCCGTAGGCGTGGGGCGAGTTGCCGCGGCAAGGGTCTTGCCGGGGCAGCTAAAGCCGACCCCAACAAGGATCTTGCCGGGGCTGCTAAAACTGGCTCCCGGCGAGGATCTTGCCAGGGGAACCCGCTTCGTCCCTTTGCTCTTTGTGGTCTTGGCTTTGGTGTTGCTCTAGTTCTCTTGAGCTTTGGTCTTACCCTGGCTTACCTCCCTTGCCTTGCTTGGTGTGGCGGTGCCAGTGGCTCAGACTGCCCGTGCACAGTCATAGGGGTACAAAAAGTGTACCCCCCCCCCCTTTTTGTACACCGACATGGGTACTCCGGCAGGTAGCAAAGAGCGGTGAATCAGTCCTCACCACTGCAACACCGGGGGAGAAATGCCTCGATGTTTTCACCGTCTTCGAGACCATCTCCTCAAATAACTAGCGCAAGAGAACGAAACGCGAACTAGTAGAGGTCAATCAAATTAACATTGCAAGCCCATGGAACGACACGGCAATCACCTTTTCCGCCGAAGATGAACTGCGAGTCCGGCCGGTCCGAGCCACGGCCGCTCTCATACTGAACCCCATAGTAGATGGCTTCCGCCTCACTAAAGTACGACGGAGGCAGCGGACTAAACCTCATATACGAGGACACGCTTGCAAAAATGCAGGTTGGCAAATCCCGCATTGAACAAAGTAATACAACCTTCCGAGGAATCATCCTTAGCTGGGAAGCCCGGTGTTCGGGAAGCATCAAGTTCGATGTAGTATTCGGTACACCCGACAACTACAGGGCAGAGGAATTGCTCTTCCACATTGTCCCCTTCAACAGCGGATACCACACCCTTTTAGGGGGGACGCTTTCTCACGCTTTTAGGCTATACCCCATTACAGGTACATGAAGCTTAAGATGCCAGGGCCCAATGGAATAATCACAGTTGCAAGTGATCCGGATAGAGCACTCCATGCCGAGAACAAAACTGCATCTTTAGCCCTAGAGGCATTATCTGAAGCCCTCGCGACAGAAGAACTGACCACCTTACGATCTACGGTGGACAGGGACGATGTAGTCCTTGACAAACAATCAAAATCTACCTCTTTTAAGCCGGCAAATGAAATTGTGAAATTCCAAGTGCACCCAACGGACCCTAATAAAACGGCATCTATTGGGTCATAGCTGGTTCCGTCGGTAGACAGCGCTTTACGTGCCTTCCTTCGCGAAAATTGGGATATATTTTATTGGCATCCTTCAGATATGCCAGGAATCCCATGCAGGCTGGCCGAACATAGCCTCAACATTATCAAAGGGTTCAAGCCAGTCAAGCAATCATTACGACGATTTTCTGAACCCAAAAGACAGGCTATAGGGGAAGAGCTAGCCAAGCTATTAGAAGCTGGATTCATAAGGGAAAACAAGAACCCAGACTAGCTAGCCAACCTGGTCATGATGCCAAAGAAGGACAAATCATGGCGCCTTTGTGTCGACTTCATGGACCTAAACAAGGCCTGCCCTAAGGATCCCTTTCTTCTGCCCCGCATTGATCAAATTATCGATGCAACTGTAGGACATGACTCGTTGTGTTTCCTCAAGGCCTACTCTGGATGCCATCAAATAAAAATGAAGGAATCCGATCAGGCCTCTACGGCATTCATCACTCCGTACGGCCCCTTTTGCTTTAACACTATGCCATTTGGACTCAAAAATGCTGGTGCCACATACCAACGCATGATTCAAACATGCTTAGAAAAACAAATTGGCAAAACAGTGGAGGCATATGTTGACGATGTAGTCATCAAGACCAAACACGTCGAAACCTTGGTAGATGATCTCCGCCTTATGTTCGATAATTTATGAACATATGACATATGGCTCAATCCGAAAAAATGCGTCTTCGGCGTTCTGGCCAGAAAGCTCTTAGGGTTCATCGTATCCCATAGAGGAATCGAAGCGAACCCAGCTAAAATCCAGGCCCTGTCACAGCTAACTACGCCAACCAATCTCAAACAAGTGCAAAACCAAGCAGGTTGCGTAGCGGCCTTGAGGCGCTTTATCTCTAGATTAGGTGAGAAAGCACTACCACTTTATAGACTACTACGATGCACAGACAACTTTGAATGGACAGATGCAGCCACGACCGGACTAGAGGAAATAAAAACCTTATTAGCAGGCAACCCAATCCTAGCCGCTCCAGACGTTGGCCAGCCAATGCTGCTTTATATCTCCGCCAGTCATCAGGTAGTGAGTGTGGTGCTCGTCGTCGAACGAGATGAAGAGGGACAAAGATTCCCAGTTCAAAAACCCGTATACTATGTATCTGAGGTTCTCACACCGTGTAAGTCACGATACCCCATTACCAAAATAATTGCCTGCGTGGTATTCATGGCATCTCGGAAGCTTTGACACTACTTTCAAGAGTGTTCGATCATAGTGGCATCTGAAGTACCACTTAATGATATCATAAACAATAAATACACCACTGGATGCATAGCCAAATGGACCATCGAGATCTTACCGTTCGAAATAACGTACAAACCATGCCGGACTATTAAGTCCCAGGTGTTGGCCGACTTTGTCGCGGAATGGACTGAAGTCGAGCTCCCTAAAGAGTACGGATCATACTCCCACTTGACAATGTATTTTGACGGTTCAAAAATGCTAGCCGGATTGGGGGCCGGCATCATCTTGATATCCCTAACAGGAGATACAGTCTGCTATGTGTTGCAGATCATGTACACGGACTCAAACAATGCAGCCAAATACGTGGCACAATTGCATGGTCTCTGCATGGTCGTATCCATGGGTATACGATGCCTCGAAGTGCGCAGAGACTCAAACCTCGCCATATCTCAGGTAAACGGAGATTTTGATGCGAAGGACTCAAAAATGGTGGCTTATCGAAACGCCATATTAAAAATATCGGCTCGATTCGAGGGGTTGTAATTTCACCATGTGGCTCAAGATAGTAACCAGGCAGCGGATATACTTGCTCGCATGGGAGCCAAACGCAGCCCAGTCCCACCTAACACTTTTGTGGAAAGTTTGTTCAAGCCATCAGTAACATGGCAAGATGAGAGCAGTGACGCCAATCTGGACCCGAACACGCCCCCTGCCAAACTCAATACAGATGTCATCAGGGACTCTGACACGGAAATCACATCGTCGGCTCACGAGATCATGGCCATCATAGCCCCCTGGACAGAGCCTTTCCTAGCCTACCTTAATAGGCAAGAGCTCCCCGATGACCAAAATGAGGCCTGCCGCATAATCCGGCGTTCTAAAGCCTATAAGGTTCTCGACGGTGAACTATACAAGAAAAGAACTACTGGTATTCTCCAACAGTGCATCTCTGAAGAGGAGGGACGGCAACTTCTTGCCGAAATACACGCTGGCATGGGCGGCCATCACGCCGCGGCTCGAGGTCTTGTAAGAAAAGCCTTTTGAACTGGTTTCTTCTCGCCAACTGTGTGCGCAGACGCACTGACCTTAGTCCAACATTGTGTTGGATGCCAACTTTTCACAAACCAAAGCCATATGCGTCCCACAGCTCTCGGAACCATCCCCATTACCTAGCCCTTTGCGGTCTAGGGGTTGGACATGGTTGGACCTCTTAAAGGGGGAAGCCATAAAATAAAGTATCTACTGGTCATGGTGGATAAATTCACTAAATGGATAGAAGCTAAGCCGGTCCGAACGGCTGAGGCAGGGCCAGTGATAGATTTTATATCCAGCGTAGTACACCGTTATGGTGTCCCGCATAGTATTATCACAGATAACGGCTCCAACTTCACAAGTGACAAGGTGAAAATTTGGTGTGCTAAATTAGGCATTAAACTTGATTACGCCTTTCTGTACCACCCTCAAACAAACGGTCAGGTAGAAAGAGCCAATGGCTTGATAATGAGTGGCATTAAACCCCGACTGGTGCGCTCCCTTCAGGAATCAGATAAACACTGGGTGGAGGGGCTCGACTCCGCACTCTGGGGGCTGCGAACTACACCTAACCAGACAACCGGATACACACCCTTTTTCATGGTGTATGACGCAGAGGCTGTCTTGCGCTGTGATATTATTCATGACTCACCTCGAGTGTGCATGTACGAAGAGAGAGAAGCTGAGCTCGATCGTCAGGATGACCTAGACGGCCTCGAAGAGGAACGCGATATTGTGCAAGCTCGTTTCGCATTATATCAACAGCAGGGCAGGCGATACCAAAGGCAGAGAAGTGCGGGCGAAGACATACAGTGTTGGCAAACTCGTATTATCCCTCCTGGAGAAGAAAAAAGACAAGATCAAACCAAGATGGGAGGGCCCCTTCATTATTGATGAAGTACTCACCAGTGGAGCCTATCGCCTTCGAAATGCATCAGACAATCGCCTCGAGCCGAACCCATGGAACGTTGCCAGGCTCCAAAGATTCTACGGATAGTTTTGTAGCACATATTTTCTTTTTTAGTCTAGGTCTTATTCCTTGTTTTTATAGTTATCCTCTACCTTTTTCCTTATTTTTTATCGATACTTTTTGGCTGAACCGAATTATCCGAAGGTAGAACATCCTTAAATGTATATACCTCAAAGATACTTTGGGGCTTCTATAATGAAGCCCGTTATCAAAAAAGCATATTGCTCAAAATTATTATGTCGTATGTTTCATACAGTCTCCTTGCCATTATATGCACCTTTTTGACTTCAGTTTTTGCCAAGCTGGGTTGCCTGGCTCCTGTGTTTATACCCTATGTTCACGATTGTTCGGCTAGGGTGTAAAGGGAGCACCTTTGCGATTGTTACAACCGGGTAATCTGGACCTGTACCTCAGACGGGTGAAGCCGAAAGCTAGCATTCTTAAGGGAATAATCGGTCCACAGATACACAACGTATTGCTTCTAAAAGTGCATCCATTTTTGAAAATTAATAGGATACGACATCCTACCGCCCTCTTCGCAGGATCTAAAGCCTAGGCACGCATATATACGCATGTTGACCCAGGGAAAGGAACCCTTAACGGAACTATTCCCTCTAGAAGATGTTTCTTATGTTAAACAGTAATATAACATAACTCCCCGAACATAGTTTGTCTGTTCAAGCAATTATGACCGGATTGCCTAGTCACCGAACATACCACGTGTTTACCACAGGTATAGTATTCGAAGACACTCCAGCCCTCGGGTTTTCGGAGGTTAAAGCAGAAGGTCGGCCATGGCAAACTTATAATTCATTTAGGCTGGAGATAAGTTTGATGATAAAGTACATTGTTACATAGAATCAAACGCTCATTCTTCATATATACCCTCTATAAGCATGTCAAACTTACAGTCTTGTTGGGAATACTTGGCTGATGTCTACTTGGTCGTACACCAAGCTTACAGGGATTTCTATCCCGTCGGGCCCTTGAGGTCCAACCCGAGCCATATGGTTCAGGTCTAGTCCAGTATAACGTGTCTTCACCATAGCCCAAGCTTCCCTGGCACCTTCTCGGCACGCTGATGCTTTCCATAATTCAAGGCGGTGTCGGGCCCCTTTGAACAGACTCGCCAGCTCCCCCATAATTTTTGGAGGAGAATCGGCCGGCCATAAAGCCTTTTCCATGTTCTTCATGGCCTTGTGAGCTTGCTTGTGCACATTGGAAAGCTCTTGCAGCAGATCACCTTGAAATCCGGACACCTCTCCTTCGGGTCGCCCAGTCAACAAATCTGCAAGCACAATTTTCGTAAAGAAATTTTGAATCAAGAGACTATAAATGAAAGCTAGGATTATTGCAATACAAAATATGCCACCCTTAAGCTTCTTGTTCTCTTTTAAAGCCTCTAAAAGTTGGGCTCGCATGTCCCTTAACTCTTCGGCAAGCTTGAAATTGGTGTCCCGCAACTTGTTTTTCTCATATATGGTGCGTGTTAATACACGTTCACCAGTAGCAGTTTGCCCTTCGACCTCCTCCTTCGCTGCCTGAACAGCCCTTAGCTTTTTCCCCAGTTGGTCAACTGGCCCTGCTGCTACAGATTAAAACAACATATACTTAGAGATCATTGATCGGTACGGGATCATACTGTTCAGAAACCATTGTTCTTACCATCAGAGCCATTCTTGGACTTCTTTGAATTCTCCAACTTGGTGTTAACATTAGTAAGCTTGGTTTGACACTCTTCCAATTCCTTGGATAAAGCTTTATTCCTTTCCCTGAGTACCTATAAACACAATGATCCTTAAATCAGTTGGGCCAACTGCTCTAAGTCTCGGGGGCTACTGGCATGTGAGCATTAACGCTCACCCGCATATCTTTGGAAAGCTGGTGAGTGGCTCCAGCAAGTCTGTCTCGAGCGGCTTGGATATACGCATCCGTAGAACTGAGGGCGTTAAACGCCTCCTCAGTGAAAGCTGGGTCACGCATGGCCTCTTTGCGTTGTCGATAATTCATTGCACTCTCCACTTCGGAATTAGTAACTGATACCTCATCCGAATCCTCTTGAAGAGGACAATCAGGCATTACCCCGGCATCCGCCCTAGTCCTCGTGGATGGGCCGGGGGCTGGATTGGTTGGAGCATGACCAGCAAGACCACCGGATACAGTCCGGCGTATACTCTTCCTAACAAGAAAAGATAAAGCAGAAAATCATGATCCGGCTCCGCCACCAGACATATGTTAAAGAATCATACCTCTTCGACAAAGGAGGAGCTTCGGTGGTGTCTCCGGTACCCTTTCGCTTTAGAGACCTGTCCTGCATAGGAGTCGCCCTCTGGGAAGACACCCTTGATGCAGTTTGGCGGGATGAGCGCCGCCCCTTTTGAACATAAGATAGTGTGGTGGGTGAGGCGCGGCTGGAATATTTTCTTTGAAGAGGAGTCTCCTGGGCATTTACCTGAGAGGAAGGAAGAAGGCCAGGATAGTTCACTATAATAGCCGCTTCGGTACCGTCATGGCTGGTTTGGTAAAAGACTACGTCTTTAAGATCTATGCCAATATCCTGATCCTCTTCGAATCCGGGATCCAGGTCCCGAATATGGTCCTCTGGCTATGGGATAGAACTGCTAATCTTTCCGAACACCTTCCTCCACTCCTGTTGAAAGCAACCGAACTCAGTCTGGTTAATTAAATAAAAGCATAGTAAAACTAGCGATCAAGGAAAGCCTTACCCAATCGATGGGGTTGTACATAGAGAAACCCTGTCGGAACTCCAAGCGAGGATATTCCTCCTTCTCTCCTTTGTAGAGATCGGCCAGGATAGCAGCTAGAACGGCGGGGTTGTCTGGGCCCTGGCGTAGGCAGCGTGAGGCATCATCCTGGCCATTATAGTGCCACATAGAAAATCCTCTGGCCTGGAGCAACTGCACGCATCGTGTTATCGAAATCGCCATCACCTCGATTATTGTCAGATTGAGGTGGGCAAGTAGTCTGATCTTGCTGGCAAGTCTTTTTACCTCTGCACTGTCTTCTTCCTTGAGACTGCGGGGACGCCAGTTGAGACGCTTCTTTAGAGGAGCATTGGAGTATTCGGGAAGCCCTTGCTGGATTGGATCCAGCAAGACAACGTCTTCGATATAAAACCATTCCGAGGGCCACTCTTCGGATGCCTTCTTAGGAGTGCCGGGCAGGTAACCTGTCCCAGCTATACCCCACACTTCGGCGCCGCCTACCTCGAATATGGATCCCTTCTAGGAGCGAGGAACAAGGCGGAAGAACTTTTGCCATAGCCCAAAATGAGCCTCGCAGCCTAGAAAGAGCTCACACAGAGCAACAAAGCCCGCAATATGCAGGATAGACCCCGGCGTAAGGTCATGCAGTTGGAGGCCATAGAACTGCAGAAGCCCCCTGAGAAAAGGGTGGATGGGAAATCCTACACCTCTTAGGAGGAAGGAGACAAAGCACACCCGTTCTTTTTTGGAAAGATTGGGGAAACTTTCCACCAGGGCTTGACCGTCGAGAGAAGTTAATCCAGCCCGGACAAGGACTAGATCCTCGGGAGGGAGATATCCTTGCATCTAAAGTTTCCTCAGATGCGCATGAGATACGAAGCAACTCTCCCAATCGCCCGTTTGAGGGCCGTGAGGGCGCGAGGAAGAGCTAGGGACACTGGCCATATCTGGAGATTTTCCGTGGCGGGCTCTATGGATCTTTCGCGTGGAATGGAATGGCATCTAAGATCTAGTCTCTTTAAATAGGCGCCTTCCCTATGTAGTCGAGGGGTTAGTGGTAAAAATACCCCGAAGGTTCACATTTGTCTGACACATGGAAGCTAAAATGACGGTGTCAAGGAATCAACAGGATACAACATTAAGTATAGAGCCGAACTATCATCTAATTCAAAGGAGGACTCGCCTTGCAAGACAGAAGACATGAAGATGGATACAACCTCGTCCTTGAAGGCGAGTCCGGGGACTACTGAGGGAATCCTGTATTTAGGGGTCCTCAGGCATCCGGGTCATTGATGCTCGGCCAAATTTATGGGCCATGAAGATAGAAGCAGAAGACCCTCCCCCGTGTTCGGTTAGGACTCCAATGTGTGTAGTAAGGCAAGAAAGATGTCCGGATGCAATGATTCCTTCCTCCCCAAGTCACCTTTGTAACCCTAGGTCCCCTTCGGAGTGTATATAAGCCGAGGGATTTAGTCCGTAGAGACACAGATATCATAGCAATCACATAGGCTAGACTTTTAGGGTTTAGCCATTACGATCTTGAGGTAGATCAACTCTTGTAACCATATTCATCAAGATCAATCAAGCAGGAAGTAGGGTATTACCTTGATCGAGAGGGCATGAATCTGGGTAAACATCGTGAACCATGTCTCCTGTTACCATCGATCCTAAGACATATAACTTGGGCCCCTACCCAAGATCTGCCGGTTTTGACACCGACAGTATGTACCAGTAGCTATGTGTCTGATCTCTCTCTCGTGTTCTTGATTTGGCACGATCTTGATGTACCGCAAGCTTTGTTACTATAGTTGAATCATATGGTGTTTCTCCCCCTCACTACCTTGTGATGAGTTGAGTCTTTTCCTTTGAGGTTTTATTATCTCGGATTGAATCTTTGCATTTGAGAGCACCTGATGTATGTCTTGCGATGAGATATCCGTGGTGACAATGGGATGTTTTGTTGATCCACTTGATGTATGTTTTGGTTATCAACTTGCGGATTCCCTGGTGACATTGGGGTAATCTATGCATAGGGGTTGATGCACTTTTTCATATTCCTTTCTCCGGTAGAAATCTCGGGATGCTCTTGAAGTTCTTTGCGTTGGATTGAATATTATGAATCCGAAATTGTGTGATGCATATCGTATAACGGACCGACGGATACTTGTGGCGAAATTGGAGCATTCTTCATCCTACGCCTTCGACGGATTGATAAACCTTAGGTCATCCACTTGAGTGAAATTGGCTACTGTCCTACAAAACTATGCGCTTGGAGGCCCAACACGAGTCTACAAGAAGAAGGTTGCGTAGTAGACATCAGTGACCTACTTGAGTTTCACGCTCAAACTTCTAAAGATGAAGGCCAAAAACAAATGGACAGACAGAAGCCTTCGTGAGCATTTGAAGTATATACATCATAAAGTTCTTCCCTCAGGGAACATGTGTCCTGGTAGTATCGATGAAGCCAAGAAGATTGTGTGACCTCTTGATCTGCCCCACATTAGATACCATGCATGCATCACTGATTGTATCATTTATCAGAAGGAACGTGCGGAAAAAACCAGCTGTCCGGTGTGCAATGCTTCTCGATACAAGAAGGCCGGGAAGAAATCTCCTCAGAAAGTTATATGGTACTTACCGATAACTCCCCGTATGCAGCGTTATTTCGTAGATCCTAAGGAAGCAAAGCTCATGCGGTGGCACACGAAGAGGGTGAAGCCCGACGACGGACATGATCCAAAGCTGAGACACCTCGCGGATGCTAGCCAGTGGTGAGCATTGAACACGGAATATGGATATTTCGCAGATGATGCAAGCACTAGTAGAAAACGGGGCTTTTGTCCCAGCTCCAGAGGCCCTTTATTCCCGGTTCTCCAACCGGGACAAAATGATCGGGACTAATGCCCTCTACTTTTAGTCCCGATCATGACACGAGCCGAGACTAAAGGTGCTCGACGTGGCTGCTACGGGGGGGCGAGGCAGGAGGACCTTTAGTCCCAGTTCGTGACACGAACCGGGACAATAAGGTTGCCACGCCTTAGCACCTGTCGGGCCCTAGGGGATCTTTTGGGAAGGAGGGGTTATGGGTTTTGTAGGGTTTGTTATAGGGGTTTCATATTGTGTTCCCCTCTTTTCTGTGTTTACTCTTCAATTCTTTTACATTCAGGGTTTCATTTTTATTTTATGTTTTCGATTCAACTCGACGCTGGGTACTACATATAGCAATGAAGGAACCATTAATTACACAACATCCTCATGAACATATATATAGAGAGAAGTGACCTCTCTTTTTCCGTGCTTGGTCTAACAACAAGTTTTCGTATATCTATTCTACGCTACTACATATAGTACACGATTATGCATATATACAATTTATGGTAATAAAATAAAATTGTGAATATTGTTTACGTACTTCAAATTGTTGTGCACTTATGCCGCCCCGCTCAGAGGTCGAGTTGCGCATGAACTCGCAAACGTAGTATCCACATAAATCATTCTCGGGTGCTTGCCAAAAGCACTTTACGAGAATAGAGTTCAATCAAAATGATAATCAAGCATGATAATGGTATTAAAACTAGAATCAATGAGATATGTGCGGAACTAGCTAGTACTACTTACTTTGGGGTGTTCAAATCGCAGCTCCTTTTTCAAACCCTTAATCGTGTTGGTGGACGTTTTCCAAACCCTGCCCGGCAAAGAAAAAGATTATTTAATATCAGGAAATGAATGAAAGTTGCCGATATGGTGCAATAATGATTGAACTTACTTCTTTAGCATTTCTCTCATGTCCGACCACTCCTTATCCTCTTTACGTCTTGAGTCCAACTGATGGGCCTCGAACCCCACGTTGGTTACCCCAAGTGGAAGGTGTAAGATGCAGTATGTAGAAGTGTTTTCCCTTAGCAAAGATGCCAAGGATCGAATCCCCAGAGACTCCTAGGTTCAACAAGTAGGTGTCAACTGCTAACGGCGCGGATTAGCAATCAATGTGGACCTGCACACAGATACAAATAACTTTGCTCCCAACGAGTACAGAGAGGTTGTCAATCCCTCCGGCCTTGTAGTTCACAAAGGATTAAAAGCAAATGATAGTAGTGATAGATAATGTTTTGCAATAGTAAGTAAATAGCGAAAAGGTAAATAGCGGATGTGATCAATGATGGTAATATGGACCGGAGTCTCATGATGTTCACTAGTGATGTCTCTCTCCCAAAAGACGATAAAACCGCTATGTGAGGTAAACAAGTTACAGCTGGGCAATTGACAGGACCATGAACGCAAACCAATGCTGATTACATTGCAAGAAAGGTTGAGGTTCAAAGCATGGGCGGTACGCCAAAGTAAGTAGACCGAAATCCATCAATATCTACTACTAATCATCCACCTTGAGATATCTATCCAGAACATCTCGCTGGTATTAAGTTGCGAGTCCCACCCATAGTGTAAACTCAATGCAACAGACAACTGCATTAAAAGAACTTTGCGTAAAGTAAACAATCCTTGCACCCGCGGGCACAAGCACCATTGTTTTCCCCCTTGTGGCAACAGCACATCCCCTAGACTCATGTTTCTGTCACTCAAGCTAGTCATCGAGGGGCATGAACCCACAATCGAGCATAACGTTCCCTCTTGGAGTCACTACGTATTACTTGGCCAAAGCAATAAATAACAACGGAGAACATGCAAGAATTACTTATGAACATAAATATAAAAGAGGTAGATCAAATATATTACTCAAGATCAATCTGAACATAATCTCATAATCCATCGGATCCCAACAAACTCAACATAGCAACAGCATAAGGATTACATATGTGCCTCGATCATGTAGGGCAGCTCACGAGGACTAATTAGTGAAGCACAAGAACGGGAGGAGAACATCACATAGCTACTGGTCATGGACTCATGGTCCAAGAGAGACTACTCACGAGTCATCCGGGAGGCGTCCATGGTGGTGGAGAAGCTCCCGGTGGTGATCCTCCCCTCCGGCAGGGTGCCGGGAAGAGTTCTCCTGGTGCTCCCGATCTTGGAAGCGACGGCGGCGGCGGAACAGAGATGGGATCGCGAAAAGAGTTCGTGTTCTGAGGGTTTCGGAGGACGCTTTAAATATATGCCAAAGGGGGGCATCGGGGAAGCTTCGGGGGGCCCAGGCGCCCTCCCCCCCCCGACGCGGCCCGGGGGGGCGCGCCGCCAGGG
>LR738714.1:58847489-58896823 GCA_902687465.1 Secale cereale | reverse complement strand
GGGGGGGAGGCGCCGCCAGGGCGCCTGGAGCCCTGGTGCCCCCCCCCCCGGCTGTCCTTCGGACGCAAGGTAGTTTCCGGAACGCTGTTTTTTTATATATTTTTTCTTGATTTTTCCTGGCAGTTCTTGTAACGTGAAAACCTGAAATACAAAAACAGCCGAAAACAGAAACTGGCACTGGGGTGCACTAGATTAGTAAGTTAGTCCAAATATGATCAAAAGTGTATGGAAGTGTATGAATATCATAGCAATATCACCCAAAAGTGGCATGGAGCAAGCAGAAATTATAGATACGTTTTGGACGTATCACCAACACAGTTACTAGTCCCTCTTCAAGCTCAGTGGTAAGCGGAATAAAGTGGAATCTGCGCATGCATAACTCATCAATTACAATTAACCTCGAGTAAGCGAAACAGAATATGCACAAGACGGTAACACTCACTTGAAGTTGTAAGGAAAGAGTATTTCCCTTCTGTTTTGTTGTCGGAGTAACATGTTTAGCAAGTTATTCTCAGTATCATCGGGGTTCTTTTTTATCGAATATTCATTTACGGTATTTGGGTTAACGAATCCAATGTCATAGATTTGTCTTCTTCTGCATTCGACAATCTTCAATCTGCATAATATAGTGAGGATTATTATACATGCAATGAACGAGCTGAGCTAGAGACTTTATTGCATAAATAATACTTACAGGCAATAACTAGTCATGAGAGTTTTGTCGAGGGCCTGTTGATTGTATAACTGAAATGATTCCACAAATTCAACGTACAACAGGTCGACTCCAATGAAGTCATGCTTGTCCTTAATTCCCAGCAACATATTGTATGTCACATCCTTCTTGTAGGTTTTCAAGTACCAGTCATGCAATCTTCGCATCATCGTTGATAGATGCGGGACCTGCTCAGGTTTGACGAGAGGCTTCCCGTGCTCGTATCTAAAGGTTACTACCTCATCCATTTCGAACTGTACATCATCGCTTAAGTAATCACCAAGAGTGAAACCAGGATTAGCGGCCACTACCCCCGGATCAATATTAGCGATATCGGGAAACACCTTGAGCGGGGGGCACGATTCCTTTTCCTGTTTGCCGAGCTGGGGAATTGTTTTCCCACTTCTTGCACCACTGCTACTTAAGCTTCCCGACCGCTTCGCTCTATCAAATGTCTTTTCAATACAGCAGACATAGTTTGATAGCAGCGGAGGCGGTGGTGGTCGCGTAAGGGCATCCAGACAGTGCTTCGCTTTTACTGGATCTACTTTCTCCTTTGGAGGTGGACATTTTGGTGCAAGCAGGCGTTTCACATCGGCAGCCACGATGTCCTTGTTTTCCTCGTCAGTCCTCTCATATGGTAACTTGGCAGGAGCCTTGAGGCTTGGACCATCTCTAAATTTCTTCCCTGTTGTGCTGCTAGCCGCAGGAGCGGTGGTGGCTCTCTTCCGTCATTGCTGAGGCGGCGGAGTGTGCCGACGCGGTGGAGACAGCTCAAGTGGAGGACGATTCTACTGAGGGGCCTCCTTAGCCGGAGCCCGCTGATGCGGCGGAGACGGGTGAGGCGGTGGAGATAGCTGATGCACCGGAGTCGACTGAGGCAGCAAAGATACAGCTGGACTCTGAGGAGTCTACTAAGGGGCCTCCTCCGACTGAGTCTGTTGAGGGGGCGTCCAGTTTGGAAGCAAGATGGTTTCCTTTCTCCATAGACACATTGTCCTTAAGGCATTTTCTAGATGAATATCCCCTTCGCCTGTAGGGTAGTCAAGCTAAATGGAAAGTTCCATCAGGTCGAGGAGGTAAGACATAGCCGACCGCCACCTCAAGGTTAGGTTATGGCATTTCGTCATTATCTCACAATGTTCATTCTCTGTGATACCATCCATGGGGTAGCGAGGAGTCGTGATATCAGGTTGAACGAGCTTCGTGGAAGCCACGCTGCTTCTCCGCTTAGATGGTGGGGTAGCTTTGTGGGCAGTATCCAATGAAGGATCTTTGTGCCACTAATATGGTGGGCTAGTAGCTCACTGGCTCTCAAGTGTCTCTAGTTTCGCTAATCTTTGTTCCATCATCTGCATCTGGTCTGCTTCCTCTTTTTTATTCCTCCCTCGGCTTCTATAACCAGTGTTGTTGGGAAACCCATGCACCCACGGAATGGAACCTGATGTGCCTCGTGTTCGTCCAGGGTGTTCAGGATTCCCGAGGGCCTTTGACAACTCGTCCTTCTCTCTGTCGGGATGGAACCTCCCTTCATGTGCTTCCTTGATTGCTTCCTCAAGCTTTTTGATGGGTGTTTCAAGTTGAGCTTTTATGAAAATACACTTCCCTATTTCTAGGTCCAAAGTTCCCCCAACCCCGAAGAACCAAGTCCTTGCCCAATCTGGTCAGTTCAATGTCACTGGTTGGACCCCTTTAGCAAGCAGATCGTTCTTAGCTTTGTCCCACATAGGTCGGGCTTTATTGTAGCCACCTGACCCCGTAACATGGTGATACTTCTTCTTTGCAACATTTTGCTTATTTACCTGTGACCCTTGCTTAGCCTTCTTCGATTTCTTGTAGGCCACAAATGCGGGCTAGTGATATTTTATCTTCTCATATTGACCGGTGAATTCTGGAGTCTCGTCTTTCTCGTTAAACTTTGTGTTCAATAGTTTCTTACAGTTCTTGAATAATTCTGCCATCTTCTTAAGAGCAAACGCCTTCACCTTTGAGAGAATGTCTGGGTTATTCAGATCCTCCTCTGGCGATAGGCTGAAATTTGTCATCAGCGAGTTCGAAAGATCATATTTCTGTCTCTCGTGGACATAAGAAACTTCACTGTCCTTCCTCTTAGTCCATTCTTGGATGCTGATCGGGGCGTTGTTCCTAACAATAACTCTGCACTGATGTATAAATTTGTCTTTGGTCTGCTTGGGAGCAATCGATTGGCCATCTCGAGAGACTTCTTCGATCGTGAACCTATTGGAAATATTTCCTAGAGGCAATAATAAAATGGTTATTATTATATTTCCTTGTTCATGATAATTGTCTATTGTTCATGCTATAATTGTATTAACCAGAAACCGTAATACATGTGTGAATACATAGACCACAACATGTCCCTAGTGAGCCTCTGGATGACTAGCTTGTTGATCAATAGATGGTTATGGTTTCCTGACCATGGACATTGGATGTAATTGATAATGGGATCACATCATTAGAGAATGATGTGATGGACAAGACCCAATCCTAAGCACATCAAGAGATCGAGTAGTTCATTTGCTAGAGCTTTTCTAATGTCAAGTATCATTCCCTTGGACCATGAGATTGTGCAACTCCCGGCAGCCGTAGGAATGCTTTGGGTGTATCAAACGTCACAACGTAACTGGGTGGCTATAAAGGTGCACTACAGTTATCTTCGAAAGTGTCTGTTGGGTTGGCACGAATCAAGACTGAGATTTGTCACTCCGTATGACGGAGAGGTGTCTCTAGGCCCACTCGGCAATGCATCATCATAATGAGCTCAGTGTGACTAAGGAGTTAGTCACGGGATCTTGTGTTACGGAACGAGTAAAGAGACTTACCGGTAGATAGATTGAACAAGGTATAGGGATACCGACGATCGAATCTCAGGCAAGTAACATACCGTTGGACGAAGGGAATTGTATATGGGATAGATCGAATCCCCGACATCGTGGTTCATCCGATGAGATCATCGTGGAACATGTGGGAGCCAATATGGGTATCCAGATCCCGCTATTGGTTATTGGTCAGAGAGGTGTCTCGGTCATGTTTGCATGGTTTCCGAACCTGTAGGGTCTACACACTTAAGGTTCGGTAACGCTGGAGTTGTAACGGGAAATTGTATGTGGTTACCGAAGGTTGTTCGGAGTCTCGGATGAGATCCCAGATGCCACGAGGAGTTCCGGAATGGTCCGAAGGTAAAGATTTATATATGAGAAGTCCTATTTTGGCCACCAAAAAATGTTTGGGATTTTTGGTATTGTATCGGGAAGGTTCTAGAAGGTTCCGGAGTGGGGCCCACCTGCATGGGGGGACCCACATGAACGTGGGTAGTGGGGGAAAGGCCCCACACCCCTAGTCAAGGCGCACCAAGATACCCCCCTTAGAAGGAATAAGATCATATCCCGAAGGGATAAGATCAAGATCCCTAAGGCCTCGTTTGTTTCACGCGATTCGGAGGGGTTATCAGGGGATTAACCCCGCGAGGCCCAGAATCCTCGCAAAACCCCGTCGGCCCGTTTGGTACACGAGGTTACACGGGCCGAACCCCCTCGATTCCCCTTCGATCCACTTCTCCACACGCGGTTCAGAACCATCGAGCCCCCCTCGCGGATTTGGTCGCCCGACTCGTCAAGACGCCGCCGCCCGACTCCTCCGCCAAGACGCCGCAGCCGATTCCTCCCCAATGTGCCGCCGCTGCCCAACGCCTCGACGCCGGCAATCTCCTTTGGCATACTGGACTTCTCCCCGGTCGTTAGTCATCACAGCCCCTTCCCTCACCTCTTCCCCTCTCCATGGCTGCCACCTCGCGCACGCCCTCTGTCCGCCTCGTCCTCACCGGCGAGCATGCCAAGAACGGCGTCTCCTACCCCAGCTCCACATAGACCCTTACCCTACCCAACTAGCTTGCCAAGAAGGTCGTCTTCTTCTAGCTCCTCTTCTACCCTAACCCTAGCCGCCGAGATTGCCACGAATTTGTGTGTTGAGGATAATTGGCAGATTGTAAACCAACTTTCTCATTGTTGATTGTAATGGCAGTGTGAGCATAACAAGGTTTCTTTCTTCTTTTTTACTCCACTTCACTACTCATCATTAGAGTGACTGTTTTCTGTATGTATGTATGTATGTATGTATGTATGTATGTATGTATGTATGTATGTATGTATGTATGTATGTATGTATATAACCACCCAGATCTACCACTGCTAGCTATTTTTATTTTTCTGCTGCCTTTACCTTTAATCCAAAGCCTTGTTCTGTATGTATGCCTTGTTCTGTATCCTTTTATTACTAGTATGTATGCCATGTTCTGTATCCACAAGGCATCAACCACTAGATTGTGTACTACACTACATATCAGAAAACTGTACTGCACAATTCAGTCCACATAATACTATATGAAGCCATGCACACCATTCAGCTACTTTAAAACAGAGCAAGATTAGATCTGCAGGTCCACTACAAGTAAACATCATCTACATACCTTGTCATGAAACATAGAAAAAAAAAGAAAGAAAACTAATTATGTTGGATGTACTATCTTCCACAGCTTGGTATGTATAGAAAATTAAGAGTGCCATCCCAAGACAATACAGAATAGCAAAAATAGTTAAAAATAACATTTAGAAAGGTTGAACTGATGGAAGTGGAACATTTAGAAAGGTAGAACTGATGGAAAGAAAGAGTTGCTGTAGAAATGGACATGATCGCAGTCACCACTTAGTAGTGTGAAGTCATCTGCAATTAGAACTCACTAGCTAGTGCACTGCTTTTACAAGATTGCAATTCATGCTCATATTTGATTTTAATCTACTTGGAGACTTTGGAGAACTAGCATTCAGTTTAGGCTACAAATGTTTGCAGAAAACATTCAGTTGCATATAGGACGGTGTCTCTTTTGTTCCTAACATTGTTGCATCTTAATATTTCTTTCATTTACTACGTCCTTGTAATCTAGGGAACCATATTTGCAAGCTAGAGTTTAGGCTATATATTTTTACAGAGTTTATAAATCGAATGTAGAATAATTAGGATTCAATAAGCATAAAACTCTACGTCCTTGTAATAATGTAGAATATATTCAAACTAATTAACTACTCTAAATCAAGGCCGTGTCTCCATTGCGAACTCTTCCATTGGCCAATTCTTGTTTGCTTGAGGAACAAGCTCTGAATATATGCACTGTCGCTTGTATTGTCTTCTAATTTTTAGAACCTAATTCTCATGTACAATATTTTCTTGTCAAGGTGATTTACTAATATTAATCATCTGCAGGCTGCAGCAAAGAATAGGTTGTATTTTGCATTTCCAGTAGTATCACAACAAAGAGAGCTTTATGTTATCTCTTGATTTTGAGTGCCTTCTTTTGCATGCATACAAACAAAACATCCTAATAGTATGACATGTCCAATACATACAATAAAGCATTCATGGGTTGATTCGTTAGTAATATTTTGTTGTTTCCTGATGCTTTAGTGTTGCCTCATTTTGTTTAACTGGTTTTAGTTTCTGTTACATGGGAGAACCAATTCCCTATAACTCCAGTATAAATGACTAGTTTCTGTCTATCTACCTCCCTATTAAGTTGATATGGTAATTGTGTGTTCTGTTCTCACACAAATCTATGTAATTGACCTTGCTAACCTGTAGTAAGGATGCCTTTCTAACTGATCTGAAATATAGTAACGATGTGGTGCATCTCTTGGGAAACCTTGGTTCTGAACCTAGTTCTACTCGGACCAGACTAAAAGGAATGTTTCTAAGTTTCATCGATCCTCTTTTTTTTCAGAAATGTTCAGTTATCATAGCATTTTTATTTCAGATCTTGTGTAACAGCTTGGGATGATATTGTGTTATGGTTCAGTCTTTCTTCAGTTATTTCTTTCAGTATATCACTGTTCACTTTTGGTTCAGTCTGTTTAAAATGCACATCAGTTTAGCTGCCATTGTCTAGCTAGAGATAAGCAAGATCTTGTATGCTATATTCGGTTAGTAAGATGGCAAGTACAAGTACATTTGTCCATGCTACATGGACACTCATTCATCTACTATTTTTCTCTGTCCATCTTTATTCACTTTTTCAGGCAGTTACTTCTTATATTTTCACATGTGTTTGTGCTCTAGACTTACAAAATTAGCGCTGAAGCAAGCTATCTGAGATGATTATTAGTTTGGCACCTGATCATGTTACAAAATTAGTCTGCCACCTGATGATGTTACAAAAATTAGTGTGGCACATGATCATGTCGATCAATTTTCAAGTGGCTTGCTAGTTATAGCTACTGAGATCTATCGATTATAGCTACTGAGATTTTATTTAAGCTTTGTTTCCCCCTGTTCTATGCAACGAAGTGGAGTTCTCAACTTCGACATGTTCTTATTTTGACAGAGACCTGCCGCGTGGAATCTTGTCAGAGTGAACAAATTACCGCCGTCTTGAGATTTTATAGTTTGTAGCAAGTTTTATCTTTGTTGTAAAAATATGTGGTGGTTGTGATAAATTGTTATTACCGTGAAAGATCATGATGTTATGATAAATTATGATTGCCGGGATTTCGGATTCGAAGTCATGTTACTATGATAAATTATGTTGTTGTTGCGATAAGATATTAATTTCAAGTCATGCAAAATTAGGTTGCCGCTGGGAAAAACTGCTGCTAAATCATTGCCCTATAGCAACTTTGTCTCATATTTATTTGGTGACCTTTACAATTCTGTAGCAAAGATATAAGGGGAGTTAGTTACATTGCAAAGATTGAATTTTTAAATGTTCTACATCATGTTATGTCAACATGATAAACCCTGCCTACCAAACAGAAATTTTAGACAAAGTGGATTGTGGATGGAGGGGTTTTGTGGATTCAAGGGGTTTTGAGGGGATTGGGTGGAAGGAAGGGATTCACCCAATCCTCTGAAATCCCCCCTCCACAAACCTCTTCAATCCACTCCTACCAAACAAGGCCTAAAAAGGGGGGATAACAATCGGTGGGGAAGGGAAAGGATGGGATTTCTTTCCTCCCACCTTTGCCAACGCCCCAATGGACTTGGAGGGCAAGAGAACAGCCCCCTCCTCCCTTATATATAGTGGGGAGCTGCATGGGAGCTGCAAACCTTCACCTAGCGTAGCCCTCCCCCCTCTCCAACTCCTCCTCCTCCTCCGTAGCGCTTGGCGAAGCCCTGCCGGAGAACTGCAAGCTCCACCACCACGCCGTCATGCTACCGGAGCTCTCCCTCAACTTCTCCTTCCCCTTGCTGGATCAAGAAGGAGGAGACGTCCCCGGGCTATACGTGTGTTGAACGCGGAGGTGCCGTCCGCTCGGCACTTGAATCGGATCTTCCGTGATTTGAATCGCCACGAGTACGACTCCATCAACCGCATTCTTGTAACGCTTCCGCTTAGCGATATTCAAGGGTATGAAGATGCACTCCCTCTCTCTCGTTGCTAGCATCTCCTAGATTGATCTTGGTGACACGTAGAATTTTTTTGAATTATTACTACGTTCCCCAACAATGGCATCATGAGCTAGGTCTATGTGTAGATTCTATGCACGAGTAGAACACAAGTAGTTGTGGGCGATGATTTGGTCAATTTGCATACCGTTACTAGTCCTATCTTATTCGGTGGCATCGTGGGATGAAGCGGCCCGGAGCGACCTTACACATACGCTTACGTGAGATAGGTTCCACCGACTGACATGCACTAGTTGCATAAGGTGGCCAGCGGGTGTCTGTCTCTCCCACTTTAGTCGGGTCGGATTCAATAAACATGGTCCTTATGAAGGATAAATAGCAATTGACAAATTGTCGTTGTGGCTTTTGCGTAGGTAAGAAACATTCTAGAAACCCATAGTGGCCACGTAAAACATGCAACAACAATTATAGGACGTCTAACTTGTTTTTGTAGGGTATTCTATGTGATGTGATATGGCCAAAAGGATGTGATGAATTATATATGTGATGTATGAGACTGATCATGTTCTTGTAATAGGAGTCACGACTTGCATGTCGATGAGTATGACAACCGGCAGGAGCCATAGGAGTTGTCTTAATTTTATTGTATGACCTGCGTGTCAATGAAAACGCCATGTAATTAATTTACTTTATTGCTAATCGTTAGCCATAGTAGTAGAAGTAATAGTTGGCGAGACAACTTCATGAAGACACAATGATGGAGATCATGACGATGGAGATCATCGTGTCATGCTGGTGACGATGGTGATCATGTCGCGCTTTGAAGATGGAGATCAAAAGCGCAAGATGATATTGGCCATATCATGTCACTTTATGATTTGCATGTGATGTTTATCAAGTTTACATATTATTTGCTTAGAACGATGGTAGCATAAATAAGATGATCCCTCACTAAAATTTCAAGAAGATGTGTTCCCCCTAAGTGTGCACCGTTGCGAAGGTTCGTTGTTTCGAAGCACCACGTGATGATCGGGTGTGATAGATTCTAACGTTCGCATACAACAGGTGTAAGCTAGATTTATGAAGGAAATATGCCCTAGAGGCAATAATAAAGTTGTTATTTATATTTCCTTATACATCATGATAAATGTCTTTTATTCATGCTAGAATTGTATTAACCGGAAAGTTGATACATGTGTGAATACATAGACAAAATAGAGTGTCCCTAGTATGCCTCTACTAGACTAGCTCGTTAATCAAAGATGGTTATGTTTCCTAACCATAGACATGAGTTGTCATTTGATTAACGGGTTCACATCATTAGGATAATGATGTGATGGACAAGACCTATCCTTTAGCTTAGCAATATGATCGTTTAGTTTTTCTGCTATTGCTTTCTTCATGACTTATACATGTTCCTATGACTATGAGATTATGCAACTCCCGAATACTGGAGGAACACCTTGTGTGCTATCAAACATCACAACATAACTGGGTGATTATAAAGATGCTCTACAGGTGTCTCCAAAGGTGTTTGTGGTGTTGGCATAGATCAAGAATAGGATTTGTCACTCCGAGTGTCAGAGAGGTATCTCTGGGCCCTCTCGGTAATACACATTGTAATAAGCCTTGCAAGCAAACGACTAATGAGTTAGTCACGAGATGATGTATTATGGAACGAGTAAAGAGACTTGCTGGTGACGAGATTGAACTAGGTATGATGATACCGAGGATCGAATCTCGGGCAAGTAACATACCGATGACAAAGGGAACGACGTATCTTGTTATGCGGTTTGAAAGGTAAAGATCTTCGTAGAATATCTGGGAACCAATATGAGCATCCAGGTTCCGCTATTGGTTATTGATCGGAGATGAGTCTCGGTAATGTCTACATAGTTCTCGAACCCGTAGGGTCCGCAAGCTTAACGTTCGATGACAATCGGTACTATGAGTTTATGTGTTTTGATGCACCGAAGGTAGTTCGAAGTCCCGGATGTGATCACGAACATGACGAGGAGTCTCGAAATGGTTGAGACATAAAGATTGATATATTGGAAGGTTATATTCGGACACCGGAAGGGTTTCGGGGGTCACCGGATAAATACCGGAGTATCGGAAGGTTACCGGAACCCTCGGGGAGCTAATGGGCCTTAGTGGGCTTTAGGGGAGAAAGAGGGGCTGGCTAAGGCTGGGCCGTGCGCCCCCCAAGCCTAGTCTGAATTGGACTAGGGCGAAGGGGTGGCGCCCCCTCCTCTCCTTCCCTTCCTCTCCTTCCCTTCCCCCTTCTCCTACTCCTACTAGGAAAGGGGAGTCCTACTCCTAGTGGGAGTAGGACTCCCTTGGCGCGCCTCCTCCTCCTACGTCGGTCGCCCCTCCCTCTCCCTCCTTTATATATGTGGGGAGGGCACCCCTTGGACACACATCAATTGTTCCTAGCCGTGTGCGGTGCCCCTCTCCACAGTTACATACCTCGGTCATATCGTTGCAGTGCTTAGGCGAAGCCCTGCGCCGGTAACTTCATCATCACCGTCAGCACACCGTCGTGCTGACGGAACTCTCCCGCGACCTCAACTTGATTAAGAGTTCATGGAACGTCATCGAGCTGAACGTGTGCTGAACGCGGAGGTGCCGTACGTTCGGTGCTTGGATCGGTTGGATCGCGAAGACGTTCGACTACATACCCCGCGTTACTAAACACTTCCGGCCGCTTTCGGTCTACGAGGGTATGTAGACAGACTCTCCCGCTCGTTGCTATGCTTCTCCTTGATAGATCTTGCATGATCGTAGGTAAAAAAATTGAAACACTACGTTCCCCAACAGTGGCATCATGAGCCAGGTCTATGCGTAGATGATATGCACGAGTAGAACACAGTGAGTTGTGGGCGATAATAGTCATACTGCTTACCAGCATGTCATACTTCGTTTCAGCGGTATTGTGACATGAAGCGGCCCGGACCGACATTACACGTACGCTTACGCGAGAGTCGTTTCATGTCACACTCTGCATTTTGTAACATGTCATTTGCATCAATAAAGCATGAAAATTTGGACCAGCAAATTTTTTTGGCATCATTTGGCTTTTATTTGGAATTAAGTTTTTCTCTCTCTGATTTTCAAGTGCTCTTTAAGGTCAACTACTCCCTCTTGTATATTTCATCTCCTTACCCCTAAACTTCTGCCCAATGATCATACCAAGTGTATATAACAGTATAGTATTTTCTTACAAAAATAATTTGGCCAAAAAGTATTTTCAAAAATTAGTTTTCCAAAAACCCTTGAATTGAGGTTTGCACTGCAAGTGCTTGATTTAGGGTGAGAAAAATATTTCAAAGAGTATATTTGAAACCTAGTAGATATAGGACTCCCACAAACCACAAAAATATAATTTTAAAAGTTATTTTCCTATTTTATTTAAAAGCTTTTTCTTAAGGCCAGAAATGGTCTTTAATAGGGAAAAATTATTTAACTATTTCAAAAATATTTGCCAAAATTCAGGGAGACTCATAGGACATATATTGTCCATATATAAGAGTTTCAACACTTGGTCATGTTCAAAATATTGGACAAATCCCTTAGAAACCCTTTCTGGATATTTCAAGATTTTGAAATATTTACAAAGGAAATATTCTCTAAAAATTCCAGGGAAATTCTATCATGTCATATATGCCATATTTGATGATCTTGCCAAGCCCCATGACTTGGGAAGCAAGAAAACATCATCAAAACCCCTCAAAACCATTCTGTCCATTTTTGAAGTTTGAGCAACTTTACATTGCCAAACTTGTCCAAATGCTCTCAAACTTGGTACACATGCTAGAATGGTCTAATAATGCATCTTGACCAAATGGCACAAGCTTTGGAGAAGGGTAACTTGATCAGAGTACCCCAAAACCACTTCTGTTCAAATTCAAATTTGAACAACTTTACATTACCAACTTTTTACTTGGGGCTTCAAACTTTGTGGGCATGATCACAACCCCAAATGATGACACTACACCAAGTGGTGCATCAAGGAGGGATGATTTGCTTAACTCAAACTTGGTGAAACCATTTCTGTTGATTTCTAGGGTTCACCAAAGTTACATTGGCAAGTTTCTTCAAATAAGCCCAAACTTGGTGAAACACCCTATTTCCATATGCCATTTAATCCTGTTAAGTATCATGGCTAGTGGAGATCATTTGATTGCTCAAAACCACATCAAACACCTTCTGGTGATTTTCCAAAGTTACCACTTTCACCCCTTTCCTTAGTCTCCTTGAGCCCAACTTTTTACCACAGCTCCCTCAGGCTCCCCTGCACCTCCAGCAACTCTTCCCTGGCCTCAGCTCCATGATTGAGTAAGGGTAAAACCCCCCAATGTGCATTCTGGACAGCAGCATTCACCATTCTACCTCAACCCCCTCTTCTTCTAGAAGCTTTCCTGACCATCCAACGACTCTCCTGCGTTGTTTACTCCCCCTAGAGCCAATGGACACGGTGGCCGCGCCCAGAGCGCGTGAGACATGGCCATGCCGGCCATTTGGGCGCTCTAGAGCACGCTACAGTGCGCTCCCGCACTGTAGCCTCCTCCAATCAGCAGCCCCCGACCACCTCGAGCTTCCCCCTCGCGCCAGTCGATGTGCCTCGACGTCCGCAACGCGCCCCGGCCCTGTCCCCCTCCTCCTTCTCCCTCCTGTGGCTGCCCTCGCACGCGCGACAGCCGCCCGCAAGCTCCAATCTCTGGCTTCACACGCGCAAGCCCTCTGGATACTTCCCCGCTCCTCCTCTTTCCTCCCGTAGGCGTAGAACTCGTCCACGATCAACCCCGACTCGTTCGCATGAGCCTGCACGGCCTCTAGCCTCGCCCACGGCCTCACCGGCGCACGAGTCCACGGTGGACTGGAGCCCGGCTATATAAGCACGCCCCGAGCCTCTTCCCTGGCATCCATCCCACCTCCACACCCCCTAGAACACGCCAGCACCACCCAATCCTCTCCAGACGGGCCCGAGCTCGAGATCGAGCTCGAGCTCCGCCGCCTTGGGTCGCCGTCGATCCTGAGGTACAGGCCCTCCCTACCACTCCTCTCGCTCGATCTAGCACCACAGGCCCCCACTGATCCTTTTCCCCCTCTTTTCCCTCTCTGCAGCTGCCGGAAACGACCGGAGCAACCTCCACCCAACGCCTCTCCGACGTCCTTCCTCGTCACCGCCGAACCAAGCCACTCCAGCGACCAACTCCTCCTCCATCAGATCGGCGACTCCACACTGACTTCGTCCCTGCCCTTAGCTCGCCCTGCCGTGCCCCGAATCGCCGCCGGTGAGCTCGCCGGCCCTTTGCCGGAGGGTTTGGGATGACAGGCGGACCCCGCCTGTCAGCCTCTCCTCTCCCTCGCCTCTCTCTCCTCTCACTGACGCCGGGCCCCGCCCGTCAGGTTTGAAACCTGGCGCGCGCGCAGGCGCCCGTGCGCTGGGCTGGTTCCCCCTTTGGGCCTGGTGCACTGTGGCCGTTCTGGCCCAGTTGCACAGCAGCCCTTTTCCTTTTTCTTTTCTGTTAGATTTTAAATTATTCCACGGGATTAAATAATGACCCAAATGAATTAAATCCAGTTCCTAAAAACTTGTAAAATTCCAACCTATTTAATGATGTCACTTTCACCCATATCCATGGACCTTTTCTGTTATGTTCAAATTTAAATCTAAATTTGAACACTAAAACCTCTGTTCAAAAATTCATATACCCCATTCTGTCACTCCAAATCTCAAACTAAGAATTTTTGCCATATTAGTTTTCCCTCTAGTATTTTATAAAAATAAGTTGACATTTTTCTGAGCACTTTGGTTTTTCTGTCTTTATTATTTTCTTATTTTCCTGTTGTTTATTGCGACGATTAGATACCGTGTTTGACGAGGTTGCTGAAGAAGAAGGAGGGGAAGGATTTGAAGACCTTGAAGACCAAGCCAATCCAGCCAAGCAGCCCTTTGACCATGATACCCCTTGTGTTCCTCGGAACCCTTTTATTTCCGAATGCATGATGATAAGGGTGACGGTGGAAAACTTGTTGAAAGCCACCACATGATGCATACCCTACTCATGACCTTTATCCACGTGCTTAGATGCAATGACAAATGATTAGTAGTGATGCTTAGTGATGCATATGTGCCATGAATCCTTCGTGGTTGCATTCTATTCGAAAACCCCATCGGGTGCCCCTAATGCCCGAGGGAGATGTTGAATTAGGTCATCACTTGAGGAAGAAGTGGTGTGCCAAGAAAGATCTCGTGTGTGGGTAAAATGATGGATTAGCTTTATGTGTGACTACCGTCCCAACCAAACATGTGCAACCACTCTACCCCTTATGGGACGGGGCATTATTGATTACTTAGGCTGATACTAGCATGGTGCCCACATTACTAGTGACGAGGGAGACTTGAGGTCTCTCCCGGGACGAGGTCGTGCTTGGATAGGCGGCCATGACTGTTTTTACAGGGCACCGGACACACCGTTGGTCCCTTCATGTACGCGTGACATTGTAAAAAGGGCAAGTCCCGTGATCTATCGTTTGTACACGAGGGTCGTGCACCAACGAGTGGACCCTATGTTAGTGTCGTCTAGGGAAAGGTAATGACCGGGTGCTTCCCCCGAGTACTTGAGGTACTGCGGGATTGTGGGTGACACGAAAGCTTCCCGGATCTTGTGGGTAAAGTGCGCAACCTCTGCAGAGTGTAAAACTATTCGAATAGCCGTGTCCACGGTCATGGACAGTTGGGAGGTGCTACTTAAACTATGTCCAGAATTTTACAATCCCGATGAAAGTATGTGTATGTGTTGAGTCAAGGTGGTGACTTCACTCAATTATAATGAATTGGACTCTATTCATGTTGATATCTGTAACCTGTCTTCAAGGTTACCCAAGTTCATTGATGCATGTTTCACGATGGTAGAATAACTTAGCTAGCTTACAGCTAGGTTGCTTATTGTTATATTCTTGCATTGTTACCTTGAACCAAATCATGGGTTGCTTGCAAGTACATTAAAGTACTCATTGGCTTGCCACTGGTTATTTAATTGGCCAGGCATGGAGGAGCGGGAATTTGAAGAAGAATTCTATGGAGACGAACATGCAAACTAGAACGCTTTCCCAGTCAGAATGTCTGTAGTGTTAAGGCAGATGGCATGGGTTCTACTTATCTACGAAGACTTCCGCTATTCGAGTTTATTGCTATTCAGCCCTTGAGGCTTTATCTATGTAAGACTTGGCCATAATGGTCATAATTTGTGTAAGACGGTATGTATGGATGTAAGACTCTTGTTATTCAGCTTCTGTGTGTTCAGTGAGCATTGATCTCTGGGATCACTGTACACGTGCATTCGATGATCTCGACTCTTAAGTCGGGGTCCCCACAGAGCTGGTATCAGAGCCATCCTGACTGTAGGAAGCCTTAGTTAGCATGGGTGTTAGTTAGATGAGACCCTTTTTTCAAAAACCTTCTGAACCTCTCTTCTTTTCTAAACCTTACCAAACCTGAGATATCATCAGCTTGTTAACCTCTCCTATTTAACCTTTGTAGATGGCCGATGTACCTGAAGAGCACCTGACCACTGGGTTCCCCTTGCTTCTCGAGGATAGCCTCCAGGAGTGCCAGTTCCACCGAGCACCCATCCTCACCTACCATGAGCACTGGGTTAACGACACTGAGGTGGAGTACCATGTGGAAGTGATCGTGAGGGCAAACGATCCTCCCACAAGTTGGTTCTTCGAGGGACCCCAGATGGAAACACTACCCCTCGCTGTCGAGGTTGTTGCACTCAAGGCACTAACCCGTCTCTGTGAACTCCTTCCGGAGATGGCAGCCAAGATGACAACCCGCTTCTTGCCTTACCGGAAGGAAGGCGAAGATGAAAGCAGCGCGCTAGCCCCTCCACTGAAGGAAGGACTCCCACTTCGATTCCAGACCTACTTCAGCCTATGTGCCGACAGCTTGGCACAAGATTTGGCCTCGGAATTGATGAAGCTCCGAGAAGAACTTCACAAGACCAAGGCACTTCTTCGTCGAGCACAAGAGAAGACGGATAGGATCAAAAAGGAAGGTGCGCCTCCCAGATGGTCCGCTATCGCGTATCGAGGCGGAAGGCCCTCAGGAGATGTATCTTCCAAGGATGAAGAGCCACCCCAGCGACGCCGTATGACGGCAAGGGAATATCGCAAGCTTTTCCCTGCATCACCGACAAAACACCGCCGTATCCAACTCCTACACTCCCCCACACCCTCAAGTGATAAGGGGGCCCAGACAGATGAAGACAAGGAGGAAGACCCAGAAGAGCCAGAATACGCGACCGAGCATTCCGCCGCTTAGGCATTATTCGCAACTCGGATGTGCTAGTTCGTGACCTCTACGATAGGATAGGTCGTGTAACCCCTATGCAAAGTCGAGTCCTTGTATGGTTCATATGAAGCCATCTTGTATTTGCTTTTGTTGTGTTTAGATGTACGTCGTATCTTCCCTTCGGGAACATGTAAATGACTGCTTCACCCATTTGGATTTTTAATGAATGTGTTTGGCCCTTTCGGCCCTTGCATGAAGATGATTAGTGTCACACCCACCTCCTTACTAGGCACCCATCTTTATTGCTTTCCCTCTTCCAAAATCATGAGACCTTTTACCGCTCCAACAGGATGCCTGTTGTAACTCGTACTGGTACCTCTACCCAGCAGCCTGAAGCCGGAGCATCTGCCCAATCAGAGGCCGGCCAAGACCAAACCCACGACCAAGCTCCACCACCACCTCCTCCGAACATGGACATGGCTCAGCTTCTCCAAGCTTTTCGAGAGGAATGCCAAGCCAACACCGCACCCCTGCAGATGATTGCTCAAGCTGTCACCAACAACCGCCAGCCGGCGGGGAATGGCAATGGACGTTCCACGTTGGCAGAGTTCAAGAAGCATGCACCGCCAACTTTCATCGAGACTGTTGAACCCCTGGATGCAGACGACTGGGTCCGCACCATTGAGGACTTGCTAGAACTAGTCGGTTGCACCGAAGACCGTGAGAAGGTGGCTTATGCTGCCCACTGCCTCGGGGGGACTGCTAGAGCTTGGTGGGATGGATTCAAGGTCATGCATGCTGGGCAAGACATCACTTGGGACAACTTCAAGGCAGAATTCCGCAAGGCCCATATTCCTTCCGGAATCATGGCTATCAAAAAGCGGGAGTTCGAGCCCTGAAGCAAGGAAGTGGCATTGTCAAGGAGTACATGTAGAAGTTCAGTGTTCTGTCAAGGTATGCCCTGAAGATGTCAGCACTGATGCTGCAAAAAGGGAGCGCTTCATGGAAGGCCTCAATCAGACTCTGCAGTACTCGCTTGTCGTGTGTGACTGCCCAACCTTCCCTGACCTGGTGAACAAAGCACTAATGCTTGAAGACAAGCGGCATGCTCTGGAAGACACCCGCAAGCGCAAGTTGGTCAGCAAGGGAAGTTCCAGCAACCAGAAGCCTCGCCCGTGGCAGCCAGCCCCGGTCAAGCCAACCTACCAGCAGCCAAGAGCTCCTGCACCTCGCACCAACTATCAGCCTCAACAGTATGCCAACCCAAGGCCAGCATTCAACCCCAATAATAATGGTGGCAACAAGATCAATAATCCAAACCAAGTTACTTGCTTTGGATGTGGTCAGTCAGGACACATCTCAAGGGTGTGCCCCAATAAGAAGCCTGATGCCCCGCACCCCAATGCGCAGAACCCAGGACAAGGCCGCAGGATGCCACCAAGGAACCAAGCTCCTCGCAACCCGCCTAACCATGGGAAGGGGCGTGTGAATCACGTCACTACTGAAGAAGCCCAGGAAGACCCGGACGTCGTGCTGGGTACGTTCCTTGTCAACTCAGCACCTGCAACTGTCTTGTTTGATTCTGGAGCCACGCATTCATTTGTCACTCAAAGATTTGCATTAAAAAGTGGCATGACCCCTACACCCCTGAATAACCCCATGGTGGTACAAACCTCCGGAGCAGAGATGAGAGCCAAGATAGGCTGTAAGGGAGTTAGTATTATCATTAACGGTGTAGACTTCCTAGCAGACCTTATCATCTTAAGATCGCAAGGCTTGGATGTGATCTTAGGGATGGATTGGCGCAACAAGCACCAAGGCTTGTTAGACTGTGCCAACCGAGATGTCACTGTGACCAATGACCAAGGAGTCGAAGTTAAGTTTGCTTCCAACTCCTCTTCTGCTCAAAACACTTAAGTCAACTGTCTGTCTGAAGTTGGACTGGAGCAAGTACCGGTAGTATGCGAGTATCCCGATGTCTTTCCGGATGAGCTACCGGGAATGCCCCTGACCGTGACATTGAGTTCATCATCGAGCTCGTGCCCGGGGCAGGACCCATCTATAAGAAGCCTTATAGAATGGGGACGGAAGAATTAGCCGAGTTGAAGAAGCAACTGGAAGAGCAGCTGAGGAAGGGATTTATCCGCCCAAGTGCCTCCCCTTGGGGATCACCTGTTCTGTTTGTGGCAAAAAGGGATGGTACCATCCGCTTATGCATTGACTACCGTTCCCTCAATGAGGTTACAATCAAGAACAAGTATCCACTTCCCAAGATTGAAGATCTGTTTGATCAACTCAGCGGAGCCAAGGTGTTCTCCAAGATCGACCTCAGATCTGGGTACTACCAGCTGAAGATCAGACCCCAAGATATTCCGAAGACGGCATTTGTAACTAGATATGGCATGTACGAGTGCACGGTCATGTCCTTTGGATTAACCAATGCCCCAGCTTACTTCATGTATCTCATGAATAAAGTCTTCATGGAATATTTGGACAAGTTTGTTGTTGTCTTCATCGATGACATTCTTGTCTTCTCGAAGACGGAGGAAGAGCACAAGCAACATCTGAGGATGGTCCTAGACAAGCTTTGAGAGCACCAACTATACGCCAAATTCAGCAAGTGTGAGTTTTGGCTGCATAAAGTTGGATTCTTAGGTCATGTCTTGCCGAAGAAGGATTGTCAGTTGATCCCGCGAAGATCGAAGCTGTGACCCAATGGCGATCTCCAACGACCGTCAAGGAAGTCAGAAGCTTCCTCGGACTTGCGGGCTATTACCGCAAATTCGTGGAAGGATTCTCTAGCATTGCCCGGCCAATGACTCAGCTCCTGAAGAAGGACAAGAAGTTCGAATGGACGCCAAAATGCGAAGAAAGCTTCCAAGAGCTCAAGAAGAGATTGACCACCGCCCCAGTTCTGGCAACACCTGATATTCACAAGGAGTTCGTGATATATTGTGATGCCTCTCGAACCGGATTGGGAAGCGTTCTGATGCAAGAAGGACAAGTCATAGCTTACCTCTCAAGGCAGCTACGACCTCATGAAGAGAATTCCGCTACTCACGATCTTGAGTTAGCAGCAGTGGTTCATGCCTTGAAGACATGGCGACATTACCTCCTAGGGAAACGGTGTGAGATATACACAGACCACAAAAGTCTGAAGTACATTTTCACCCAGAAGGAATTGAACATGAGGCAACGAAGACGGTTGGAACTAATCAAAGATTATGACCTTAGTGTTCAATATCACCCCAGGAAGGCTAACATGGTGGTCGATGCCTTAGGCAGAAAGGCTTGCTCCCTGAACGCCATAATTCAAAGAAGGCAGCCAGCCCTGTTTGAAGAGCTGGAACAATTCAGTTTGGAATTGTTGACCCCTGGATTTCTAGACCATCTAGAAGTCAAACCAACCCTGATGGACGAAGTCAAGAAGGCACAAGGTGGGCACGCAAGCATTGAAGGCATCAAGAAGAAGATGAAGCTAGGAAAAGCCCCAGGATTCTCCGAGGACGAGCACGGGATTGTTTGGTACAAGGGCCGCATCTGCGTACCAAACAAGATGGAGCTGAAGAACCTGATCCTGCAAGAAGCCCACGACACTCCATATTCCATCCACCCTGGAGGAACCAAGATGTATCAAGACTTGAAGGAAAGATTCTAGTGGCACGAGATGAAAAGAGAGATTGCAACCTATGTTGCAAAGTGTGATGTGTGCCAAAGGGTCAAGGCTGAATATCAGCGACCCGCTGGATTGCTCCAACCACTCAAGGTTCCTGAATGGAAGTGGGATAAAGTCGGAATGGACTTCATCACGGGATTACCAAGGTCGAATAAAGGACATGACTCCATCTGGGTCATAGTCGACCATTTGATCAAGGTAGCCCATTTCATTCCTGTCAAGACTACCTATGATGGCAACCGGCTGGCAGCTCTCTACATCGACAGAATCGTAAGCCTTCATGGTGTTCCCAAGGAGATTGTGTCAAATCGAGGAACCTAGTTTACCTCAAGGTTCTGGAAGAAGTTCCAAGAAGCCTTGGGAACCAAGTTGTCTTTCAGCACGGCTTTCCACCCGCAGATCGGAGGTCAGACAGAGCGAGTAAATCAAATTCTCGAAGACATGCTCCGAGCATGTGTCTTGGCATATGGAGCCAAGTGGGAAGATTGCCTCCCTTTTGCCGAGTTCTCCTATAACAACAGTTATCAGTCGAGCCTTCAAATGGCACCATTTTAGGTGTTGTACGGACGCAAGTGTCGCACACCCCTCAACTGGTCAGAGACTGGAGAAGGACTAGTCTTTGGACCAGATGTTCTCCGCGAAGCAGAAGAGCAAGTCCAACTAGTCAGAGAACGTTTGAAGGCAGCCAAGTCAAGGCAGAAGAGCTATGCTGACACTCATCATCGAGATATGAGTTTCTGTGTTGGAGACCATGTGTACCTACGAGTAACTCCTCTGAAGGGGACCAAGCGTTTCCACGTTAAGGGGAAGCTCGCACCAAGGTTCATTGGACCCTTTGAGATCACTGCACGACGAGGAGAAGTGGCTTACCAGTTGGAACTACCACCTGAGCTATCCGATGTGCACAACGTATTCCACGTGTCACAACTCCGGAAGTGTCTCCAAGTTCCGAACAAGCCTGATCTCTACAAGGATGCTGATCACCAAGCCATTGACCTTCAGCCTGATTTGACCTACCGCGAGAAGCCCATTCGCGTTCTGGATGAAGCACGCGAAGCCGCACCATCAAGTATTTCAAGGTCCAGTGGAGCAACCATACGAAAGCAGAAGCAACCTAGGAACGTGAAGACTATCTTAGATCTGAGTATCCCGATCTCTTTTAAGACCTAGTTTAGGAATCTCAGGGACGAGATTCTTGTAAGGGGGTAGGTCTGTCACACTCTGCATTTTGTAACATGTCATTTGCATCAATAAAGCATGAAAATTTGGACCAGCAAATTTTTTTGGCATCATTTGGCTTTTATTTGGAATTAAGTTTTTCTCTCTCTGATTTTCAAGTGCTCTTTAAGGTCAACTACTCCCTCTTGTATATTTCATCTCCTTACCCCTAAACTTCTGCCCAATGATCATACCAAGTGTATATAACAGTATAGTATTTTCTTACAAAAATAATTTGGCCAAAAAGTATTTTCAAAAATTAGTTTTCCAAAAACCCCTGAATTGAGGTTTGCACTGCAAGTGCTTGATTTAGGGTGAGAAAAATATTTCAAAGAGTATATTTGAAACCTAGTAGATATAGGACTCCCACAAAACACAAAAATATAATTTTAAAAGTTATTTTCCTATTTTATTTAAAAGCTTTTTCTTAAGGCCAGAAATGGTCTTTAATAGGGAAAAATTATTTAACTATTTCAAAAATATTTGCCAAAATTCAGGGAGACTCATAGGACATATATTGTCCATATATAAGAGTTTCAACACTTGGTCATGTTCAAAATATTGGACAAATCCCTTAGAAACCCTTTCTGGATATTTCAAGATTTTGAAATATTTACAAAGGAAATATTCTCTAAAAATTCCAGGGAAATTCTATCATGTCATATATGCCATATTTGATGATCTTGCCAAGCCCCATGACTTGGGAAGCAAGAAAACATCATCAAAACCCCTCAAAACCATTCTATCCATTTTTGAAGTTTGAGCAACTTTACATTGCCAAACTTGTCCAAATGCTCTAAAACTTGGTACACATGCTAGAATGGTCTAATAATGCATCTAGACCAAATCGCACAAGCTTTGGAGAAGGTTCACTTGATCAGAGTACCCCAAAACCACTTCTATTCAAATTCAAAATTGAACAACTTTACATTACCAACTTTTTACTTGGGGCTTCAAACTTTGTGGGCATGATCACAACCCCAAATGATGACACTACACCAAGTGGTGCATCAAGGAGGGATGATTTGCTTAACTCAAACTTGGTGAAACCATTTCTGTTGATTTCTAGGGTTCACCAAAGTTACATTGGCAAGTTTCTTCAAATAAGCCCAAACTTGGTGAAACACCCTATTTCCATATGCCATTTAATCCTGTTAAGTATCATGGCTAGTGGAGATCATTTGATTGCTCAAAACCACATCAAACACCTTTTGGTGATTTTCCAAAGTTACCACTTTCACCCCTTTCCTTAGTCTCCTTGAGCCCAACTTTTTACCACAGCTCCCTCAGGCTCCCCTGCACCTCCAGCAACTCTTCCCTGGCCTCAGCTCCATGATTGAGTAAGGGTAAAACCCCAATGTGCATTCTGGACAGCAGCATTCACCATTCTACCTCAACCCCCTCTTCTTCTAGAAGCTTTCCTGAGCATCCAATGACTCTCCCGCGTTGTTTACTCCCCCTAGAGCCAATGGACACGGTGGCCGCGCCCAGAGCGTGTGAGACACGGCCATGCCAGCCATTTGGGCGCTCTGGAGCACGCTACAGTGCACTCCCGCACTGTAGCCTCCTCCAATCAGCAGCCCCCAACCACCTCGAGATTCCCCCTCGCGCCAGTCGATGTGCCTCGACGTCCGCAACGCGCCCGGGCCCTGTCCCCCTCCTCCTTCTCCGTCCTGTGGCTGCCCTCGCACGCGCGCCGGCCGCCCGCAAGCTCCAATCTCTGGCTTCACACACGCAAGCCCTCTGGATGCTTCCCCGCTCCTCCTCTTTCCTCCCGTAGGCGTAGAACTCGTCCACGATCAACCATGTCTCGTTCGCATGAGCCTGCACGGCCTCTGGCCTCGCCCACGGCCTCGCCGGCGCACGATTCCATGGTGGACTGGAGCCCGGCTATATAAGCATGCCCCGAGCCTCTTCCCTGGCATCCATCCCACCTCCACACCCCCTAGAACACGCCAGCACCACCCAATTCTCTCCAGACGGGCCCGAGCTCGAGATCGAGCTCGAGCTCCGCCGCCTCGGGTCGCCATCGATCCGCAGGTACAGGCCCTCCCTGCCACTCCTCTCGCTCGATCTAGCACCACAGGCCCCCACTGATCCTTTTCCCCCTCTTTTCCCTCTCTGCAGCTGCCGGAAACGACCGGAGCAACCTCCACCCGACGCCTCTCCGCCGTCCTTCCTCGTCACCGGCGAACCAGGCCACTCCGGCGACCAACTCCACCTCCATCAGACCGGCGACTCCACGCTGACTCCGTCCCTGCCCTTAGCTCGCCCTGCCGTGCCCCGAATCGCCGCCGGTGAGCTCGCCGGCGGTGAGCTCGCCGGCCCTCTGCCGGAGGGTTAGGGATGACAGGCGAACCCCGCCTGTCAGCATCTCCTCTCCTTCGCATCTCTCTCCTCTCACTGACGCGGGGCCCCGCTCATCAGGTTTGAAACCTGTCGCGCGCGCAGGCGCCCGTGCGCTGGGCTGGTTCCCCCTTTAGGCCTGCTGCACTGTGGCCGTTCTGGCCCAGTTGCACAGCAGCCCTTTTCCTTTTTCTTTTTTGTTAGAGTTTAAATAATTCCATAGGATTAAATAATGACCCAAATAAATTAATTCCAGTTCTTAAAACTTGTAAAATTCCAACCTATTTAATGATGTCACTTTCACCCATATACATGGACCTTTTCTGTTCTGTTCAAATTTAAATCTAAATTTGAACACTAAAACCTCTGTTCAAAAATTCATATACCCCGTTCTGTCACTCCAAATCTCAAACTAAGAATTTTTGCCATCTTAGTTTTCCCTCTAGTATTTTATAAAAATAATTTGACATTTTTCTGAGCACTTTGGTTTTTTGTCTTTATTATTGTCTTATTTTCCCGTTGTTTATTGCGACGATTAGATACCGTGTTTGACGAGGTTGCTGAAGAAGAAGGAGGAGAAGGATTTGAAGACCTTGAAGACCAAGCCAATCCAGGCAAGCAGCCCTTTGACCATGATACCCCTTGTGTTCCTGGGAACCCTTTTATTTCCGAATGCATGATGATAAGAGTGACGGTGGAAAACTTGTTGAAAGCCACCACATGATGCATACCCTACTCATGACATTTATCCACGTGCTTAGATGCAATGACAAATGATTAGTAGTGATGCTTAGTGATGCATATGTGCCATGAATCCTTCGTGGTTGCATTCTATTCGAAAACCCCATCAGGTGCCCCTAATGCCCGAGGGAGATGTTGAATTAGGTCATCACTTGAGGAAGAAGTGGTGTGCCAAGAAAGATCTCGTGTGTGGGTAAAATGATGGATTAGATTTATGTGTGACTATCGTCCCAACCAAACATGTGCAACCACTCTACCCCTTATGGGACGAGACAATATTGATTACTTAGGCTGATACTAGCATGGTGCCCACATTACTAGTGACGGGGGCGACTTGAGGTCTCTCCCGGGACGGGGTCGTGCTTGGAAAGGCGGCCATGACTGTTTTTACAGGGCACCGGACACACCGTTGGTCCCTTCGTGTACGCGTGACATTGTAAAAAGGGCAAGTCCCATGATCTATCGTTTGTACACGAGGACCGTGCACCAACGAGTGGACCCTATGTTAGCATCGTCTAGGGAAAGGTAATGACCGGGTGCTTCCCCCGAGTACTTGAGGTACTTCGGGATCGTGGGTGACACGAAAGCTTCCCGGATCTTGTGGGTAAAGTGCGCAACCTCTGCAGAGTGTAAAACTATTCAAATAGTCGTGTCCATGGTCATGGACAGTTGGGAGGTGCTACTTAAACTATGTCCAGAATTTTACAATCCCGATGAAAGTATGTGTATGTGTTGAGTCAAGGTGGTGACTTCACTCAATTATAATGAATTGGACTCTATTCATGTTGATATCTGTAACCTGTCTTCAAGGTTACCCAAGTTCATTGATGCATGTTTCATGATGGTAGAATAACTTAGCTAGCTTACAGCTAGGTTGCTTATTGTTATATTCTTGCATTGTTACCTTGAACCAAATCATGGGTTGCTTGCGAGTACATTCAAAGTACTCATTGGCTTGCCACTGGTTATTTAATTGGCCAGGCATGGAGGAGCAGGAATTTGAAGAAGAATTCTATGGAGACAAACATGCAAACTAGGACGCTTTCCCAGTCAGAATGCATGTAGGGTTAAGGCAGATGGCATGGGTTCTACTTATCTACGAAGACTTCCGCTATTCGAGTTTATTGCTATTCAGCCCTTGAGGCTTTATCTATGTAAGACTTGGCCATAATGGTCATAATTTGTGTAAGACAGTATGTATGGATGTAAGACTCTTGTTATTCAGGTTCTGTGTGTTCAGTGAGCATTGATCTCTGGGATCACTTTACACGTGCATTCGGTGATCTCGACTCTTAAGTCGGGGTCCCCACATTTCACCATTACGAGCACTCGTTGCTTAAAGGTGACCGGCGGGTGTTTGTCTCTCTCACTTTAGCTGAATCGAGTGTGACTACGCCTGGTCCTTGTGAAGGTTAAAACAGCACACTTGACGAAAAATCGTTGTGGTTTTGTATGTGTAGGTATGAACGGTTCTTGCTAAGCCTGTAGCAGCCACGTAAAACTTGCAACAACAAAGTAGAGGATGTCTAACTTGTTTTTGCAGGGCATGTTGTGATGTGATATGGTCAAGACGTGATGAGTTATACGTTATTGTATGAGATGATCATGTTTTCTAAATTGTCGGCAACCGGCAGGAGCCTTAAGGTTGTCTCTTTATTGTATGAATTGCGAAAGCCATGTAATTGCTTTACTTTATCACTATGAGTTAGCGATAGTAGTAGTAGCAATGTTGCCGAGACGACCACAATGCTATGGTGAAGATCATGGTGTCAAGACGGTGACGATGGAGATCATGACGATGCTTTGGAGATGGAGATCAAAAGCAGAAGATGATGATGGCCATATCATGTCACATATTTTGATTGCATGTGATGCTTATCTTATTACACTTCTTATTGTGCTTAGTAGGGCGGCAACATTATAAGATGATCCCTTGCAAAATTTCAAGGAACAAGTGTTCTCCCTGAGTATGCACCGTTCCGAAAGTTCGTCGTGCTGAGACACCACGTGATGATCGGATGTGATAATCTCTACGTTCAAATACAACGGGTGTAAGACAGTTTTGCACATGCAAAATACTCGGGTTAAACTTGATGAGCCTAGCATGTACAGACATGGCCTCGGAACACTGGAGGCCGAAAGGTTGGGCGTGAATCATATAGTAGATATGATCAACATAAGATATTCACCATTGAAAACTACTCCATCTCACATGATGATCGGACATGGTTCAGTTGATTTGGATCACGTGATCATTTGGATGACTAGAGGGATGTCTATCTAAGTGGGAGTTCTTTAGTAATATGATTAATTGAACTTTATTTTATCATGAACTTAGTCCTGATAGTTTTTGCATATCTATGTTGTTGTAGATCAATGGCCAGTGCTACCATTCCCTTGAATTTCAACGCGTTACTAGAGAAAGCTAAGTTGAAAGATGATGGTAGTAACTACATGGACTGCGTCCGTAACTTGAGGATTATCCTCATTGCTGCACAGAAGAATTATGTCCTGGAAGCACCGCTAGGTGATAGGCCTGCTATTGGAGCAACTCCGGACGTTATGAACGTCTCGCAAGCTCGTTCTGATGACTACTCGATAGTTCAGTGTGTCATGCTTTACGACTTAGAATCAGGACTTCAAAGACGTTTTGAACGTCATGCAGCATTTGAGATGTTCCAAGAGTTGAAGTTAATATTTCAAGCAAATGCCTGAATCGAGAGATATGAAGTCTCCAATAAGTTCTATAGCTGCAAGATGGAGGAAAACAGTTCTATCAGTGAACACATACTCGGAATGTCTCGGTACTACAATCACATGACTCAACTTGGTTGCAAAGTTGACGAAGATAGTGTTATTGAAAGAGTTCTTCAATCACTCCCACCAAGCTATAAAGGCTTCATGATGAACTATAATATGCAAGGGATGCAAAAAGACAATTCCCGAGCTCTTCGCTATGCTCAAAGTTGTGGAGGTAGAAATCAAAAAGGAGCATCAAGTGTTGATGGTTAACAACACCACTAGTTTCAAGAAAAAGGGCAAGGGAAAGAAGGGGAACTTCAAGAAGAATATCAAGCCGGTTTCTAATCCCGTGAAGAAACCCAAGTCTGGAGCCAAGCTGAAACTGAGTGCTTCTACTTCAAAGGGACTGGTCACTAGAAGCGGAACTGCCCCAAGTATTTGGCGGATAAGAAGGATGGCAAAGTGAACAAAGTTATATTTGATATACATGTTATTGATGTGCACCTTACTAATGCTCGTAGTAGCACCTGGGTATTTCATACTGGTTTGGTTGCTAATATTTGCAACTCGAAATAGGGGCTACGGATTAAATGAAGATTAGCAAAGGACGAGGTGACGATGCACGTGGGAAATGGTTCCAAAGTCGATGTGATCGTCGTCGGCACGCTACCTCTACATCTATCTTTGGGATTAGTTTTAGACCTAAATAATTGTTATTTGGTGCCAGTGTTGAGCATGAACATTATATCTGGATCTTGTTTGTTGCAAGACGGTTATTCATTTAAATCAGAGAATAATGGTTGTTCTATTTATATGAGTAATATCTTTTATGGTCATGCACCCTTGAAGAGTGGTCTATTCTTGTTGGATCTCGATCGTAGTGATACACATATTCATAATATTGAAGCCAAAAGATGCAAAGTTGATAATGATAGTGCAACTTATTTGTGGCACTACCGTTTAGGTCATATTGGTGTAAAGCGCATGAAGAAACTCCATACTGATGGACTTTTGGAATCACTTGATTATGAATTACTTGGTGCTTGCGAACCATGCCCCATGGGCAAGATGACTAAAACTCCGTTCTCCGGAACAATGGAGCGAGCAACTGATTTGTTGGAAATCACACATACTGATGTATGCGGACCGATGAGTGTTGAGGCTCGCGGGGGGTATCGTTATTTTCTGACCTTCACTAATGATTTGAGCAGATATGAGTATATCTACTTGATGAAGCACAAGTCTGAAACATTTGAAAAGTTCAAAGAATTTTAGAGTGAAGTAAAGAATCATCATAACAAGAAAATAAAGTTTCTACGATCTGATCGCGGAGGCGAATATTTGAGCTACGAGTTTGGTCTTCATTTGAAACAATGTGGAATAGTTTCACAGCTCACGCCACCTGGAACACCACAGCGTAATGGTGTGTCCGAACGTCGTAATCGTACTTTATTAGATATGGTGCGATCTATGATGTCTCTTACCTATTTACCACTATCGTTTTGGGGTTATGCTTTAGAGACAGCTGCATTCACGTTAAATAGGGCACCATCTAAATCCGTTGAGACGACACCTTATGAACTGTGGTTTGGCAAGAAACCCAAGTTGTCGTTTCTTAAAGTTCGGGGCTGTGATTCTTATGTGAAAAAGCTTCAACCTGATAAGCTCGAACCCAAGTCGGAGAAATGTGTCTTCATAGGATACCCAAAGGAAAATGTTGGGTACACCTTCTATCACAGATCCAAAGGCAAGATATTCGTTGCTAAGAATGGATCCTTTCTAGAGAAGGAGTTTCTCTCGAAAGAAGTGAGTGGGAGGAAAGAGGAACATGATGAGGTAATTGTACCTTCTCCCGAATTGGAAAGTAGTACATCACAGAAACTAGCTCCAATGATTCCTACACCGATCTGTGAGGAAGCTAATGATGAAGATCATGAAACTTCAGATCAAGTTACTACTGAACCTCGCAGGTCAACCAGAGTGTGTTCCACGCCAGAGTGGTACGGTAACCCGGTTCCGGAAGTCATGTTACTAGACCATGATGAACCTACGAACTATGAGGAAGCGACGATGAGCCCAGATTCCGCAAAATGGCTTGAGGCCATGAAATCTGAGATGGGATCCATGTATGAGAACAAAGTATGGACTTTGGTTGACTTTCCTGATGATCGGTAAGCCACTGAAAATAAATGGATCTTTAAGAGGAAGATTGACGCCGATGGTAATGTTACTGTCTACAAAGCTCGACTTGTTGTGAAAGGTTCTCGACAAGTTCAAGGAGTTGACTACGATGAGACTTTCTCACCCGTAGCGATGCTTAAGTCTGTCCGAATCATGTTAGCAATTGCAGCATTTTATGATTATGAAATCTGGCAAATGGATGTCAAAATTGCATTCCTTAATGAATACCTCAAAGAGGAGTTGTATATGATGCAACCAGAAGGTTTTGTCGATCCTAAAGATGCTAACAAATTGTGCAAACTCCAGCGATCCATCTATGGACTAGTGCAAGCATCTCGGAGTTGGAATATACACTTTAATGAGGTGATCAAAGCATATGGTTTTATACAGACTTTTGGAGAAGCCTGTATTTACAAGAAAGTGAGTGAGAGCTCTGTAGCATTTCTGATATTATATGTGGATGACATATTGTTGATTGGAAATGATATAGAATTTCTAGATGGCATAAAAGGATACTTGAATAAGAATTTTTCAATGAAAGACCTCGGTGAAGCTGCTTATATATCAGGCATCAAGATCTATAGAGATAGATCAAGACACCTAATTGGACTTTCACAAAGCACATACCTTTATAAAGTTTTGAAGAAGTTCAAAATGGATCAGTCAAAGAAAGGGTTCTTGCCTGTTGTCGGTGTCAAAACCGACGGATATCAGGTAGGGGGTCCCAAACTATGCGTCTGAGGATTGATGGTAATAGGAGGCTGGGGACACGATGTTTACCCAGGTTCAGCCCCTCTTGATCGAGGTAAAACCCTACTTCCTGCTATATTGATGTGGATGAATATGAATACAAGAGTTGATCTACCTCCAGATCGTATTGGCTAAACCCTAGAGTCTAGCCTATGAGGATTTGTGTTTCTCTATTAGCCTCTATGGACTAAACCCTCCGATTTATATACACACCGGAGGGGCCTATTGTTTGTACATACCATCTTGCAGAGGAAGGAAAGATTACACCCGAACCTAAAACTTGCCATTATACGAATACAGGAGTCCTATCCGGATACGAGAGATGATCTTCGACTATGATCTTCACGGCCCACCAGTCCGGCCCACCAAGAGTTATTTGGCCTCCCGAGGACCCCTCGATCCAGGACTCCCTCAGTAACCCCTGAACCTGACTTCGATGACGATGAGTTCGGCTTCCATATTGTCTTCGGCATTGCAAGGCGGGTTCCTTCTTCCGAATATATCTTCTGCAAGAAAGTGTATTGTGTTCGGCTCTGCAAGGTTAGTACAACCCTTAGCCTCAAAGGCAAGGCTCTTAAAAGAAAATGAATAGTGTGTATCTAGTAACAACTTTTTGGTGAAGCGCCGCATCCATCCCACTAACATATCGAACTGTTTTATTTGATCCTGGTTTCGCGTTTCGAGGCATATCCTCATTGACATGTCTTATCAGAATAGAGATCGTGCCCGCTTATTGTGGGGTCCTTATCAATGTGACGTGAGCATCCACACCATGCATTACGCACGTCTGCTTTGGGAACCGGCGAGGTTTATGGCTAAAGTGGGGGGACGTTCTGTATTCACAGTGTTATAAAAGGACACCAATCCCTTTCATCAGCCCCACACCTTCCTCAAGCTCGAGCTCTCCAATCTCCCTAGCCCCAACATCCTCATCTCCTGCGCCCACCGATCCTCGTTCCTCAACCACTACTCCCTTCCCCAGCAATGGCTGGATCTGGTGCCAGGGGCAAGTGGGAGGCCTCCACGGTCACTGAAAAAACTGTGGAGGATCTACGGAGCGCAGGCTATCTCGCTACGAATATCGCACACTGAGTCCCTGCCAAGGGTCAGGTGATTCCCGTCCGAGAGGCGGGTAAGACGATAGTGTTTACTTCTCACTTTGTTAGGGGGCTAGGGTTTCCGCTCCACCCCTTTATTCGGGGTTTGTTCTTCTTCTACGGGCTAGATTTCCACGATATAGCCTCGAACTCAATCCTTCACATCTCCACTTTCATAGTGGTGTGTGAAGCTTTCCTCAGCATCCCTCCACACTTTGGCTTATGGCTCAAAACCTTCAACGTGAAGCCGAAGGTGGTGGATGGGCAGCACGCGGAGTGCGGGGGCGCTATGATTAGCAAGCTCCCAAATGCGACTTGGCCCAAAGGGTCATTCGTTGAGACGAATAAGGTCTGGCAGCAGGAGTGGTTCTATATCACCGAACCCCGTGACGCCAAATGGGCGGCGGAGCCTGCTTTCAGATCCGGACCGCCAGAGAGGTTGACCTCCTGGACCAAAAAGGGTCTGGACTGGGTGTCTCAAACTAAAGTGACGACACTCCAGAGCCGTGTGTCCGGCGTGATTTCCAAGGGGCACTAGCTCTCGTCCGTGGTCTAGGTAATGCTGGCCCGGCTTGTTCTCCCTTGCCATAGCCGGGACTCCTCCCTATGGGAGTTTGATCCGGCAGGAGATAAGCCGCTGAAGCATCTCTTCGGCTTTACGCACAAAGATATCTATAAGCATCTCTTCAAGAGCTAGAAGGAGTGGCCGGCAGAAACCGAGGACGCGGGCTTTAGTACTGCGCTCTCCGCCCATAGGTAATAGAAAATTCTGCCAAACATATATCTTTTCCCCTTATTTAATGATAACAGGAATTGGAGTTTTTGCGTGATATATAGGGCTGGACGAAGAAGGTGACCCAGATCAAGTGTCCGGCGCCTTTGCTCGAACACCCAGAATCGCCTCGACTGATGGCGAGGCTGGTCCCGGTGCCATACAAGGCGCCGGTCAAGAAGGCCAAGAAGAAGAGCAAGGGGGGCAGAGACAGCCCCCGCCCTGCGGAAAACAAGTCCGAGGAGATCAACATTCTCTCCTCCGAAGAGGGGAAGGAAGATGATCAGGAGGAGGAAGAAGAAGAGGAAAAAGAATAAGAGCCCCCTACGCAAGTCAAGGGGACGAAGAGGGGGACTGCTGCTGACACGGTGGGGCCGCACCTCGGAGGAAACTGAACCTCGCTGCTAGTTCGGATTCAACATCCGAACATAGCTTCATGGTGAAGCCCAGGGAGAAACACCTGCCCGGATCGTAAGTCTGTCCGGATTAATTGTTGCACCTTTGTTTGTTTAACATTTACTTAGTATTTCTCACCTGCTAACCTACAACCATCTCGGTGGACACCCTAATGCCTCCTTATCGGAGGGGAACTCTCTAGCACCCGGAGAGAAGGAGAGTGACCCGCCGGTCTGAGCTCCATTGCCCATGATCGGCGGGGACACTGAAGTTTCCTCCCAGCGGGTGTCCTCCGCCCAAGGAGAAGAGGGCGGGGCAGGTGACGGGGCGACCGGGGTAATACCTTGGCCGCCGCTGACCATGGGGAAACAACCCCCATGGAGACCAAAGACGGGGGGCCCGAACAATCCGGGGCCCTCCCGAACATTGACCCGGAGCCTAGTGCGGCTCCGGGGTCCGAAGACCAGACCCCCCAGGCGGGGGCAGACACAACAGCGCTCGGAGTCAATCCGGAGGTACCGGATCCTATGAAGGGAGCTCTGCAAAGTGCTTCCATCGTGGAAGAGCTCCGCACCGTGATGGGTGCGGTGATGATGGCGGACTGAAAGAAGCCTTCAACGGCCTGTTAACGGGCTTTGAGGTAAGCAACGTAATGCTCTTTATGGAACTTTATTTGTTTTAGATACACATATATAGCCAGTAGCCCCTGATGCTTTGTGTGATTCTGAACATATTAGATGAAGTACCCATAGTATAGCACATTATAGAGCTAAACTGTATGTTTTTGTTATATTCGAACAGGCTTCACTAGTTACGGCAACTGCACGAGATGCAGAGGTTGCCGAACTAAACCGGAAGCTCTTGTTGGCCAACGTGGACCTCGACCGCGTCAACCAGCGTTTAGATGAAATGCAAGGTATGCGGATTTAAGAAATTAAAATGTCAAGAAGACTAACAATATTAATTGAGTATGGGTATAAACTCTTTTATGACATTATGTATTACACAGTTGGCGCCACTGAGCTCGAGGCCCTCAAGGGCGAGCTCGCAAAGGCCAAGAAGGAGGCCGGGGCGAGCAAGGCGCTCGCTGATAAGGCAGTTGCCAAACTAGAGGCCGAAAAGGCCGAGTGCGAGAAGCACCAGGCTCGGGTGTCCGAAGTCGAGGTCGAACTCAATGATGCCATTCTCAAATGTGAGGCATCGGAAAAGAAGGCTTCGGAACAAGCATCCGAGCTTACTGCGGCAGTGAAGACTGCCCAGGATGCACGAGGCGAGGCGCGCAGCGCCTATGAAGAAACCAAGCAGGCGCGACAGATAGCATCTGGTAAGACATTTCTCTTACAGAGCATCTTCGGAGGGCAGAAGTATCTTGGGCTGACACGGTTATGGAGTTCTCCAGGCGTGTTTGCTGATCTTCCAAGGAGCAGTGCTCACGCTGCCCAGTACTTCCGATCCCAGGAGGGTAACGACACGGAGAAGTTGTTTTGGTCGTAGTTCTATGCGCCAAAACATCCAGTGCCCCTTAACGACCAGATGAAGCAGTTGGTCGAGCTGCACAACATGGCGGGTTCGGCCATGAAGGACTTAATAGTCTGGCTATGGCCCGTTGATCCAATCCCAAGTAGTTACTTCAGATTGGTGAAGCGGCTCGTCGAGGCGAGTCCGCGGGTCGATGCATTGACGCGTTCGGCCTGCATAGAAGGTGCTCGAATGGCCTTCGCTCGTGTGAAGGTGCACTGGGCAAAGATGAGGGTGCATGACATAGCTACTGCTGGGCCACCCGCAGGCAAGGAGCACCGCAAGCCAGAGAAGTACTTTGAGGATGTCATAGAAGGCGCCCGCCTTGTAGCAGGCCAGTGCTCGAAGGATATTATCTTCGAGTAATTGTATCCGGATGTAAAGACTTGAGCTTATGAATCCGATGTATATAACTTTTGCGCTATTATAATATAAGTGTATTTTACCTCATGTGTGACTGTTTATGTAAATCTGAAAGTTTCCAGTCGTCGGCTTTAGCCCCCATGTACATAGTACTGGGGTGTTCGGTCATATGCATGTACACTCTTTATCCAACGTCTTGGTCCGTATAGGAGGTGTATGCGGAGTCAACCAGGCAATCAGACTATGCGGCGTTATTGCTTTCACTTAGTCATAGGAGTCTGACATGTGGGGCTAGGTACTAGCCCCTGGTGCGGATATGATATTCCTTACTTGAAGTATCCAACTGCACCTGGCTGGGCGAAAAAACCAACCCTTCGTATAACACGGGGAAGATCTCTATCGATCATAGTATAAAACTAAGTCACCGGATTGCGGACCAGGTTCTCGCCTATCATGACGGTCAGTTTTCGGCTTTCTCTACTAAGGTACTTGATCGGACGAGCCAGAAGTACAATCGCAGTAGTTCTCCCTTTACACCCTAGCCGAACAATCGGGAACGTAGGGGTAAGCACAGCAGTCGGGCAACCCAACTATTTACCCAAGACATGATTCGGAACTAATGCATATAAGGCAAACATCCAGGACGCCGACACTCCCTATAGGTGTTCGGTCTTTTTGACATATACCGGATTGAATACAGCCCCTGGTAATGGACCCTTATTGACAAGGCACATGTGGCAATCTGATGTGGGGAGAGAACATTTAAGGTGAGTGAATAAAACTCCGAACATAATGCGAATCAAGCTGCTCTATTAATATCCCTTTATAGTACGGTGAGCCGTCAGCTTGCAGATAATGCCGATAACTTTCTTGGACATTTTACATGCCAGAAAGGTATATATAATAAGAAAGAGAAAAAGGGTTTACACAATGTATTAATCTAAAAAGAAACCTTAGCACGGGTCCCTGCTGCATGCTTGCGCCGTTTTCTCCTCTGTAATGTGTCCTTGAAGGGGGGGAGTATGATGGCCATCTGTAAAAAGAAATAGAAACCTGGAAAAGAAAAAGAAATCTAGTGTGGCCATAACAAGACTGGTTCATTTAATGAACCTAAAAAGATAAGTTTAGAGTCCGAATAGGGTCGAGCCGAACTATGGACTATATGCGGTGTGCCCCCATCGCCGCCCAAGGGATTTTAAGGCATAATTATGCACTCGAGGTACAGGTGCTATCACCTTATGGGGCAGTCGATGGGGGCATAGCAATAATCTAGCTCAGGTTCATCTGAGCTGCCGCACTGAGGCATGTGCCAGACACATTTAGCTATGTCCATGATTGATAGGTTATCTGGCTTGAATAGGCCGTTTTGGACTTCGGCTGCTAAGGCCGCAGTGCCCTCCTCCGTACGAAGAGAGCGTTACATATTTCCATTGACCGTGATGACGCCACATGGTCCAGGCATTTTAAGCTTTAGATAGGCATAATGCGGGACTGCATCAAAGCGGGCGAAGGCCGTTCTGCCGAGTAGAGCGTGATAGCCACTTTGGAATGGAGCTATGTCAAAGATTAACTCTTCGCTTCGAAAGTTATCAGGAGAGCCGAATACGACCTCTAATGTTAAACAGCCCGTGCATCGGGCTTCTACGCCCGGTATCACTCCTTTAAAGGTCGTGTTGCTTGGCTTGATTCTTGACAGGTTGATCTCCATCTTGCGGACAGTGTCCTGATATATCAGATTAAGATTGTTGACGCCGTCCATAAGGACTCTGGTGAGATGGTATCCATCTATTATTGGGTCGAGCACTAGGGCAGCCGAACCCCCATGACGGATACTAGTCGGATGATCCCTGCGATTAAAAGTGATCGGGCATGCCGACCATGGGTTGAATTTGGGGGCAACAGGCTCAACGGACGTCTCGGAGTGCGCGCTTGCGCTCCCTCTTTGGGATATGAGTGGCATATATCATGTTCACTGTTTTGATCTCTGGCGGAAATTTCTTTTGTCCCCCTGTATTAGGTTGACGAGGTTCATCCTCGTCTTCGTCCTAAGGCTCCTTCCACTTGTGTTCGACGTTGAGCTTGCCGGCCAGCTTGAAGACCCAACAATTATGGTTGGTATGGTTTGCAAGTTTCTCTGGGGTGCCATGGATTTGGCAGGGCCTATCTAATATTTTTTCCAGACTAGATGGACCATCTCCGTTGCCTTTAAATGGCTTCTACCGTTGACCGGGTCTGGAGCCACTGAATCCAGCGTTTACCGTTGCATCATCTCGGCTTCTAGCATTGTTTCTACGTTTGTTTTTGTTACGCCGTGGCTTTCCATTGCCGTCCCTGACTTCAGATGTTCCAGGGTCGCTGGTGCTGCTACGAGCTAACCAGTTATCCTCACCCATGCAAAAGCGGGTCATGAGTGTAGTTAGGGCTGTCATTGTCCTCGGCTTTTCCTGTCCGAGGTGTCTGGTTAGCTATTCGTCCCGAACACTATGCTTGAAGGCCGCTAAGGCTTCAGCGTCCGGACAGTCGACGATTTGGTTCTTCTTAGTGAGAAACCAATTCCAAAGCTTGCGGGCTGACACCCCGGGTTGTTGGATGATGTGACTTAGATCGTCAGCGTCCGGGGGCCGTACATAGGTCCCTTGAAAATTGGCCCGAAAAGCGTCCTCAAGTTCTTCCCAACTCCCAATGGAGTTCTCTGGGAGGCTGTTTAGCCAGTGCCGAGCTGGTCCTTTCAGCTTGAGGGGTAGATATTTAATGGTGTGGAGATCATCTCCTCGAGCCATGTGGATGTGAAGAATGAAGTCTTCTATCCAGACGGCGGGATTCGTCGTTCCATCGTACGCTTCGATGTTCACGGGTTTAAACCCTTCTGGAAAATCATGATCGAGCACCTCATCGGTGAAGCACACAGGGTGTGTGGCGCCTCTGTACTTTGCTATATCATGGCGTATGTTCAATGGTTGTGATGTTCGGTATTGACCCCGGACTGGTATGTGACCAGCGCGATTGGCTTGATAACCACTGTCCCGTGCGGGAGCCCGGTCCCTAGGTCCGTAGATAGACCTGGTGCTGCTAGCTTATTTGTTCAGGTCCTCACGCAGATCGCGTTTCCGGACCTGAGCCGCATCCTCCTTTCCTTTACAAAGTGGTGGTGCGGGTTTGTGTACGATGTTGCTAGCAACTTTGTCCTGTCTGTGAGGTGGTTGGTCCGGCTTATCGGCGGTGTTATTCTTCGGCGGTATAGGCGCAGCGGCCTCGTCGTCGAATTCGGGCAGCAGTTTACGCTTAGGATAGCCTTTGGTTTGGCCATTATAGCCATGTTTCTACTCAGCATCTAGTACTTCATTCCATCTATCATTGAGCGTGTCATGTGCGGCTCGAAGCCTTCTCTGCTGCTTTTTCAGGCTCCTTGCGGTGGCAATAAGCCTCCGATGGAAGCGCTTTTGTTCTGAGGGTTCTTCTGGGACGATGTATTCATCGTCGCCCATGCTAACTTCTTCTTCGGAGACATGTTCATAATTACTATCTTTGGCATCATTGTCATCAGACAGCGGCTTCGGACTCTGTTCGCCCTCCTCTCGCTCCATCGCTGGGTCTGCGGGGTCTTCGGCTTGTTCCAGAATATCACCGTCATTAGTGACAGTGTTACTATCTTTTCCTTTACGGGATTTGGTTCGGCTCTTGACGCAGACGTTTGGGAGGATCTTTGACAGGCTTGTCCTCTAAGGCATCGTTTTCGCCGTCGCCCTCCTTCTCCTTAGGTGTATCCACCATATATACGTCGTATGAAGACGTAGCTATCCATCGCCCGGTTATGGGCCGGCTTTGATCTAGATCTGCTTCGATTTCGAGGTCCATTCCTTCAAAGTCTTCGGAAGCATAGCCAAGTAGATCAGTTATATCTTCAACCGTGGCTACCAAGTGGGTGGTGGGTGGGGAGCAAAATTTTCCATTAGCCTCCAGTTCGAACCGGATACAATGCGGCTGTGTGTTCCCATCTAAGGAGAGGGATCTTAACGATTTCAACATGTCGCCAAAGGGCAAGTGCTGGAAGATGTCTACAGCACTGAATTCGGCGATTGACGCCTGTCCGAGCTTGAAGGGCGCGGATGATTCGGAACCTGAGGCCGGAGTTGAGTTTGGGGTTCCGGTAATACAGACCCTACTCGTAGTTGGGTGCATGTGCGGCTCCAACACCGTGGAGTCTGCGGCTTCCGTGGCGGGGTTGAGCTTCCCGTCCTCGGTCGACGTGATATGTTCCGGAGCTAGGGCCAGAACTGTTGCACGCGCTATTTCCTGATCCGATGACAGAGCTAGGTCGTGTTCATCATGATGGCAGAGAGAGGTGGTCGCAGGCTCGAATCCATCGAAGATCAAGTCTCCATGGATATCAGCAATGTAGTTAAGCTTCCGAATCTGACATGATGGCCAGGGGCGTAGCTCTCAATTTGCTCGAGGTGGCCTTCAGCGTTGGCACGAAGCACGAAGCCGCCGAACACGGAGGGTTGTCCGGGAGGGAAGATTTCCTCGGTGTTACCGTCGTGGTTGATGACGCGATCCATTTGTCCTTCGGTCGATGACATAGTGGAACTCTCAGTGAAAGCACCAATGTCGGTGTCAAAACCGGTGGATCTCGGGTAGGGGGTCCCGAACTATGCGTCTGAGGATTGATGGTAACAGGAGGCTGGGGACACGATGTTTACCCAGGTTCAGGCCCTCTTGATCGAGGTAAAACCGTACTTCCTGCTATATTAATATGGATGAATATGAATACAAGAGTTGATCTACCTCGAGATCGTATTGGCTAAACCCTAGAGTCTAGCCTATGAGGATTAGTGTTTCTCTATTAGCCTCTACGGACTAAACCCTCCAGTTTATATACACACCGGAGGGGCCTAGGGTTTGTACATACCATCTTGCAGAGGAAGGAAAGATTACACCCGAACCTAAAACTTGCCATTATACAAATATAGGAGTCCTATCCGGATACGAGAGATGATCTTTGACTATGATCTTCACGGCCCACCAATCCGGCCCAGCAAGAGTTATCTGGCCTCCCGAGGACCCCTCGATCTAGGACTTCCTCACGTGTGTTACAAGGTGTGAAGTTGAGTAAGACTCAATGCCCGACCACTTGAGAAGATAGAGAGAAAATGAAAGTCATTCCCTATGCCTCAGCCATAGGATCTATCATGTCTGTAATGTTGTGTACCAGACCTGATGTGTGCCTTGCTATAATTTTAGCAGGGGGGTACCAAAGTAATCCAGGAATGGATCACTAGACAGCGGTCAAGAACATCCTGAAGTACCTAAAAGGACAAAGGATATGTTTCTCGTTTATGGAGGTGACAAAGAGCTCATCGTAAACGGTTACGTCAATTCAAGCTTTGACACTGATCCGGAAGACTCTAAGTCACAAACCGGATATGTATTTTTGTTGAACGGTGGAGCTGTCAGTTGGTGCAGTTCCAAGCAGAGCGTCGTGGCAGGATCTACGAGTGAAGCGGAGTACATAGCTGATTCGGAAGCAGCAAATGAAGAAGTTCATATCCGATCTAGGTGTAATACCTAGTGCATCAGGTCCAATGAAAATCTTTTGTGACAACACTGGAGCAACAACCTTGGCGAAGGAATCCAGGATTCACAAGAGAACCAAGCACATCAAGAGACGCTTCAATTCCATCTGCGATCAAGTCAAGGAGGGAGACATGGAAATTTGCAAGATACATACGGATCTGAATATCGCAGACCAGTTGACTAAACCTCTTCCACGAGCAAAACATGATCAGCACAAAGACTCCATGGGTGTTAGAATCATTACTATGTAATATAGATTATTGACTCTAGTGCAAGTGGGAGACTGAAGGAAATATGCCCTAGAGGCAATAATAAAGTTGTTATTTATATTTCCTTACACATCATGATAAATGTCTTTTATTCATGCTAGAATTGTATTGACCGGAAACTTGATACATGTGTGAATACATAGACAAAACAGAGTGTCCCTAGTATGCCTCTATCAGATTAGCTCGTTAATCAAAGACTGTTATGTTTCCTAACCATAGACATGAGTTGTCATTTGATTAACGGGATCACATCATTAGGAGAATGATGTGATGGACAAGACCCATCTGTTAGCTCAGCAATATGATCGTTTAGTTTTTATGTTATTGCTTTCTTCATGACTTATACATGTTCCTATGACTATGAGATTATGCAACTCCCGAATACCGGAGGAACACCTTGTGTGCTATCAAACGTCACAACATAACTGGATGATTATTAAGATGCTTGATACGTCCATTTTGCATCATGCTTATATGTTGATATTTATTGCATTATGGGTTGTTATTACACATTATGTCACAATACTTATGCCTTTTCTCTCTTATTTTACAAGGTTTACATGAAGAGGGAGAATGCCGGCAACTGGAATTCTGGGCTGGAAAAGAAGCAAACTCTAGAAACCTATTCTGCACAACTCAAAAAGCCCTGAAACTTCACAGGACTCTGTTTCAGAAAATATAAAAAATATCTGGCGAAAGAAGATCACCAGGGGGCCACCAGCTGTCCACGAGGGTGGGGGGCGCGCCCCCCCTCTCTGGGCGCGCCCCCCTGCCTCGTGGGCCCCCGATGCCCATCTTCTCCTATATGAGGTGTTTTGACCTGGAAAAAATCATAAGGAGGCTTTTGGGACCAGACGCCGCCATCTCGAGGCGGAACCTTGGCGGAAACCAATCTAGGGCTCCGGTAGAGCTATTCTGTCGGGGATACTTCCCTCCGGGAGGGGGCAATCGTCACCGCGGTCATCACCAACAACTCTCCCATATTGGGGAGGGCTATCTTCATCAACATCTTCACCAGCACCATCTCCTCTAAAGCCCTAGTTCATCTCTTGTATCCAATCTTTGTACCCAAACCTCAGATTGGTACCTGTGGGTTGCTAGTAGTGTTGATCACTCCTTGTAGTTGATGCTAGTTGGTTTATTTGGTGGAAGATCATATGTCCAGATCCATTATGCATATTAATACCCCTCTAATCATGAACAATATTATGTCTTGTGAGTAGTTACTTTTGTTCCTGAGGACATGGGAGAAGTCTTGCTATTAGTAGTCATGTGAATTTGGTATTCGTTCAATATTTTGATGAGATGTATGGTGTCTTTCATCTAGTGGTGTCATGTGAACGTCGACTACATGACACTTCACCATTATTTTGGCCTAGAGGAAGGCATTGGGAAGTAATAAGTAGATGATGGGTTGCTAGAGTGACAGAAGCCTAAACCCTAGTTTATGCGTTGCTTCGTAAGGGGCTGATTTGGATCCACTTGTTTCATGCTATGGTTAGGTTTACCTTAATACTTCTTTTGTAGCTGCGGATGCTTGCATTAGAGGTTAATCATAAGTGGGAGTCTTGTCCGAGTAAGGACAGCACCCAAGCACCGGTCCGCCCACATACCAAATTATCAAAGTACCAAACGTGAATCAGATGATCGTGATGAAAACTAGCTTGACGATAATTCCCATGTGTCCTCGGGAGCGCTTTCCTTCATATAAGAGTTTGTTCAGGCTTGTCCTTTGCTACAAAAAGGATTGGGCCACCTTGCTGCACCTTATTTACTTTTACCTTTTGTTACTTTCTACCAATTACCTTATCACAAAACTATCTGTTACCTATAATTTCAGTGCTTGCAGAAAATACCTTACTGAAAATTGCCTATCATTTCCTTCTGCTCCTCGTTGGGTTCGACACTCTTACTTCTCGAAAGGACTACGATAGATCCCCTACACTTGTGGGTCATCAAGACTCTTTTCTGGCGCCGTTGTCGGGGAGTGAAGTTCCTTTGGTAAGTGGAATTTGGTAAGGAAAAATTTATATAGTGTGTTGAAATTTATTGTCACTTGTTACTATGGCTCATAATCCTTTGAGGGGCTTGTTCGGGGTATCTTCACCCCATCCAGAAGAGCAAAGAGTTGCTCCTCAACCTACTGCACCTACTGAAAATGTTTGCTTTGAAATTCCTTCGGGTATGATAGAGAAACTGCTAGATAATCCTTTTACACGAGACGGAACATTGCATCCCGATATACACCTAATCTATGTGGATGAAGTTTGTGGATTATTTAAGCTTGCAGGTATGCCCGAGGATGTTATCAAGAAGAAGGTCTTCCCTTTATCTTTGAAGGGAGATGCATTGACATGGTTTAGGCTATGTGATGATATTGGATCATGGAACTATAATCGTCTGAAGTTGAAATTTCATCAGAAGTTCTACCCTATGCACCAGGTTCATCGTGACAGTAATTATCTTTGAAGGGAGATGCATTGACATGGTTTAGGCTTTCTCTCGATAATCGCTCCATGCTCGATACTTCTTGTTCTAGCTCATTTATGATGAAGACTATTGAATTCAAATGGGATTTATTGGAAAGAATTAAACGCAACTCTGAAGATTGGGATCTCGACGAAGGTAAGGAGTCAGGTATGACCCCTAAGTTTGATTGTGTTAAAGCTTTTATGGATACGAATGTTTTCCGTGAGTTTAGCATTAAGTATGGACTTGACTCTGAGATAGTAGCTTCTTTCTGTGAATCATTTGCTACTCATGTTGATCTTCCCAAGGAAAAGTTGTTTAAATACCATCCTCCCATTGAAGTAAAAGTAGTTGAACCTGTTAAAGTTGAAGAAAAGACTATCACTTATAATGTTGATCCTATTGTTCCTACTGCTTATATTGAGAAACCACCCTTCCCTGTTAGAATAAAGGATCATGCTAAAGCTTTAACTGTAGTTCGTAAGAGTAATACTAGAACACCTACACCCCCTGAGCAAATTAAAGTTGAACCTAGTGTTGCTATGGTTAAAGATCTCTTGGTAGAAGATTTAGATGGACATGTTATTTACCACCAAGAGGAATATGTTTGAATAGCCAAACCTGATGCTAGGAATAAACATAGACCTATTGTAGGCTTGCCTGTTATCTCTGTTAAGATAGGAGATCATTGCTATCATGGTTTATGTGACGTAGGTGCTAGTGCAAGCATAATCCCTCATACCTTATATCAAGAAATTATGCATGATATTGCACCTGTTGAGTTAGCAGGGATTGATGTTACTATTAAGCTAGCTAATAGAGACACTATTTCACCAGTTGGGATTGTTAGAGATGTTGAAGTCTTGTGTGGGAAGGTTAAATACCCTGCTGATTTTCTTATTCTTAGTTCCCCACAAGATGACTTTTCTCCCATTATAATTGGTAGACCCTTCTTGAATACTGTTAATGCAAAGATAGATTGCGTGAAAGATATTGTTACTTTGGTTTAGGGGATATGTCTCATGATTTTAACTTTGCTAAATTCCGTAGACAACCCCTTGATAAAGAACTACCTAGTAAAGATGCAATTATTAGTCTTGCTTCTATTGTTGTACCTCCTAACGATCCTTTAGAACAATACTTGCTAGACCACGAAAATGATATGCTTATGAATGAGAGAAGGGAAATAGATGAAATATTCTTTAATCAGGGACCCGTATTGAAAAACAACTTGCCTGTTGAAATCCTAGTGGATCATCCTCCACCCAAGGGTGCTCCCGTATTAGAACTTAAACCTTACCTGATAATATTAAGTATGTTTATCTTGATGAAAAGAAGATATATCCTGTTATTATTAGTGCTAACCTTTCAGAGCAGGAAGAAGAAAAACTATTGAAAACTCTGAAGAAGCACCATGCTGCTATTGGATATACTCTGGATGATCTTAAGGGCATTAGTCCCACTTCATGCCAACACAAGATAAAGTTGGAAGAAAACGCTAAATCGGTTACTGATCATCAGCGGCGTTTAAATCCTAAGATGAAAGAAGTGGTAAGGAAGGAAATACTAAAGCTTCTAGAGGCAGGTATTATCTATCCAGTTGCTGATAGCCAGTGGGTAAGGCATGTCCATTGTGTCCCTAAGAAAGGAGGTATGACTGTAGTTCCTAATGATAAAGATGAATTGATCCCGCAAAGAATTGTTACAAATTATAGGATGGTAATTGATTTCCGTAAATTAAATAAAGCTACTAAGAAATATCATTACCCCTTGCCTTTTATTGATCAAATGCTAGAAAGGTTATCCATACATACTCATTTTTGCTTTCTAGATGGTTATTCTGGTTTCTCTCAAATACCTGTGTCAAAAAGGGGATCAAGAAAAGACCACTTTTACTTGCCCTTTCGGTACCTTTGCTTATAGACGTATGACTTTTGGTTTATGTAATGCACCTGCTACCTTTCAAAGATGCATGATGGCTATATTCTCTGATTTTTGTGAAAAGATTGTTGAGGTTTTCATGGATGATTTCTCCGTTTACGGAACTTCTTTTGATGATTGCTTAAGCAACCCTGATCGAGTTTTGCAGAGATGTGAAGACACTAATCTTGTCTTGAATTGGGAGAAGTGCCACTTTATGGTTAATGAAGGCAATGTCTTGGGACATAAAATTTCTGAAAGAGGTATTGAAGTTGACAAGGCTAACATTAATGCTATTGAAAAGATGTCGTGCCCCAAGGACATCAAAGGTATATGAAGTTTCCTTGGTCATGTCGGGTTTTATAGGAGGTTCATAAAGGACTTCTCCAAAATCTCCAGGCCTCTGACTAATCTCTTACAAAAAGATATTCATTTTGTCTTTGATGATGATTGTCTAGAGGCATTTGAAATACTTAAGAAAGCATTGATCTCTTCACCTATTGTCTAGCCTCCTGACTAGAATTTACCCTTTGAGATTATGTGCGATGCTAGCGATTATGCTGTAGGTGCTGTTTTAGGGCAAAGAGTTGATAAGAAATTGAATGTTATCCAGTATGCTAGTAAAACTCTAGATAGTGCCCAGAAAAATTATGCTACTACTGAGAAAGAATTTTTAGCAGTTGTATTTGCTTGTGATAAGTTTAGACCCTATATTGTGGATTCTAAAGTAACTATTCACACTGATCATGCTGCTATCAAATACCTCATGGAAAAGAAAGATGCTAAACCTAGACTTATTAGATGGGTTCTCTTGCTGCAAGAGTTTGACTTGCATATTATTAACAGAAAGGGAGCTGAGAACCCCGTTGCAGACAACTTGTCTAGGCTAGAGAATATACTTGATGACCCACAACCTATTGATGATAGCTTTCCTGATGAACAATTAGCCGTCATAAATACTTCTCGTACTGCTCCATGGTATGCTGATTATGCTAATTATGTTGTTGCTAAGTTTATAACTCCTAGCTTCACATACCAGCAAAAGAAAAAGTTCTTCTATGATTTGAGACATTACTTCTGGGATGACCCACATCTTTATAAAGAAGGAGTAGATGGTATTATTAGACGTTGTGTACATGAGCATGAACAGGAATAGATCCTACGCAAGTTCCACTCCGGAGCTTATGGAGGACACCATGAGGGAGATAGAACTGCACATAAGGTATTGCAATCCGGTTTTTATTGGCCTACTCTCTTCAAGGATGCCCGTAAGTTTGTCTTATCTTGTGATGAATGTCAAAGAATTGGTAATATCAGTAGACGTCAAGAAATGCCTATGAATTATTCACTTGTTATTGAACCATTTGATGTTTGGGGCTTTGATTATATGGGACCGTTTCCTGCCTCTAATGGGTACACACATATTCTAGTTGCTGTTGATTACGTTACTAAATGGGTAGAAGCTATTCCAACTAGTAGTGTTGATCATAACACCTCTATTAAGATGCTTAAAGAAGTTATCTTCCCAAGGTTTGGAGTCCCTAGATACTTAATGACTGATGGTGGTTCACACTTTATTCATGGTGCTTTCCGTAAAATGCTTGCAAAGTATGATGTCAACCATAGAATTGCATCCCCTTATCACCCACAGACTACTGGTCAAGTAGAACTAAGTAATAGAGAGCTGAAATTAATTTTGCAAAAGACAGTTAATAGGTCTAGGAACAATTGGTCCAAGAAACTTGATGATGCATTATGGGCCTATAGAACTGCATACAAAAATCCTATGGGTATGTCTTCATATAAGATGGTTTATGGAAAAGCTTGTCACTTACCTCTTGAGCTAGAACATAAGGCATATTGGGCTATTAAAGAGCTCAATTATGATTTCAAACTTGCCGGTGAGAAGAGGTTATTTGACATTAGCTCTCTTGATGAATGGAGAACCCAGGCCTATGAGAATGCCAAGCTGTTTAAAGAAAAAGTTAAAAGATGGCATGACAAAAGGATACAAAAGCGTGAGTTTAACGTAGGTGATTATGTATTGCAATACAACTCTCGTTTAAGATTTTTTGCAGGAAAACTTCTCTCTAAGTGGGAAGGACGTTACGTTATCGAGGAGGTCTATCATTCTGGTGCCATAAAAATCAACAACTTCGAAGGCACAAATCCAAAGGTGGTGAATGGCCAAAGAATCAAACATTGTATCTCAGGTGATCCTATAAATGTTGAAACCAATGTTATTGAAACCGTAATCCCGGAGGAATACATAAGGGACACTTTCCAGAACAATTCAGCCTCCGAAAAGGAAGAGGTATGTGGTACGGTAAGTAAACCGACTCCAAAATAGTTCTAAAGGCAATTTTTCTCCGTTTTGGAATAGTTAGAAAAATAGAAAAATAAGTGGCAGTCCGGAAGACACACGAGCCGTCCACGAGGGTGGAGGGCGTGCCCCCCTTCCCTGGGCACGCCCCCTGCCTCGTTGGCAGCTCGTGTGCCTCCCAGACTCCGATTTCTTGTATGTTACTCCTTATGATCGGTAAAAATTCATTATATATACTCCTAAAAGTTTTGACCTCTGTATCACGCAAAAATCTTCTGTTCTTGTTTCGAGCTATTTTCTACTAGGGTTGACGAAGCCAGGCACCATGTCGTCTCCCTCCTCCAACAACGAAGGCAATGATGCTTGGCTAATGAAGATAGATCTGAAGAGGGAAGGAGCCGAGGAGATCAACAAGGAGAAGAGGATCAAGAAGGAGGTGGAAGATCAGGCTCCGGCAATGGGAGAAGAAGACACCCCTCAACCTCTTCCCAACCTCTTTACTTCAACTGAGATAGAGGCTTTCAAGATGATTGAGTTAGCTCAAATTCAAAACAAGTATCTCACAAGTGAAAATATTTTGTTGAAGGAGTATATAGCTGCACTCAAAGGTATTATCCGCAAGCTGGAGGATCTCCTGCGCTCGATATATGATGATCCGGCGTCACTACTTTCAACACCATCATCACCACCCCCGACGATGGAGACATAATCATATGGGTATGGGCACTCCCCTTGGCAACTGCCAATCTTGGGGGAGTGACCCCGGTATCGTATCACCATCACTCCTACCTTTACTGTTTTTCTTAGTTCGATCCTTTTGGTAGTATCTTGATCTGGTAGAATAAAGTTAGCATGATTTGGTTGTGAGCTTTTGCTTTATGATCTTTACCCTTTGTAATCGAGTCCGTGAGCTATATAATAAATATTAGTGTTGAGTCAAGGGCTTGATTTCCTCACTTTGGTCATGATAAAAAGAAAGAAAACATAAAGAGTATCCAAGAGATCATATTGATCTTATGGGAAGTAATGACTTCACATATATAGAGTATGATGAACCAAAGTTGTTGAGGGTTGACAAACATAGTTTTGGTCATCATTGCAATTAATAGAAAGTAATAAAAGAAGAGAGGCTTCACATACAAATACATTATCTTGGACATCTTTTATGATTGTGAACACTCATTAAAATATGTCATGCTAAGGAGTTGATGTTGGACAAGGAATACAACATAATGGGTTATGTCTTCTTATATCCGAAATAAAGTATATTGTCATGGATCATCCAACATGTTGAGCTTGCCTTTCCCCCTCATGCTAGACAAAACTCCTTGTACCAAGTAGACATACTACTTGTGCTTCCATACATCCTTAAACCATGTTTTGCCATGAGAGTCCACCATACCTACCTATGGATTGAGAAAGATCCTTCCAAGTAAGTTGTCATGTCGCAAACTCGCTAAAATATGTATGATTTATTAGTGTGGAGGAAATAAGCTTTATACGATCTTGTGATATGGAAGTAATAAAAACGACGTACTGCATAATAAAGGTCCTTATCACAAGTGGCAATATAAAGTGACGTTCTTTTGTGCTAAGACTTTGTGCATCCAACCATAAAAACACATGACAACCTCTGCTTCCCTATGCGAAGGGCCTATCTATTATTCTTGCCTTATAAGAGTCAAGGTGAAATTCACCTTTCCTTTTTACATTTTATCCTTTGGCAAGCACATTGTGTTGGAAAGATCCTGACATATATACCCACTTGGATGTAACTTTTCATGGTCTATTACTGTTGACATTACCCTTGAGGTAAAAGGTTGGGAGGCAACACCATAAACCCCTATCTTTCTCTGTGTCTGACTAAAACTCCATAACCATAAGTATTGCATGAGTGTGAGCAATTGTGAAAGACTATATGATAGTTGACTATGTAGGCTTGCTGAATAGCTCTTATTTTGACTCTTTTCGATGTTACGATAAATTGTAATTGCTTCAATGACCGAGATCAAAGTTTGTTAGTTTTCAGTGAAGTTTATTATTCATGCTCGATATTGTGAATGAATTGTTACTTTAGCATAAGAATCATATGACAATATATATGTTGCTGTTATGAGAATGACCATGATGCCCTCATGTCTGTATTTTATTTTTATCGACACCTTATCTCTAAACATGTGGACATATTTTTCGATATCGGCTTTCGCTTGAGGACAAGCGAGGTCTAATCTTGGGGGAGTTGATACGTCCATTTTGCATCATGCTTATATGTTGATATTTATTGCATTATGGGTTGTTATTACACGTTATGTCACAATACTTATGCCTTTTCCCTCTTATTTTACAAGGTTTACATGAAGAGGGAGAATGCCGGCAACTGGAATTCTGGGCTGGAAAAGGAGCAAACTCTGGAAATCTATTCTGCACAACTCAAAAAGCCCCGAAACTTCACAGGACTCCGTTTCAGAAAATATAAAAAATATCTGGCGAAAGAAGATCACCAAGGGGGCCACCAGCTGTCCACGAGGGTGGAGGCGCCCCCCCCCCCC
>LR738714.1:58808370-58847374 GCA_902687465.1 Secale cereale | reverse complement strand
GGGGGGGGGCCCCCCCCCCCCCCCCTCTGTGCGCGCCCCCTGCCTCGTGGGCCCCCTGATGGCCCCCTGATGCCCATCTTCTCCTATATAAGGTCTTTTCACCTGGAAAAAATCATAAGGAGGCTTTCGGGACCAGACGCCGCCGTCTCAAGGCGGAACCTTGGCAGAAACCAATCTAGGGCTCCGGTAGAGCTGTTCTGCCGGGGATACTTCCCTCCTGGAGGGGGAAATAATCACCGCCGTCATCACCGACAACTCTCCCATCTTGGGGAGGGCTATCTTCATCAACATCTTCACCGGCACCATCTCCTCTCAAGCCCTAGTTCATCTCTTGTATCCAATCTTTGTACCCAAACCTCATATTGGTACCTGTGGGTTGCTAGTAGTGTTGATTACTCGTAGTTGATGCTAGTTGGTTTATTTGGTGGAAGATCATATGTTCAGATCCATTATGCATATTAATACCCTCTGATCATGAACAATATGATTTCTTGTGAGTAGTTACTTTTGTTCCTGAGGACATGGGAGAAGTCTTGCTATTAGTAGTCATGTGAATTTGGTATTCGTTCGATATTTTGATGAGATGTATGTTGTCTTTCCTCTAGTAGTGTCATGTGAACGTCGACTACATGACACTTCACCATTATTTGGGCCTAGAGGAAGGAATTGTGAAGTAATAAGTAGATGATGGGTTGCTAGAGTGACAGAAGCTTAAACCCTAGTTTATGTGTTGCTTCGTAAGGGGCTGATTTGGATCCACTTGTTTCATGATATGGTTAGGTTTACCTTAATATTTCTTTTGTAGTTGCGGATGCTTGCATTAGAGGTTAATCATAAGTGGGAGGCTTGTCCAAGTAAGGACAGCACCCAAGCACTGGACCACCCACATACCAAATTATCAAAGTACCAAACGCGAATCAGATGATCGTGATGAAAACTAGCTTGACGATAATTACCATGTGTCCTCGGGAGCGCTTTCCTTCATATAAGAGTTTGTCCAGGCTTGTCCTTTGCTACAAAAAGGATTGGGCCACCTTGCTGCACCTTATTTACTTTTACCTTTTGTTACTTATTACCAATTACCTTATCACAAAACTATCTGTTACCTATTATTTCAGTGCTTGCAGAAAATACCTTACTGAAAACTGCCTATCATTTCCTTCTGCTCCTCATTGGGTTTGACACTCTTACTTATCGAAAGGACTACGATAGATCCCCTAGACTTTTGGGTCATCAATGCTCTACGGGTGTCTCCAAAGGTGTTTGTGGTGTTGGCATAGATCAAGAATAGGATTTGTCACTCTGAGTGTTGGTGAGGTATCTCTGGGCCCTCTAGGAAATACACATCGTAATAAGCCTTGCAAGAAAATGACTAATGAGTTAGTCATGAGATGATGTATTACAGAACGAGTAAAGAGACTTGCCGGTGACGAGATTGAACTAGGTATGATGATACCGACGTTCGAATCTCAGGCAAGTAACATACCGATGACAAAGGGAACGACGTATGTTGTTATGCGGTTTGACAGATAAAGATATTCGTAGAATATGTGGGAACCAATATGAGCATCCAGGTTCCGCTATTGGCTATTAACCGGAGATGAGTCTCGGTCATGTCTACATAGTTCTTGAACCGATAGGGTCCGCACACTTAACGTTCGATGATGATCGGTATTATGAGTTTATGTGTTTTGATGCACCGAAGGTAGTTCGGAGTCCCGGATGTGATCACGGACATGACGAGGAGTCTCGAAATGGTCGAGACATAAAGATTGATATATTGGAAGGTTATATTCGGACACCGGAAGGGTTCCGGGGGTCACCGATTAAATACCGGAGTACCGGGAGGTTACCGGAACCCCCCGGGGAGCTAATGGGCCTTAGTGGGCTTTAGGGGAAAGAGAGAGAGGGGCTGGCTAGGGCTGGGTTGCGCGCCCCCCAAGCCTAGTCTGAGTTGGACTATGGGGAGGGGTGGCGCCCCCTCCTTCCTTCTCTTCCTCTCCTTCCCTTCCCCCTTCTCCTACTCCTACTAGGAAAGGGGAGTCCTACTCCTAGTGGGAGTAGGACTTCCTTGGCGCGCCTCCTCCTCCTAGGCCGGCCGCCCCCTCCCTCTCCCTCCTATATATACGTGGGGAGGGCACCCTTGGACACACATCAATTGTTCCTAGCCATGTGCGGTGCTCCCCTCCACAGTTACACACCTCGGTCATATTGTTGCAGTGCTTAGGCGAAGCCCTCCGCCGGTAACTTCATCATCACCGTCACCATGCCGCCGTGCTGACGGAACTCTCCCGCGACCTCAACTAGATCAAGAGTTTGTGGGACATCATCAAGTTGAACGTGTGCTGAACGCGGAGGTGACGTACGTCCGGTGCTTGGATCGGTTGGATCGCGAAGACGTTCGACTACATTAACCGCGTTACTAAACGCTTCCGCTTTCCGTCTACAAGGGTACGTAGACACACTCTCCCGCTCGTTCCTATGCTTCTCCTAGATAGATATTGCGTGATCGTAGGTAAAAAAATTGAAATACTACGTTCCCCAACAATTTACACACGCGAAACACTTAGGTTGACTTGACGAGCCTAGCATGTACAGACATGGCCTCGGAACACAAGAGACTGAAAGGTCAAACATGAGTCATACAGTAGATGTGATCAACATGGAGATGTTCACCATTGATGACTAGTCCGTCTCACGTGATGATCGGACACGGCCTAGTCGATATGGATCATGTATCACTTAGATGACTAGAGGGATGTCTATCTATGTGGGAGTTCTTTTAATAATTTGATTAGATGAACTTAATTATCATGAACTTAGTCTAAGATTGTCTTTACAATCTATCTTGTAGATCCAATGGCCCACGCTAATGTTACCCTCAACTTCAACGCGTTCCTAGAGAAAACCAAACTGAAAGATGATGGAAGCAACTATAAGGACTGGGTCCGTAACTTGAGGATCATCCTCATAGCTTCCAAGAAAGCATATGTCCTTGAAGCACTGCTAGGTGACGCACCCATTTCCCAGCAACTCAAGACATTATGAACGCCTAGCAGTCGTGTAGTGATGATTACTCCATGGTTCAGTGCGGCATGCTTTACAGCTTAAAATCGGGGCTCCAAAAGCGTTTTGAGCAACATGGAGCATATGAGATGTTCCAAGAGCTGAAAATGGTTTTCCAAGCTCATGCCCGGGTTGAGAGATATGAAGTCTCCAACAAGTTTTATAGTTGTAAGATGGAGGAAAATAGTTCTGTCAGCGAGCATATACTCGAAATGTCTGGGTTGCACAACCGCTTGTCTCAGCTGGGAATTAATCTTCCAAATGAGTCGATCACTGACAGAATCCTCCAATCACTCCCACCTAGCTACAAGAGCTTTGTGATGAACTGCAATATGCAAGGGATGGAGAAGTCCATTCCTGAGTTGTATTCAATGCTGAAATCAGAGGAGGAGGAGATCAAAAAGGAACATCAAGTGTTGATGGTGAATAGGACCACTAATTTCAAGAAAGGCAAGGGTAATAAGAACTTCAAGAAGGATGGCAGGGAGTTGCCGCGCTCGGTAAGCTAGTTGCCGGTAAGAAGCCAAAGAATGGACCCAAGCCTGAGACTGAGTGCTTTTATTGCAAGGGAAATGGTCTCTGGAAGTGGAACTGCCCCAAGTTCTTAGCGGATAAGAAGGCCGGAAACATCAAAGGTATATATGATATACATGTTATTGATGTGTACCTTACCAGCGCTCGTAGTAGCTCCTGGGTATTTGATACCGGTGCAGTTGCTCACATTTGCAACTCAAAACAGGAGTTGCGGAATAAGCGGAGACTGGCGAAGGACGAGGTGATGATGCACGTCGGGAATGGTTCCAAGGTAGATGTGATTGCCGACGGCACACTGCCTCTGCATCTACCTTCGGGATTAGTTTTAAACCTCAATAAAAGTTATTAAGTACCAGCTTTGAGCATGAACATTGTATCTGGATCTCGTTTGATGCGAGATGGCTACTCATTTAAATCCGAGAATAATGGTTGTTCTATTTATATGAGAGATATGTTTTATGGTCATGCCCCACTGGTCAATGGTTTATTTTTATTGAATCTCGAGCGTGATGTTACACATATTCATAATGTGAATGCCAAAAGATGTAAGGTTGATAATGATAGTCCCACATACTTGTGGCACTGCCGCCTTGGTCATATCGGTGTCAAACGCATGAAGAAACTCCATGCAGATGGACTTTTGGAGTCTCTTGATTATGAATCATTTGACACATGTGAACCATGCCTCCTCGGCAAGATGACCAAGACTCCGTTCTCTGGAACAATGGAGCGAGCAACTAACTTGTTGGAAATAATACATACTGATGTATGCGGTCAAATGAGCGTCGAGGCTCGCTGTGGCTATCGTTATGTTCTCACCCTCACTGATGACTTAAGTAGATATAGGTGTGTCTACTTAATGAAACACAAGTCTAAGACCTTTGAAAAGTTCAAGGAATTTCATAGTGAGGTAGAGAACCAACGTGACAGGAAAATAAAGTTCTTACGATCAGGTCATGGAGGAGAATATTTGAGTCCCGAGTTTGGCACGCACTTAAGGAAATGTGGAATTGTTTCACAACTTACGCCGTCTGGAACACCTCAGCGTAATGGTGTGTCTGAACGTCGTAATCGCACTCTATTGGATATGGTGCGATCTGTGATCTCTCTTGCCAATCTACCGCTATCATTTTGGGGTCATGCTTTAGAGACTGTCGCATTCACTTTAAATAGGGCATCATCTAAATCCGTTGGGACGACACCGTATGAATTATGGTTTGGGAAGAAACCTAAGTTGTCATTTCTGAAAGTTTGGGGATGCGATGCTTATGTCACGAAACTTTAACCTGAAAAGCTCGAACCCAAATTGGAAAAGTGCGTCATCATAGGATACCCTAAGGAAACTATTGGGTATACCTTCTACCTCAGATCTGAAGGCAAGATCTTTGTTGCCAAGAATGGATCCTTTCTGGAGAAAGAGTTTCTCTCGAAAGAAGTAAGTGAGAGGAAAGTAATACTTGATGAGGAGATTGTACCCCCTCTTGAACCGGAGAGTAGCGCAGCGCAGGAAGATGTTTCTGTGGTGCTTGCACCGACTAGAGAGGAAGTTAATGATGATGATCATGAAACTTTGGATCAAGTTGCTAATGAAATTCGTAGGTACACGAGGACACATTCCACACCAGAGTGGTACGGCAACCCTGTCCTGGAAATCATGTTGTTAGAAAATGGTGAACCTTCGAACTATGAAGAAGTGATGGTGGGCCCAGATTCCAACAAATGGCTTGAAGCCATGAAATCTGAGATAGGATCCATGTATGATAAGAAAGTATGGACTTTGGTGGACTTTCCCCATGATCGGCAAGCCATAGAGAACAAGTGGATCTTTAAGAAGAAGACTGACGCGGATGGAAATGTGACCATCTATGATGCTCGGCTTGTCACTAAAGGTTATCGAAAAGTTCAAGGAATTGACTACGATGAGACTTTCTCACCCCTAGTGATGCTGAAGTCCGTCCGAATCATGTTAGAAATTTCCGCATTCTATGATTATGAGATCTAGAAAATGGACGTCAAAATGGCATTCCTTAACGGTTTCTTTAAGGAAGAGTTGTATATGATGCAGCCGGAAGGTTTTGTTGATCCTAAGAATGCTAACAAGGTATGCATGCTCCAGCGCTCTATCTATGGGTTGGTGCAAGCATCTCGGAGTTGGAACATTCGCTTTGATGATGTGATCAAAGTGTTTGGGTTTATACACACTTTGGAGAAGCATGTATTTACAAGAAAGTGAGTGGGAGCTCTGTAGCATTTCTCATATTATATGTGGTTGACATATTGTTCATGGGAAATGATATAGAACTTTTGGAAAGCATAAAGGCCTACTTGAATAAGTGTTTTTCAATGAAGGACCTTAGATAAGTTGCTTGTATAATAGGCATCAAAATCTATAGAGATAGATCGAGACACCTCATTGGTCTTTCACAAAGCACATACCTTGATAAGATATTGAAGAAGTTCGATATGGACAAGTCCAAGAAGGGGTTCTTGCCTGTTTTGCAAGGTGTGAGATTGAACGCAACTCAATGCCCGACCTCGGCAAAAGATAGAGAAAAGATGAGTGTCATCCCCTACGCCTCGGCCATATGCTCTATTATGTATGTCATGTTGTGTACCAGACCTGATGTGAACCTTGCCATAAGTTTGGTAGGGAGGTACCAAAGTATGGAACACTGGACAGCGGTCAAGAATATCCTGAAGTACCTGAAAAGGACTAAGGACATGTTTCTCGTTTATGGAGGTGATGAAGAGCTCGTCGTAAAGGGTTACGTCGATGCTAGCTTTGACACAGGTCCGGATGGCTCTAAGTCACAAACCGGATACATACATAATTTGAATGGTGGGGCAGTTAGCTGGCGCAGTTGCAAGCAAAGCGTCGTGGTGGCATATACATGTGACATAGATATTTGTAAAGTACATACGGATCTGAATGTCGCAGATCCGTTGACTAAACCTCTTCCATGAGCAAAACATGATCAGCGCCAGAACTCTATGGGTGTTCGACTCGTCACAATGTAACTAGATTATTGACTCTAGTGCAAGTGGGAGAATGTTGGAAATATGCCCTAGAGGCAATAATAAAATGGTTATTATTATATTTCCTTGTTCATGATAATTTTCTATTGTTCATGCTATAATTGTATTAACCGGAAACCGTAATACATGTGTGAATACATAGACCAGAACGTGTCCCTGGTGAGCCTCTAGTTGACTAGCTCGTTGATCAATAGATGGTTATGGTTTCCTGACCATGGACATTGGATGTCATTGATAACGGGATCACATCATTAGAGAATGATGTGATGGACAAGACTCAATCCTAAGCACAGCACAAGATCGAGTAGTACATTTGCTAGAGCTATTATAATGTCAAGTATAATTTCCTTAGACCATGAGATTGTGCAACTCCCGGATACCATAGGAATGCTTTGGGTGTATCAAACGTCATAACATAATAGGGTGGCTATAAAGGTGCACTACAGGTATCTCCGAAAGTGTCTGTTGGGTTGGCACGAATCGAGGCTGGGATTTGTCACTCCGTATGACGGAGAGGTGTCTCTGGGCCCACTCGGTAATGCGTCATCATAATGAGCTCAATGTGACTAAGGAGTTAGTCACGGGTTCATGTGTTATGGAACGAGTAAAGAGACTTTCCGGTAATGAGATTGAACAAGGTATAGGGATGCCGACGATGGAATCTCGGGAAAGTAACATACCGTTGGACGAAGGGAATTGTATACGGGATTGATTGAATCCCCGACATCATGGCTCGTCCGATGAGATCATCGTGGAACATGTGGGATCCAATATGGGTATCCATATCCCACTATTGGTTATTGGTCGGAGAGGTGTCTCGGTCATGTCTGCATGGTTTCCGAACCCGTAGGGTCTACACACTTAAGGTTCGGTGATGCTAGAGTTGTAACGGGAAATTGTATGTGGTTACCGAAGTTGTTCGGAGTCTTGTATGACATCCCGGACGTCACGAGGAGTTCCGGAATGGTCCGGAGGTAAAGATTTATATATGGGAGGTCCTATTTTGGCCACCGGAAAATGTTCGGGATTTTTCGGTATTGTACCGGGAAGGTTCTAGAAGGTTCCGGAGTGGGGCCCACCTGCATGGGGGGGCCCACATGAACGTGGGAAGTGGGGGCAAGGCCCCACACCACTGGTCAAGGCACACCAAGATCCCCCCTTAGAAGGAATAAGATCATATCCCAAAGGGATAAGATCAAGATCCCTAAAAAGGGGGATAACAATCGGTGGGGAAGGGAAAGGATGGGATTTCTTTCCTCCCACCTTTGCTAATGCCCCAATGGACTTGGAGGGCAAGAAACCAGCCCCCTCCACCCCTATATATAGTGGGGAGGTGCATGGGAGCTACAAGCCTTCACCTGGCGCAGCCCTCCCCCCTCTCCAACTCCTCCTCCTCCATAGCGCTTGGCGAAGCCCTGCCGGAGAACCGCAAGCTCCACCACCACGCCATCATGCTGCCGGAGCTCTCCCTCAACTTCTCCTTCCCCCTTTCTGGATCAAGAAGTAGGAGACGTCCCCGGGTTGTACGTGTGTTAAACGCGGAGGTGTCGTCCGTTCGGCACTTGAACCGGATCTTCCGCAATTTGAATCGCCGCGAGTACGACTCCATCAACCGTGTTCTTGTAACGCTTCCGCTTAGCAATATTCAAGGGTATGAAGATGCACTCCATCTCTCTCGTTGCTAGCATCTCCTAGATTGATCTTGGTGACTCGTAGAATTTTTTGAATTATTACTACGTTCCCCAACAGAACCTTTCATCCTAGGCCAACCTGTTCTTCGGGCGTCGTCTCCTTACCGAAGTTTGGCCTGATCCGGAGGGCTAAAAGAAGAAAGAGTGTTAGTATATGTACATACAAAACAATTAATGCATCTAGTTAGGATAGGCTTAATTAATATATATATACCTCGCCGAACATTGCAATAGTTAAGGCTCCAACATCGGCGGAGCATCATATCATCCCTCCTCCGTTCGATCACCGGAGCCGTCATGATATCCTCCCTCATCCATTCGATAACTGGAGTCATCATCCTCTTTGTCCTCATGATCAATGTCATTGAGAAACAACAAGGTGATATCACCTCCGTCGCAGATTATATCCCCCAACAAGTCTTCTTTTTCTAAGTCTATGTCCATACTTTCTGCAAATATTACAACATGGCAATATACAACCATGAGAGATGGATTTGTGGCAAACATAGACCTAATCACAACAATGAATCATGCATATATGAGCAATGGATTAGTCGCAAACATCATGCAAATTTATCGGGGGTTATACTTTCGAGAGAGGATACTTTGCGGACCGCCTCTCTCATGCATGTCCGACGTCCCCCCTCATGTCGAAGTTATCGGGGTTATACTTTCGGGAGAGGACACTTTGCAAAAAAAATGGTCTTCAATTTGAATTCCCGATAGATTTACGAACAATCGCTATATGATATTATTGTTCGGTTCACTCAGGTAAGACCGGTGAATTAGACGTCAATAGTATTATACATAACAACGGTGCTATATGATATTATTGTTGTAGCATTATATATAAGACCCCACCCACCAACTTTGACAAACGGGTAGGGGCGGGAGGGGGTAGGAGATCAACAGCGGTAACGCTCTTTCTTCTAGGCTTTGGGTGGCCTCGAGAGTTGGTCGGGCGAGCGGACCGAGAGTAAATTGAAGTTATGAGTTGTTACTCCCTCTATAACCATAGTAAATTTCATTATCGTCATGCCCATTTAGTAAAGTTGCCTCCCCGATTTTAACTAAGTAAGTTTTAACCAAGTCTATAGTAAAACTTGGTAACTTAGTAAATTTTAACTAATTTCTATGAACAAAAAATTCATCATATGAACATTTTCTATATACATCCATACATACATACATACATACATGGACCAAAAAAATTCATCATATGAACATTTTCTATATACATCCATCCATACATACATACATGGACAAAAAATCTATGAACAATTTTTTTAACTAAGTTAGGAGGCGGCTAAGCAGAGGAGAGCAGGGGCGACGGGGGAGGCGCCAGCAGCATACGGTAAGGGGGATGGAGCTCACTGGGGGCTTTGGCGTCGGGGTAGGGAGCAGGTGCGGGCGTCGGGGCAGGGCTCAGAAGCATCAGGGCAGGGAGCGGCGGCCGGCGTTGGGGGCGAGGGACGGCGTCAGGGCAAAGACAGTGATGAGGAGCGGTCGGAGCAGCCTGGCGGCATCGGTGGTGCTCGGCGTCAAGGGGAGGAAGAGATTGGAAAACGGTAAATGTTGCTTATATAGCCCCCCTCCCCCTGCCCTTTAGTCCCGGTTGGTGGCTCCAACCAGGACTAAAGTCCCCCATTTCATCCCGGTTGGAGCCACCAACCGAGACTAAAGGTCAATTTCAGCAGCCCAAAGGGCGGGAAGCACAACCCTTTAGCCCCGGTTGGTGGCTCGAACCGGGTCGAAAGGGGGGCCTTTAGTCCCGGTTGGAGCCACCAACTGGGACTGAAGGGTTGTGCTGCCGCAGCCAAAAGTTTAGTCCTACCTCGCTAGTTGAGAGGAGCTCGGAGTGATTTATAAGTGCTGCTGCGGCTACCCTCTCGAGCTCCACTCTAATGCAGGTAGTACATGCCTATTTCCCGCCCTGTTGAGCCTGCTTGCACTAGGGGCCTGCATCCTGGCCCATTTGTAGGGTTTCTAGTCGTATGCACGCAGTGGTGGCTTAGCATGCGGGCATTTTTTTTGCATATGTTATGTTTTAAAAAATTGCTATTTTTTGCATATGTTATTTTTAGTTATAATATTTTAGTTGCATAAATTTAATATAATTTTAGTTGCATAAATTTAATATAATTTTAGTCGCATATTTTTTTATTGATTCTTTTTAGTTGATTCCTTTTGCTATTAGAGTTTTATAAAAGCTATTTAGTTTGCTATTAAAGTTTTTAACAAAAAGTACGTTATGAAAATTCTCTTTACTATTAAATTTTTTAACAAAAAATACTTTGATATTTTCTGTTAATATCATTTAGATTCTTTTTAGTTGATTATTTTTGCTATTGAAGAATATTGTACTTTTGTTTTAGTTGATCATAAGTAAATATTTTAATTGATTCTTTTTAGTTCATTCTTTTTGTTATTAGAGTTTTATAAAAGCTTTTTAGTTCATTCTTTGAGTTAAATGACCCTGAAATTGAAAAGCGCTACAAATGAACTCTGAAAAGGTTGAAACTTGGCATGGTATCATAATTTCACCACATAGCATGTGCTAAAAATTTGAGAGGGTTACGGGAAAAACTAGATGCACTTCGTGTACAAACTGAACAATCTCTTTCGAAGTATCAGGGTTTCAGACGAAAACTCATCTATTACAAAAATAATTTAATTTTTAACATATTTTAACTCTAGACTTTTTGTGCGTTCAATATGCACCATTCAAAGGCACGTCATTAATTTTCAACCCTTTTCCGACTTCATTTGCTATTTTTCATGCAGTTAATGATATATTTGAGCTAAATGACCCTGAAATTGAAAAGCACTACAAATGAACTCTGAAAAGGTTGAAACTTGGCATGGTATCATAATTTCACCCACGTAGCATGTGCTATAAATTTGAGAGGGTTACGGGAAAACTAGATGCTTCATGTACAAACTCGACAGTCTCTTTCGAAGTATCAAGGTTTCGGACGAAAACTCATCTATTACAAAAGAGATTTCATTTCTTGACATGTAAATGCAGTGATATTCTAGATCAAAACCATCATCAGAATAGTTGTGGAGAGAAAGTCCTCACCTTTTCTTCGATTGTGTCCCTTGCTTATTGCGCTGTAACCATGGATAATCTTCATCGTTTAACAAGATGCTTGGGTTAGCCTTCACTTTGAAGGGAGGAATTTCATGAAACTTTTCATAATCTTTAGACATGTTTGTCTTGCCCTCCACTCCCACGATATTTATTTTCCCTGAAAGAACTATGTTGCGCTTTGGCTCATCGTATGATGTATTCGCTTCCTTATATTTTCTTTTTTCTCGGTTTGGTAGACGTGTCCTTCACATAGAAAACATGTGCCACATCATTGGCTAGGATGAATGTTTCATTTGTGTGCCCAAGATTGTTGAGATCCACTGTTTTCATTCCGTACTGTGGGTCTACTTGTACCCCGCCTCCTGACAGATTGACCCATTTGTGCCGAAACAAAGGGACCTTAAAATCATGTCCATAGTCAAGTTCTCATATGTCCACTATGTAACCATAATATGTGTCCTTTCCCCTATTGGTTGCTGCATCAAAGCGGACACCACTGTTTTTGTTGGTGCTCTTTTTATCTTGGGCGATCATGTAAAATGTATTCCCATTTATCTCGTACCCTTGGTAAGTCAATACAGTCGAAAATGGTGTCATGGCCAACAAGTACAACTCATCTCCAACAATGTTGTTACCCATGAGATGTGTTTGCAACTAACTGCTGAAAGTCCTGATGTGTTCACATGTAATCCAGTCGTCAGACTACTCCGGGTGTTTGGATCGTAGAATATTCTTGTGTTCATTGACATATGGGGTCACCAAGGTAGAATTCCGTAGAACTGTGTAGTGCGCTTGAGCCCAATAATGCTCGTCCCTACATATTATTGAATCTGCTCCTAGCGTGCCTTTTCCAGTCAGTCTCCCCTCATACCACGACTAAGGGACACCAATCGAATTAAGGTCAAGAATAAAGTCAACACAAAACATAATGACCTCCTCTGTTTGAAGGCCCTTGGAGATGCTTCCTTATGGCCTAGCATGGTTACGAACATATTTCTTTAAGACTCCCATGAACCTCTCAAAGGGGAACATATTGTGTAGAAATACATGACCCGGAATGGCAATCTCGTCGACTAGGTGAACTAGGACGTGTGTCATAATATTGAAGAAGGATGGTGCGAACACCAACTCGAAACTGACAAGACATTGGACCAAATCATTCTGTAACCTTTATAGGAATTCTGGATCGATTACCTTTTGAGAGATTGAATTGAGGAATACACATAGCTTCACAATGGCTAATCAAACATTTTATGGTAGAAGCCCCCTCAATGCAACCGAAAGCAGTTGCGTCATAATCACGTGGCAGTCATGAGACTTTAGGTTATGGAATTTTTTTTCTCTGCCATATTTATTATTCCCTTTATGTTCAACGAGAAGGCAGACGAGACCTTGATACTGAGCAGGCATTCAAAGAAGATTTATTTCTCTGCTTTGGTAAGAGCGTAGCTGGCAGGACCTTGATACTGCTTTGGATGCATGTTGTCGTTTTCGTTCACACGTTGCTGGTCCTCCCGTGCCTTCGGTGTATCTTTTGTCTTCCTGTGATGCCCCCGATTTGATCGTACACTAATGATGCACACAAATGTGTACGACCAAGATCAGGGACTCACTGGAAGATATCACAACACAGCTCTAGACACAAATTAAAAACAATACAAGCTTTATATTACAAGCCAGGGGCCTCGAGGGCTCGAATACAACAGCTCGAGTAGACAAGAGTCAGCAGAAGCAATAATATCTTAGTACAGACATAAGTTAAACAAGTTGCCTTAAGATGGCTAGCACAAATGTAGAAATGATCGAAGAGGCAAGGCCTCCTGCCTGGGACCTCCTAACTACTCCTCGAAGCCGAACTCCACGTAGAAACATCCTCGGGGATCTTCTGGGTCCTGGACTCCACCATCTGGTTGCATCATCCGAGAAGAGAGGAAAAAGCAGGAAAAGGGGGAGCAAAGCAACCGTGAGTACTCATCCAAAGTACTCGCAAGCAAGGATCTACACTACATATGCAATGATGTATGTGTAAAGGGGGTAATATCTATGGACTATACTGCAGAATGCCAGAATAAGAGGGGGATAGCTAATCCAATCGAAGACTATGCTTCTGGCTACCTCCATCTTGCAGCAGTAGATGAGAGTAGCTAGAAAGTAACAAGTATCCTCGCTTCTTGCAGCCTCCGTCTTGTAGCAGTAGAATAGAATAGATGGTAAGTTCACCAAGTAACAACGTATAGCATAATCTTATCTGGCGATCCTCCCCTCGTCGCCCTGTGGGAAAGTGATCACCGGGTTGTATCTGGAACTTGTCTGGGTGTGTTTTATTAAGTATCCAGTGCTAGTTGTCATGAGGTTGGAGTACAACTCCTGGTCGTCCTTTTACCGAGGGACACGGCTATTCGAATAGATTAACTTCCCTGCATGGGTGCACCACATTACCTAGCACGCTCGATCCCATTTGGCCGGACACACTTTCCGAGGTCATGCCTGGCCTCGGAAGATCAACACGTCGCAGCCCTACCTAAGCATAGCAGAGAGGTCAACACGCCAGTCTAAGTCCTAAGCGCACAGGGGTCTAGGCCCATCGCCCAATGCACACCTGCGCGTTGCGAGGGCGGCCGGTAAGCAGACCTAGCCGCTCCTAATACCAGAGCGGCGTTCCAGTCCAATACGATGCGCGCCGCTAAGTCGCTGACGTCAAGAAGGCTTCGGCTGATACCACGACGTCGAGTGCCCATGTAGCTGGTTAGTGTGTATAGGCCAATGGCCAGACTCAGATCAAATACCAAGATCTCGTTAAGCGTGTTATTATGAAATAACCGCGGACAACGACCAGGGCCAGGCCCACGTGTCTCCTAGGTGGTTGTCGTGGATTTCGCACGGCAGATGTCCTAGCAAAAGGACTTAGTCGTGTGGCCATCGCTTCGGGTTAGCTCAAAGGGGTTAAAGCGGACAAAGGACACAGGGATTTTATACTAGTTCGTCCCCTTCGATGAAGGTAAAAGTCTACGTCTAGTTTGGTGTGGTATTGCTTGGGCTTCGATGACCAGGGAGCGAATCCGCTTTGCCTGTGTCTCGAGTTGTTGTTTCTCGTCCTGAACCGTCGCCGGGTCGTCCCTTTATATAAGAGGTGACGCCCGGCCCGGTTTACAGAGTCCCGAGGCCGGCTCATAAACGTGTCCGCCCTGGTCTCTGCTCTTTCTATCTTACATCCCAAGTTACATAGTATGACGGTTTACAAATTATGGGCCCTAAGCCTCTTGGGCTACAATCTTTTAATTCATACTCCTCGGGGCTTCTGATAATATAATCTTGATGACTTAAACTGGACCCTCCTGGCCGGTTTATATCTGGTAGTAATATCTCTGACATTAGGCCCCAGATTGATTTGAATTTGTTCATGTCAATCTCCAAAGTCTTGTACAGCTTTTCCTTTCTGCGGCCTCAATATGCTTGGTAAACCGGCATGACGTCATCCCCTCGAGTCGCTTTAAACCACCGTGATGTCATCTGCGCATTTAATGCATGTACCTGTTATTTTACCTTTATTTATTAAGGCTCCTAAGATCGAGGCGACAGCTCGATCTATATCCGATTTTTGGTCTCCTCGATTCCCGCGCTTGCCGTTTTATCTCCTCGGCCTATAAATAGGGCCGAGGGCCATCTCTTTATCCCTCTTCGCTTTCTTCTTCCTCTGACCTCCAGCGCCCAAGCTCCGCCGCTGTTCTCGAGCTCATCGTCTTCACCAAGCCCGGCCGCTGCATCAACCTGAACGGGTCTAGAGTTTCACCGCCGTCCTTCTGCTTCTGCTACCTCAGGTATGTTCATTCCTTCTTCCATGTAGATCTCAGTTCTAGGGTTTCTTAGGAGCTCGCCCACGAACCCTTGTTCTTCGCAGTTCATCACCATAGGCAGTTCTTAGCTGTAGACGTAAAACTTTTTTAGATCGACCTTTGCATGCATACTCCGCTCCATTTTCACAAACTTAGGTCCCCCAATACTGCTAGTTAGATTGGATCTGTAAAGAACTTTCGCTGCCCCTGGATATAATCTTAATTATCTTTGAGTTTTCCGCCTGCTGTAGATCCATATTTCGTTGCTGCTCGTGCTAAAGTTGTTTTCCACACTTTAGATCTATATCATGTTTACACACGCCGTCGGTTCAACCTTGAATCTGCATCTCACATGCCCGTGCTGACGGTTTAGCTTTAGATCTGCACCTCACCTGCCTGTAATTGGCGGTTTAACTTTTCACTTCTAAGCTTCATAATTCGGTAGCTGTCTCGTTCATACTTGTTCCGGATCAGTAGATACCATTAGTCCCTTGCTTAAACCATCAATTAGATCAAATATCTTCATAGGACATGCTGGTTTATATCTAGTGGATCATAAACCGGATCTTGTATTGTATTTTTCAGCATTCCCCCTTTGAAAAAGATGACTTCTGCGGCTAAACAGTTCGTCGCTTGCAACTGGGTCCCATCCTGGATTACCGAGGATGACTTAGTAAAGGTGGCCTCAATCGGCGGTTTAGGTCCAAAAGAGGTTCTGCACTGGTGGGCCCCTGAGAAAGAGTGCCCTCCTCAGCCTGAGGAAGGAGAAACCATCGTCTTTTTTGATCACCTGGCTCGGGGCTTTAGCCCTCCCGGTTGAAAGTTTTTCCGCGACGTTTTAGCCGACTTTCAACTCCATCCACAAGACATAGGCCCCAATTCGATATCAAACATCTGCAATTTCCAAGTCTTCTCAGAAGCCTATCTGCAAGAGGAACCATCCGTAGAGTTATTCCGGGACTTCTTCCATCTGAATCGCCGGACTGAATTCCATGACGGGCCCAATATTGAACTCGGTGGTATGAGCATCCAGAAGAGGAAAGATGTCAGCTTTCCTCACGCCACTCTTCACAGCCATCCCAAGGAGTGGAATCAGACCTGGTTCTACTGCAAGGACACTTCACCAGAGGGAGAGAATCCACTGCCGGGTTACCGCCCTTATCGTCTGACAGCGGATCACCCTTTCCCGCAACGTCTGAGTGCCCAAGACCGGGCTCGATATGCCCCCCAACTTTCAAAACTCAGGGCTTTTGTTGCCAATGGTTTAACCAGGGTTGACTTTGTCTGCTGCTGGCTCTCTTGGAGCATTCTCCCGTTAAGCCGGCGTTCCGGCTTAATGTGCGAGTATACCAGCAATCCGAAGGACCCTCAACATCACATAGCTATGGTGCTTCCAGACAATGAAGTTACTGAGTCTGCTAAGAAGATGTTGAATATTCCTCTGGAGGACTGCAGCCGGACCGGTTTAGCACCCTTCTCTTTGTTTTAATCCGTCCATATTACTTGTCTTCAATATACTTTATTCCTTCATACAGGCCAATGACCCCTTCTGGAAGCGGAAAAACCCAAGATAAACCGGCAAAGCCATCTCGCAAGAAGAGTTTGGCCGTGAAGAAACACAAGAAAAGGCATGCTGCTGCTTCCGGTTCAAATCCCGAGGAAGATGATCCGGCTTCTGAGGTACTGCTTGGTTATTACACCTTTTAACTTTCCTTTGTTTGTATTTATATTAACAATGTCTTTTCCCAGGATCCGGCGGAGGGGAGTAAAGCGGATGAAGTTGAGGTAATCTCTCTTTCCTCTGATTCAGAACCATTACCACCCAAAGTTCGTCGGGTAGCCCGGAAATATCCATTTTCTCACCCTTATGCTCAACTAGATCCCCATTTTCTTTTGAAGAAGCAGCAACATGAGGCTCATCGGACGACACGCCACAATGGTCACGTGGTCGAATCAACCGGATTAATCCATACTCCGGCTCAAAGACGCCGCTCAGAGGTTTTGCTTACCCCAACCACTCTTCATCCCAAAGCAGGCCTTATTCGTAAACCTCGTAAACCGTCTGATCCAAACTATCAGGAAACTCCTCTATCTTCTTCTGGCGAGTCAACTGCCACCCAAGTCTCGGTGCTCAAGACCATTCCTGGGTAAGTCATCTTTCAGCATATCCGGTTTATCTTTTCCTTTTTGACTTGTGATTTTCATTATTCCTTAAACTTTTCAGTTTGCCCAAGCCTAGCAAGAAGGCAAAGTTGAATAAACCAATGACCGAGAACATCACCGCTGATCCGGCAGAAGATCCTGAAGCTGCCAATGCTCTGGAGGAAAATGTTGAAGTTCAGCACGATGATCTTTCCCCTATAGATCACGAAGATCTTGCTGCTCCGAGGGGTGATGCTATGGAGAACACTACTGAACTGGCCAGCCCTGTCCGGGTTAGTCCTCCTCGGGCTAGTCTGGCTCCTGTCAGTCCGGTGCAGACCAATCCCGCTGCTGCTGCTGATCCCCCCAGGCCAACTGCTGCCTCGCTAGATGAAGTTGAGATTACTGGAATAAGCTTTACCACTCCCGTGGAGCCTGTCATCTTGGCCAGACACACCGCTAAGGAGGAGGTTCTTCAGAAGGATAAGGGTAAGTGGAGCACAGATCTGTCTAGCTATGCTCCACTTAGCGCCCAGGAGCTTCATTCTGGGTATCTAAACTGGCTCTTCACCAGCCGCGACCACGAGGTCGGTTTGGTAAACTTGATGAAGGAAAAATATGAGGTAACTTCTTTCCCTTTGCCTTTCATTTCTGCTTGTAACTTGTAGTTGTACCTTTAGTCCCTTGTAGCCCCCAAGTGCCGGTTTAGCCTTCAGGGTAAATCGGGGCTTTGGTAGATTAACTAGAATAGCTTGATTTGCACCTGTAGCCCCCAAGGGCCGGTTTACTCCACTATGGGTGAATCGGGACTTCTACTATGTTTGAGAATGACCTTACATTAGCCCCCAAGTGTCAAGGACATAACTTGTTATGTGCTTGGGACTTGTTTGAAAAAGTTGCTTTCTTTTACTTCAATTGTACATTAGCCCCCAAGTGTCGAGTGCATAACTTGTTATGTGCTTGAGACTTGTAATTGAACTGTCTTCATGAATATCTGATATTTTCTATTCTCTGCAGACTGATTTGAACCGGAGGGCTTCGGAGATAACTGAACTCCGGAATAGCATGTCCTTCCAAGAAACTGCTTCGACTAAAGTCAAGGAGGAACTTACCCTTGCTTTAGCCAGTATGGAGAAGCTCAAGAAAGATTTTGAAGTGGAGCGGTCCACTTGGGAGGTACAAAAGGCTGCTTTAGAGAAAAGAGCCAAGGATGCTGAGGCTGCTCTTAACCCGGTGACGGAGGAGTTATCCGGGTTAAGGCAGCATATAGACGATATGACGTCTGCCATCTTCGGTAAGTACTTGTTTTCATACGCTTGATCCTTGCTATCTTATACTGCTCCAGCTTAACTCGTCACTTATACACAGGGAGGCGCGTGACTCGTCTTGGGGATGATGTACGGAAGAAGCTGAAGGCAGCTTACACCTTGGTGGAACAACTCTATGCTGGTGCTTAGAGGGCCATAAGTGCTATTTCACATAATAAATCGGTGCCAACCACCATCCAAGGTACTCTGGAGAAATTGTCCATCTTGCCTACCCGACTTGTTGAAGTGAAGAAATCTTTTGCAAGAGCTGGTTCCCTCATGGCGTTAACCCGGGCCAAGGCATGGGTTCCCGATTTTGATTCGACGGAGGCCATGAATGGTTACCCCAGTATGAAAGAAGACGGGTCAGCCTTCTCCGCTGAAGATCTTCGTGCTTTGACCAAAGACATGCTCCCTCTTGCCAGTAAGCTTGCTGATGAAGCGGACTTAACAAGGTATCATCCGGGTTATGATCTAGAGAATGTGCGGGTGGAGCGGCCATCTTATGACATCAAAAATCTGATTCCACCCATTCGTAAGCAGACCTTCGCTCCTGACATTGAACCGTCAGAACTTATAAACGATGAAGTATATTTCCGCGCCCTTGCCAAGATTGATTGGAGCACCCCTGATTTCCAGCAAGTGCCAGAAGTCGTCGAAGAACCGGAGCAAGCTGACCCTCAGTCTTCACAGCGAGCCGAAGAAGAATCCTAAACCGGCTCCGGTTTATTCTTATGTGTTGAATACTTTGCGAGAAACTGATATTCTTTTTGGGCCTGCCAGTGCCTTGTAATAGAATAGTTGAAATATTGTCTTTGTCCCACTCTATCCTTCATGGCATTACTTCGTTTGGCAATTCCTAAATTATCTCCTGCTTGCAATGCTTTGACAGTTTATATTACCTGTGTCTGCATGAACAAAGCTAAAAAATGTCCTGGCGGTTTACCACCGGACGGGTTATACTGCCCAGACACATGATTTAAGTAAATAACTTGAACTGTGTAAAAATAGAAACACGCGTCGTACATGCGATTAAGTGTATATATAAACCTTAACCCGGCAGGATCAATCCAAGGCATGAGTGTTGATGACTTACTTGACTCTTTGTTGGTTTGTCATGAAGGCCGATCCGGGTTATAATGAACGCCGGTTTAACTAGTACCGGTGTTCATGACCCAGACTATAGCTTTGTAAATACAGATGTAGTGACAACTTTGTAGTTATCCGATCTTGAATCAATGGACTTGGTTGAAAAACCAATGACCTTGAAGATAAAGATTTGAGAAAACATAAAAAATGAAAAATAAAGTTTTTTGGGCAAATAAGACCATGTAGTCGAGGCTTTTTACGAGCTGCGAGGCTCCAAATTCGAGGCTTTTTATGAGCTGCCAGGCTACTGTCATTAACCATTTTAGCAAAGCCTGTTAAGATGATCCGCAATCTTTAACCAAATCATCAATGTCAAATGTTACCAATGTTCAAAATCTCATAAAGATTTTGGCTTGTGTAATCACTTGATGATCGTCAATTTAACGTGACCAAGTTCAGGGTCTCAAAGGATTGACTTGTGATACGTTCGACGGGTCATACCAGGTTTACCTGGACGGCGCGATTTACTTGATGCAGGCAGGTTAATCCGGGGTTTTAGGTGTATACACCGGGCTTCCAAGCCGTGTTCACTACAAGAGTTTTCAACTCACTGATGAACTTGCATCAGGAGCTCCCAGGTAGCGTGTGAGCATTGCTCGTCGGGGTATATGTTTGAGTTGTGCTAGGCATCAAAACCCTCTTTTGCCCCTCATCATCATGTGGAAACTGCCGAAGCAACCAGAGCAGTGCTCTTATGATGGTCTTCATATGGCCGTCGGTTTAAGAGGCCATGGGAAACTTCCTTGCCCACGAAAGCCCCCATGTGATTCTTTTTTGTACAGAGAAGACGGCTGATTCCTTGATTTATCAAGGGCGCCGGTTTTAAGAGGCCATAGAAAACTCCCTTGCCCATGGAAGTCCCCATGTGATACTCTTATGAAAAGGATGGCTAATTCCCCGGTTTACTGGGGGCTCCGGTTTATTTTATTAATCATAATATATACATTGTACATAAAGCGGAGCCAATGGCTCAAGTATAGTAAGGTCGAAGAAGAGCGATGTTCCACGGCCGCTTGGTCTCCTCCTCCGCCGTGCGTGAGTCCTTATGTTCTCGAACATCGACGAGGTAGTATGATCTGTTGTGCAGGTTCTTGCTGACCACAAAGGGCCCTTCCCAAGGTGGGGATAGCTTGTGCATATCTGTCTGGTCTTGGATGAGCCGAAGCACCAGATCTCCTTCTTGAAACGTCCTGGTTTTAACCCGGCGGCTGTGGTATCGGCGCAAGTCTTGTTGGTAAATCACCGATCGAGCTGCTACCATGTCCCGTTCCTCGTCCAGCCGGTCCAGAGCGTCTTGTCTTGCTTGTTCATTATCCGCTTCAACATAAGCCGCCACACGCGGCGAGTCATGACGGATATCGCTAGGGAGGACCGCTTCAGCTCCATATACCATGAAGAAAGGCGTGTACCCTGTAGATCTGTTAGGTGTAGTGTTGATGCTCCAAAAGACAGAAGGCAACTCCTCCACCCAACAACCCGGTATTTGATGGGCCTCGAACCCCTCGTTGGATTACCCCAAGTGGAAGGTGTAAGATGCAGTAAGTAGAAGTGTTTTCCCCTAGCAAAGATGCAAGGATCGAATCCCCAGAGACTCCTAGGTTCAACAGGTAGGTGTCAACCGCTAACGGCGCAATTAGCAATCAACGTGGACCTGCACACAGATACAAATAACTTTGCTCCCAACGAGTACAGAGAGGTTGTCAATCTCTCCGGCCTTGTAGTTCACAAAGGGTTAAAAGCAATATGATAGTAGTGATAGATAGTGTTTTGCAATAGTAAGTAAAATAGCGAAAAGTAAATAGTGTATGTGATCAATGATGGTAATATGGACCGGAGTCACATGATGTTCACTAGTGATGTCTCTCTCCCAAAAGACGATAAAATAGCTATGTGAGGTAACAAATTACAGCTGGGCAATTGACAGGACCACGAACGCAAACCAATGCTGACTACATTACAAGAAAGGTTGAGGTTCAAAGCATGGGCGGTACGCCAAAGTAAGTAGACCGAAATCCATCTGCATCTACTACTAATCATCCACCTTGAGATATCTATCCAGAACATCTCGCTGGTATTAAGTTGCGAGTCCCACCCATAGTGTAAACTCAATGCAACAGACAACTGCATTAAAAGAACTTTGCGTAAAGTAAACAATCCTTGCACCCGCGGGCACAAGCACTGTTGTTTTCCCCCTTGTGGCAACAGCACATCCCCTAGACTAATGTTTCTGTCACTCAAGCTAGTCATCGAGGGGCATGAACCCACAATCGAGCATAACGTTCCCTCTTGGAGTCACTACTTACTACTTGGCCAAAGCAATAAATAACAATGGAGAATATGCAAGAATTACTTATGAACTAAAATATAAAAGAGGTGAATCAAATATATTACTCAAGATCAATCTGAACATAATCTCATAATCCATCGGATCCCAGCAAACTCAACATAGCAACAGCATAAAGATTACATAGGTGCCTCGATCATGTAGGGCAGCTCACGAGGACTAATTAGTGAAGCACAAGAACGGGAGGAGAACATCACATAGCTACTGGTCATGGACTCATGGTCCAAGGGAGACTACTCACGAGTCATCCGGGAGGCGTCCATGGTGGTGGAGAAGCTCCCGGTGGTGATCCTCCCCTCCGGCAGGGTGCCGGGAAGAGTTCTCCTGGTGCTCCCGATCTTGGAAGCGGCGGCGGCGGTGGAACAGAGATGGGATCGCGAAAAGAAGTCCTGCTTCAAGGGTTACGTGGGACCCTTTAAATATCTGCCAAAGTAGGGCACCGGGGGGGCTCTCGGGGGGCCGAGGCGCCCCCCCGGGGCGGCCCAGGGGGGGCGCCCACAGGGCGCCTGGAGCCCCTGTGCCCCCCCCCCCAGGCTGCCCTTCGGACGCAGTGTCGTTCCCGGAACACTGATTTTTTATATATTTTTTCTGTATTTTTCTGGGCAGTTCTCGAAACGTGAAAACCTGAAATACAAAAACAGCCGAAAATAGAAACTGGCACTGGGGTGCACTGGATTAGTAATTTAGTCCAAATATGATCAAAAGTGTATGGAAGTGTATGAATATCATAGCAATATCACCCAAAAGTGGCATGGAGCAAGCAGAAATTATAGATACGTTTTGGACGTATCAACATCCCCAAGCTTAATTCATGCTCGTCCAAGAGTAGGTAAATGATAAAAAGAATAATTTCTGTGGTGACATGCTATTAACCATATTGGACTTTCTCAGTCATATGACAAAAGCTTACTGAGACAATGATTCTAAAGTAATTAAGTTGTCTCAAGAGAAAATCACAAATGACTGAAAGTTTTACAACATGAAACTGAAACATCAAAAAGATTTGCAATGAACATGATGTACAAATATGATCAAGTGATATCTAGCTTGCCCCCTTTAGTGATGCAAAACATAAATGCAAGGGCACCTTCAAGGTTTAAGTGATGACTAGATACAATCATTTCAGAATAAACGATATCACAATCATGCAAAAGACAATGCTACTTTGGGACAATGCACATTACACTCAGAATGACAATCATGCTCTCAGTAGTTGGTGCTTAAAGTGCTAGAGCTTTTTATTTTGAAACATGGAAGCAATTGTGTCAACAGTAGTAGTACTTCATATGTGTCATGTATAAAACATCTTATAAGTTGCAAGCCTCATGCATCGAATACCAATAGTGCTCGCTCCTTGTCCTAATTAGCTCGGATCCCCATGGGTTATCATTGCATTGCATATGTTTTAACCAAGTGTCACAAAGGGGTACCTCTATGCCACCTGTACAAAGGTCCAAGGAGATAGATCGCATTTGATTTCTCGTTTTTGATAAATCTCAACTTGAGGACATCCATACCGGGACAACATAGAAAATAGATGATGGACTCCTCTTTAATGCATAAGCATATTCTCATGAGAGATTGAGGATTAAGGTCCAAGCTAAAACTTCCACCATGAGGCATGGCTTTGGTTGGCGGCCCAATGTTCTTCTCTAACAATATGCATATTAATTCAACCCATGGTAAATCACCCTTACTTCAGACAAGACGAACATGCATAGCAACTCACATGATATTCAACAAAAGTGTGACAGTTGATGGCGTCTCCAGAAACATGGTTACCGCTCAGCAAGCAACTCATAAGAAATAAGATACATAAGCAACATATTCTTTACCACAATAGTTTTTAGGCTACTTTCCCATGAGCTATGTATTGCATGATTAATTTGCTTAGTGCAGGTGGAGGTTAGCAAAAGACTGGGAGCGACCAACTAAGAGAGCAATGACGGTCATAATCATGCAGAGCGACAAAGCAATATTGAATCAGGCATGGTAGTTATATCGCTACTTAGAAACAAAAGATCATCCAGGCTTGACAGACTTTCTTTACAGTCTTGAATATGCGTGAGCATACGCCAAGTCAATCAAAATAAATTCTCGAAGGAAGATATTACTAAACCATACCACATCATAGGCAAACAAACCATGTTGGTATTCCAATAACACATTGGGAATCCCCCAGCTATTTGAGATTAACCATAAGAAAACCTGAACTACTAAGCACCATCATGAAAGTAGCATCTTTATCATAGACACATTAACCCATGCAACGGAAGCAAACTCTCTTAATAAGGTGAGCATGGTAATTAAAAAGAGTTCAAGCAACCAACTAAATAAAAGCTCTTGAAAAGATAAGCATGAATACTAAGAGCAAAGCACGATAGTAGCTATTAAAAGATAAAGAACACACACAGCATAGATAGACATGAAAATTCTATGTAATGTTCTAGGTAGAGGTGGAGCGTGTTTCTCTCCTACATAAAGGAATGCTGGGTTCCGACTCGTTATGAAAAACTAAAAAGAAAACTAAAAGCAAGACGCTCCAAGCATAGCACATAACATATGAAGTGATAAAAATATAGCGGAACGAAAGACGAACTGATAATGTTGATGGAGAAGGGGATGCACGGGGGGCATCCCCAAGCTTAGACGCTTGAGTCTCCTTGAATATTTCTTGGGGGTGCACGGGGGCATCCCCAAGCTTGAGCGCTTGACACTCCTGAATCTTTTTATCATCTTCCCTCGCACACTTGAAAACTCCCTTCATACATAACTCATTCATAATCTGATTAGCGAGGTTAGTACCCTTATAAAATAATTATACCTTGCTGGAAATAAGGATATTCTTGAAGTTTTACTGTTTATCAAGATTGCCAAAAGGTTTTTGCAAAAAAAAGCAAGTTCTTAATTTGCAAAGCGAAGGTAAGGCAAAACAGGACAGAATCTGTGAAAAACAGAACAGCAGGCAGTAATTGACCTGTTCGGGATACTTCGGCAACTCAAATCAAAAAACTCAGAACTGACGCACGAAAGACAATTATATAGAGAACGATGTCGAAAAAATTCAGACCAAAAAGATGATCTGGTGATTTTATACGAATTTTTCTATCCAAGGACAGAATCTGTTTCCTGGACAGCACCTCACAACTTTTGAACTTTCTAGCAATCAGAGGCTATACTTGGCACAAATATGAAAAGTAAAGATACAATGATGATGCTACAGCAGTAAACAACATCAAGACACAACAAAAGCAAAAAATTTATTCATGTGGGCTGCCTCCCAAAAGCGCTTTCTTTTATGCCTTTAACCTAGGCATAATGCAAAGATCAAGTTTTATCAAAAGTAAAAGAATAGCTAGCCCGTACAACGGACTCAAAAGGTAACTTGACCTTCTTACGGGGGAAGTGTTCCATCCCTTTCTTGAGAGGAAACTGAAATTTAATATTACCCTCTTTCATGTCAATGACAGCACCAACGGTGCGCAAAAAGGGACGTCCCAAGATAATTGGACATGAAGGATCACATTCAATATCCATAATAGTGAAATCAACGGGCACATAATTATCATTGACAACAATAAGAACATCGTCGATCCTCCCCAAAGGTTTCTTTATGGAAGAATCAACGAGAGCATTACCAAAAGAACAAGAATCATAAGGTTTCAATTTAAGCATATCATATAGTCTTTTGGGCATAATAGAAGTACAAGCTACAATATCACATAAAGCAAAGCATGATAAGTTATTTATCTTAATTTTAATCATAGAATCCCAACCATCTCCTATCTTTCTAGGTATGGAGGCTTCTACTCTGAGTTTCTCCTCCCTAACTTTGATGAGAGCATTAGTGATATGCTCTGTGAAGGCAAGATTAAGCGTGCTAGTGTTGGGATCCTTAGCCATTCCTTGTAGAAAGGTGATAACTTCTGAAATACTACAATTATCAAAATCAATTTTATCATTAGTGGGCAGAATTGTAGTGTCATCCTCTTTGTTTAATTCGCTCTCTATTATAAGAGTTTGAACATCTTCCCAAGTTTCGGGAAGCGTAGGAGCAATTTTAAACTGAGGCTCATACTTTTTTCCTGGAAGGCCATGCCATGGGCATAACTCTCTGTCATAACTAGTGTAATCACAAGGTTTATGTTTTTTATAAACCCCGTCAGAGATAAGTGGGGCAATGGAAGTAGGGGTGTACCCCTCCCATTTAGTGTTTTTGGTAGAACTCATAGTAGCAAGCAAGCAAGATAACTATTTTTGTGATTTTTGATAAAAGGAACTAAAGCAAATATGAAAGGTAAACTAACAAGACTAAAAAGCAAAGGTAAAAGATAGCATGCAACTCCCCTATCCTGAAGAGTGGAGTCCCCGGCAACGGCGCCAGAAAATACTCCTTGATGGGCCTCGAACCCCTCGTTGGATTACCCCAAGTGGAAGGTGTAAGATGCAGTAAGTAGAAGTGTTTTCCCCTAGCAAAGATGCCAAGGATCGAATCCCCAGAGACTCCTAGGTTCAACAGGTAGGTGTCAACCGCTAACGGCGCAATTAGCAATCAACGTGGACCTGCACACAGATACAAATAACTTTGCTCCCAACGAGTACAGAGAGGTTGTCAATCTCTCCGGCCTTGCAGTTCACAAAGGGTTAAAAGCAATATGATAGTAGTGATAGATAGTGTTTTGCAATAGTAAGTAAAATAGCGAAAAGTAAATAGTGTATGTGATCAATGATGGTAATATGGACCGGAGTCACATGATGTTCACTAGTGATGTCTCTCTCCCAAAAGACGATAAAATAGCTATGTGAGGTAACAAATTACAGCTGGGCAATTGACAGGACCACGAACGCAAACCAATGCTGACTACATTACAAGAAAGGTTGAGGTTCAAAGCATGGGCGGTACGCCAAAGTAAGTAGACCGAAATCCATCTGCATCTACTACTAATCATCCACCTTGAGATATCTATCCAGAACATCTCGCTGGTATTAAGTTGCGAGTCCCACCCATAGTGTAAACTCAATGCAACAGACAACTGCATTAAAAGAACTTTGCGTAAAGTAAACAATCCTTGCACCCGCGGGCACAAGCACCGTTGTTTTCCCCCTTGTGGCAACAGCACATCCCCTAGACTCATGTTTTTGTCACTCAAGCTAGTCATCGAGGGGCATGAACCCACAATCGAGCATAACGTTCCCTCTTGGAGTCACTACTTACTACTTGGCCAAAGCAATAAATAACAGCAGAGAACATGCAAGAATTACTTATGAACTAAAATATAAAAGAGGTGAATCAAATATATTTCTCAAGATCAATCTGAACATAATCTCATAATCCATCGGATCCCAGCAAACTCAACATAGCAACAGCATAAAGATTACATAGGTGCCTCGATCATGTAGGGCAGCTCACGAGGACTAATTAGTGAAGCACAAGAACGGGAGGAGAACATCACATAGCTACTGGTCATGGACTCATGGTCCAAGGGAGACTACTCACGAGTCATCCGGGAGGCGTCCATGGTGGTGGAGAAGCTCCCGGTGGTGATCCTCCCCTCCGGCAGGGTGCCGGGAAGAGTTCTCCTGGTGCTCCCGATCTTGGAAGCGGCGGCGGCGGCGGAACAGAGATGGGATCGCGAAAAGAAGTCCTGTTTCAAGGGTTACGGGGGACCCTTTAAATATCTGCCAAAGTAGGGCACAGGGGGCTCTCGGGGGACCGAGGCGCCCCCCGGGCGCGGGGGGGGGCGCCCACAGGGCGCCTGGAGCCCCTGTGCCCCCCCCCCAGGCTTCCCTTCGGACGCAGTGTCGTTCCCGGAACGCTGATTTTTTATATATTTTTTCTGTATTTTTCTGGGCAGTTCTCGAAACGTGAAAACCTGAAATACAAAAACAGCCGAAAACAGAAACTGGCACTGGGGTGCACTGGATTAGTAAGTTAGTCCAAATATGATCAAAAGTGTATGGAAGTGTATGAATATCATAGCAATATCACCCAAAAGTGGCATGGAGCAAGCAGAAATTATAGATACGTTTTGGACGTATCAGTGTTCTCTATAAAGGAACCATAAGCCGGGGTTTGATGCCTCTCAAGATCTATTGATTGGCTCTTTCATCTTGGCCATTAGACTGAGGGTGAGCTACTGAAGAAACATCAAGACGAATATGCTCACGTTGACAGAATTCCTCCATATCCCCCTTGGACAGATTGGTGCCATTATCAGTTATAATGCTGTGCGGAAAGCCAAACCGGAAAATCACCTTTTTGATGAACTGAACCGCTGTTGCTGCATCACACTTACTGACAGGCTCCGCTTCAACCCATTTTGTAAATTTATCCACTGCTACCAATAGGTGGGTTTTCTGGTCTTGGGATATCTTGAAAGGTCCAACCATATCGAGCCCCCAAGTCGCAAACGGCCAAGTAATTGGGATCATCCTCAGCTCATGCGCCGGTATATGAGCACGCCGTGAGAATTTCTGGCAAGCATCACATTTTCTGACCAAGTCCTCTGCGTCGGCGTGAGCCGTCAACCAGTAGAACCCATGACGAAAAGCTTTAGCCACCAAGGATCTTGAACCGCATGATGACCACAGTCCCCTTCATGAATTTCTCGAAGAATATCACAGCCTTCTTCTGATGATACACACCGCTGAAACGCTCTAGAAATGCTGCGATGATGAAGTTCTCCATTGACAATAGTCATAGATTTAGACCGCCGGATTATCTGCCGGGCCTCAACTTCGTCCTCTGGTAACTCACCTCGGTTCATGTATGCCAAGTAAGGGAGCGTCCACTCCAGAATGATATGAAGTGCTACAACCAATTGTGCTTCCAGATCAGGAACAGCCAAGTCCTCCTCTGAAGGTATCTGCACCGACGGATTATGCAATTCATCCAAGAAAGTATTAGGTGGAACCGGTTTACGCTGGGAACCCAGCCGGCTTAATGCATCGGTTGCTTCATTCTTTCGCCGGTCTATATGATCCACCTGATATCCTTTGAAGTGTCCAGCGACAGCGTCCACCTCTCGTCGATATGCTGCCATAATCGGATCCTTGGAGTCCCACTTGCCAGATACTTGCTGTGCTACCAGATCTGAATCGCCAAAGCATTTAACCCGGCTCAAGTTCATCTCCTTGGCCATCCGCAAACCATGGAGGAGAGCTTCATACTCAGCAGCATTGTTAGTACAAGGGACATTAAATGGAGGACATAGCAGAACTTATCACCTCTTGGGGGAGTTAACACGACTCCAGCCCCCGAGCCCTCCAACTGCCTTGAACCGTCAAAGTGAATAGTCTAGTATGTATGATCCGGCTTCTCCTCAGGTGCTTGCAACTCTGTCCAATCGTTAATGAAATCCACCAGTCCTTGGGATTTTATAGCAGTACGGGGCACATACTTTAATCCGTGTGGGCTAAGCTCAATGGCCCATTTTGTAACCCTACTAGTGGCTTCTTTGTTCTGGATTATATCCCCTAAGGGAGCTGAACTGACAATGGTGATTGGGTGGCCCTGAAAATAGTGCTTCAGCTTCCGGTTTGCCATGAACACTCCATATACCAGCTTCTGCCAATGTGGATATCTCTGTTTCGACTCGATGAGCACCTCACTGATATAGTAAACCGGCCGTTGAACCGAATATTCTTTGCCTGCCTCCTTGCGCTCTACCACCATGGCAACGCTTACCGCACGGGCGTTAGCAGCCATGTATAACAGCAGGGGCTCATTTTCAACCGGGGCCGCAAGGACCGGCGGCTCTGCCAATTGCCTCTTCAAATCCTCGAACGCATCATCAGCAGCATCACTCCAGACGAACCGGTCTGTCTTCTTCATCATCTGATAAAGCGGGATTGCCTTCTCCCCCAAACGGCTGATAAACCATCTGAGTGCTGCAATACGGCCCGCCACGTGTTGGACATCGTTGATGCACGCCGGTTTAGCCCGGGACGTGATCGCCTTGATCTTCTCCGGATTAGCTTCAATCCCTCTGTTTGACACTAAGAATCCTAAGAGCTTGTCTGCCGGAACACTAAAAATGCACTTCTCCGGATTAAGCATCATTTTATAGGTACGGAGATTATCAAAAGTTTCCTTCAAATCATCTATCAGCGTTTCCTCTTTCCTAGATTTCACCACAATGTCATCAACATATGCATGAACATTCCGTCCAATCTGCCCTTTAGGCAGTTCTGCACACAACGTTGGTAGGTTGCCTGGGCGCTCTTAAGCCCAAATGGCATAGATACATAGCAGAAGGCTCCAAATGGAGTTATAAAGGTTGTCTTCTCCTGGTCCTTAACTGCCATCTTGATCTGATGATAACCTGAATATGCATCCAAAAACCTCAGCCGCTCACATCCTACCGTAGCATCAATAATTTGATCAATACGGGGGAGAGCAAAAGGATCAGTTGGGCAAGCCTTGTTCAAATCTGTGTAACCAACACACATTCTCCAAGTTCCGTTTTTCTTAAGCACTAGCACCGGATTAGCTAACCACTCTGGATGAAACACTTCGACTATAAAGCCTGCAGCCAAGAGCCTGGCCACTTCTTCTCCAATAGCCTTGCGCCTTTCCTCATTGAAGCAACGCAGATACTGCTTGACCGATTTAAACTTAGGATCAATATTAAGATTGTGCTCAGCGAGTTCCCTCGGTATACCTGGCATGTCAGAAGGCTTCCACGCAAAGATATCCCGGTTCTCACGGATGAACTCGATGAGCGCGCCTTCCTATTTGGGATCTAGGTTTGCGCTGATAGTGAACTGTTTGGATGAATCACCCAGAACAAAGTCCACCTGCTTAGTCTCCTCAGCCGATTTGAATTTCAATGCCGGATCATGCTCTGTGGTTGGCTTCTTCAGCGGTGACATATCTGCCGGATCAACATTGTCCTTATAGAACTTCAGCTCCTCCGTAGCACAAACCGCCTCAGCATAAGCTGCATCTCCTTCCTCGCACTCCAATGCAATTTTGCGACTCCCATGAACCGTAATATTTCCCTTGTGGCCCGGCATCTTGAGTTGTAAATAAACATAACACGGCATAGCCATGAACTTGGCGTAAACCGGCCGCCCAAACAAGGCGGGGTATGGGCTCCTGATTTTTACAACCTCAAAGGTCACAGTCTCTGATCTAGAGTCATGCTCATCTCCAAAGGTGACCTCCAAATCAATCTTGCCAACTGGATAGGCCGATTTACCGGGTACTACCCCATGGAACACTGTGTTGGACTGTCGAAGCTTTTTATCTGTCAGCCCCATGCGCCGAAAAGTCTCATAATATAGGATGTTGATGTTGTTGCCTCCATCCATAAGCACTTTGGTGAACTTGTAGCCACCCACCTGTGGTGCCACTACCAGAGCCAACTGACCCGGATTATCAACCCGGGGTGGGTGGTCTTCTCTACTCCACATAATGGGTTGCTCAGACCAACGCAAAAAATGTGGTATCGCCGGTTCAACAGAATGTATTGCCCTCTTCAGAACCTTCTGATCCTGTTTGCATAAACTCATGGTGAAGACGTGATACTGCCCACTGCTCAGCTCCTTCGGATTATTCTGGTATCCGGATTGCTGGTGCTGCTGACGCTGTTGATTCCCTTGGTTGTTGTATCCGCCCTGACCATGCTGCTGGTTATGATGATGCTGATTGTTGCCATTGTGGTTACCATTACCGATGTGGTATCCTGAACCGGATCCGCCACCTTGATAACCCGGACCTTGAAAACCGGGGCCTGATCCGCCGGGGGGCCCATGATCATACTTAGTCTGTTTCATAAATTCTTGCATAATGAAACAGTCTTTCCAGAGATGCGTAGCCGGGTTTTTTGCTTTACCGTGCTTTGGGCAGGGCACGTTCAACTGGCGCTCTAGATTAATAGGTGGCCTCCCATTGCGTGGGGGCGGTCTACCCTTTTGGCGCTGCCCATTGTCCTGAGCATTGGTATTGGCCACAAAGTCTGAGCTGCCTTCCGCTTTACGCTTGCCATTGTATCCTTGACTTGCCGGATTGGCCTGCGGCGGTTTACCATTCTTGCTCGCCTTCCCTGACTTGTCTCCATCTGCATCTGGATATTTGGTGTTATCAGAATCCCCGTATTTCACCAAAGCTCCCATGAGTGTTCCCATGTCATTGCAATCACATTTGAGCCGTCCCAACTTCTGCCTCAAAGGTTCAAACCGACAATTGCCTTCCAAGGTTACTATTGCTGTACTTGGGTTGATGCTATTGGAGGAGTGCAAGATTTCGGACACTCTACGCACCCAACTGCTTGTAGACTCTTGCTCCCCTTGAACGCAGACAGCTAAGTCGACAACAGACATCGGCTGCTTGCACGTGTCCTTGAAATTATTGATAAACCGGCACCGCAGTTCACCCCATGATCTGATGGAATTAGGTGGTAGACCCTTCAGCCATGTTCGGGCCGTACCCTCGAGCATCATCGTGAAATACTTAGCGCATGCTGCCTCGTCCACATCGAGCATCTCCATTGCCATCTCGTAACTCTCAACCCATGCCTCCGGGGCAAGATCCGCCGTGTAGTTGGGCACCTTGCGTGGACCTTTAAAATCCTTGGGTAATTTTACGTTCCGTAAAGCGGGGATGAGACACTGTACTCCCAGGGAACTGGACATGACCCCCGGTTCAACTGTGGCAGTGGGATGAACCGGCGTCGCCTGATGGGCGTCATATTGGGCAGTGTGTCTGGCCTGATCCACCACCTCTTGCGCATGTGCTTCCTCTCCTACCGGATTATCTTGCCTCTGCCGATGACGTCTCTGTGCACTGCTGGATACGGCCGGTTCATCCAGACGCCTCGTATAACTCCGGTTCGGGCGAGGGGTTGAATAAATCCTCTCCCGGCTATATGAATAAGCTTGCTGTTGAGTTAGTGCCGTGTCCAGCAACTCCTTGGCTCGTCGTGCCTCCACTGCTATGGGGGAGGTACCTTCGATGGGAAGGGCGGCCAGTCGTGAAGCGGCAGCAACTATGTTGTCCAACGGATTAGAATAATGACCAAGAGGGGTGGGCACATGCTGGGTCGGCACAACTTGGCCATTCGGCTCTGCGGCCGGTGGCTGAACCGACGCGCCTGTTCCTGGTGCTCCTCCCCGGTTTACCTTCGGCTGGTTACTGGTTCCTGCGCCCGGTGTGCTGAAGAGATTTCTTGCCTCATAAACCGGCGGTAGGCGAGATCGTTGTCTCCTCATCATTACTCCTTGCGAGGCAGTCTGGTCTAACATAAGCCGATAGGCCTGAGCCTCTAGCTCTGCCTGCCTTGTAGCCATCCTAGCTTTCTCAGCAGCCAGGTCCAACTTCACCTGTTCAATCCAGATCTTGACCTGAGCAATCTCCGCATCATGCTGCTCCTTGTTGATTTCTCGTTTTTGATAGATCTCAACTTGAGGACATCCATACCGGGACAACATAGAAAATAGATGATGGACTCCTCTTTAATGCATAAGCATATTCTCATAAGAGATTGAGGATTAATGTCCAAGCTAAAACTTCCACCATGATGCATGGCTTTGGTTGGCGGCCCAATGTTCTTCTCTAACAATATGCATACTCATTCAACCCATGGCAAATCACCCTTACTTCAGACAAGACGAACATGCATAGCAACTCACATGATATTCAACAAAAGTGTGACAGTTGATGGCGTCCCTAGAAACATGGTTACCGCTCAGCAAGCAACTTATAAGAAATAAGATACATAGGCAACATATTCTTTACCACAATAGTTTTTAAGCTACTTTCCCATGAGCTATGTATTGCAAGGTTAGTCTGCTTAGTACAGGTGGAGGTTAGCAAAAGACTGGGAGCGACCAACTAAGAGAGCAATGACGGTCATAATCATGCAGAGCGACAAAGCAATATTGAATCAGGCATGGTAGTTATATCGCTACTCAGAAATAAAAGATCATCAAGGCTTGACAGACTTTCTTTACAGTCTTAAATATGCGTGAGTATACGCCAAGTCAATCAAAATAAATTCTCGAAGGAAGATATTACTAAACCATACCACATCATCGGCAAACAAATCATGTTGGTATTCCAATAACACATTGGGAATCCCCCAGCTATTTGAGACTAACCATAAGAAAACCTGAACTACTAAGTGCCATTATGCATGTAGCATCTTTATCATAGACATATCAACCAATGCAACGGAAGCAAACTCTCTTAATAAGGTGAGCATGATAATTAAAGAGAGTTCAAGCAACCAACTAAACAAAAGCTCTTTGAAAAGATAAGCATGAATACTAAGAGCAGAGCATGATAGTAGCTATTAAAAGACAAAGAACACACACAGCAAAGATAGACATGAAAATTCTATGTTATGTTCTAGGTAGAAGTGGAGCGTGTTTCTCTCCCACATAAAGAACGCTGAGTTCCGACTCGTTGTGAAAAACTAAAAAGAAAACTAAAAGCAAGACGCTCCAAGCATAGCACATAACACATGAAGTGATAAAAATATAGTGGAACAAAAGACGAACTGATAATGTTGATGGAGAAGGGGATGCACGGGGGCATCCCCAAGCTTAGACGCTTGAGTCTCCTTGAATATTTTTTGGGGGTGCACGGGGGCATCCCCAAGCTTGAGCGCTTGACACTCCTGAATCTTTTTATCATCTTCCCTCGCACACTTGAAAACTCCCTTCATACATAACTCATCATAATCTGATTAGCGAGGTTAGTACCCTTAATAAAATAATTATACCTTGCTGGAAATAAAGATATTCTTGAAGTTCTACTGTTTCTCAAGATTGCCAAAAGGTTTTTGCAAAGAAAAAGCAAGCTCTTGATTTGCAAAATGAAGGAAAAGCAAAACAGGACAGAATCTGTGAAAAACAGAACAGCAGGTAGTAATTGAATTGTTCGGGGCACTTCTGCAACTCAAATCAAAAAACTCAGAACAGACGCACGAAAGAAAATTATATAGAGAATGCTGTAGAAAAAATTCAGACCAAAAAGATGATCTGGTGATTTTATACGAATTTTTCTATCCAAGGACAGAATCTGTTTCCTGGACAGCACCTCACAACTTTTGAACTTTCTAGCAATCAGAGGCTATACTTGGCACAAATATGAAAAGCAAAGATACAATGATGATGCTACTGTAGTAAACAACATCAAGATTCAAGACACAACAAAAGCAAAATAAATTTATTCCTTGGGTTGCCTCCCAAAAGCGCTTTCTTTTATGCCTTTAAGCTAGGCATAATGCATATAGATCAAGTTTTATCAAGAGTAAAAGAATAGCTAGCCCGTACAACGGACTCAAAAGGTAACTTGATCTTCTTTCGAGGGAAGTGTTCCATCCCTTTCTTGAGAGGAACCTAAAATTTTATATTACCCTCTTTCATGTCAATGATAGCACCAACGGTGCGTAAAAAGGGACGTCCCAAAATAATTGGACATGAAGGATCACATTCAATATCCATAATAGTAAAATCAACGGGAACATAGTTGTCATTGACAATGATAAGAATATCGTCGATCCTCCCCAAAGGTTTCTTTGTGGAAGAATCAACGAGACGAACACCAAAAGAACAAGAATCATAAGGTTTGAATTTAAGCATATCATATATTCTTTTGGGCATAACAGAAGTACTAGCTCCAACATCACATAATGCATAACAAGAGAAGTCATTCAATTTAATTTTTATCATAGGATCCCAACCATCTTCTAGCTTTCTAGGTATGGAGGCCTCTACTCTAAGTTTCTCCTCCCTAGCTTTGATGAGAGCATTAGTGATATGCTCTGTGAAGGCAAGATTAAGCGTGCTAGTGCGGGGGTCTCTAGACATCTTGTGAAGGAAATCAATAACTTCGGTAAGAGTGCAATTATCAAAATCAAGGTCACGAGCATCAAGTAAAGTGGTAGTAGTGTCCTTTAGGTTCACTTGTTTGGTAGTTTCTATAGTCAGAGCATCACCATTAATACGTCCATTGGGACCAGGAGTACATTGGGTGCTAAGAGTTTGGATATCCTCAACAACTTGGATAGTAGCAACAGTGTGGTGGGTAGGAAGGCTCTTAATTCTATCCTCTTCCTCCCTTTCTCTAGCCCATCTTTCTTTAAGTTTAGCCATCATCCTAATATTTTCATTAATTTGCACTTGAGTAGCATTAATAGGAATGACATTCCTCTCCTCAAGAGGAGAAGTTTCAATTTTTAGCAATTTTACCTCATTGGCTAAATGGTCTACCTTAAAAGAAAGATCATCTAGTTTATGTAGTTTTTCTTCTACACTCTTATTAAAGGCTTTTTGGGTAGTGATGAAATCTTTAAGCATAATCTCTAGTTCAGTAGTGGAGTTCTTGGTACTAGGATAAGCATTGTTATTCCCATAAGAATTAGAGGGGAACGGTCTAGGATTGTTACCAAAGTTACTCCTATAAGCATTGTTGTTAAAATTGTTTCTAGAGATAAAGTTCACATCTACTTGTTCTTGAGCAATCAAAGAATTTAAAGGAACATCGCGAGGATCAACAGTAGATTGCTTCGAAAGTAGAGACATGATCAAGTCAACTTTTTCATTTAAGGAGGAAATCTCCTCGACAGAGTTTACCTTCCTACCTGTTGGAGCGCGTTCGGTGTGCCATTGGGAATAGTTGGTCATCATTTCATCGAGAAGCTTCATGGCAGCACCAAGTGTAAAGTTCCTCCCGCGGCCGAATCTAACAAGTTCCGCGAGGTAAAGTTCAAGCCTGCATAGAAAGTTTGGATAACCATCCAAGTAGTCAAACCATGAGTAGGGCAGTTCTTGATAAGAGATTTCATACGTTCCCAAGCTTGGGCAACGTGTTCATTATCCAATTGTTTAAAATTCATTATGTTACTTCTATGTTGGATAATTTTAGCAGGTGGATAGTATTTTCCAATAAAAGCATCTTTGCACTTGTCCCATGAATCTATGCTATTTCTAGGCAAAGACTGAAACCAAATTTTAGCTCCTCCTCTCAAGGAGAAAGGAAAAAGCTTAAGCTTAACAATATTACCATCTATTTCTTGGTACTTTTGCATATCACAAAGTTCAACAAAGTTGTTCAAGTGTAAAGCAGCATCATCTCCAGCACCAGAGAATTGATCTTTCATGACTAAGTTCAGTAAAGCAGGTTTAATTTCATATGACGGTGCTGAAGTGGCAGGTGTAGTGATAGGTGTGCTGATAAAGTCATCGTTGTTGTGACTAGTGAAGTCACACAACTTGGTGTTCTCGGTGGAACCCATAGTAGCAAGCAAGCAAGATAACTATTTTTGTGATTTTCGATAAAAGGTACTAAAGCAAAAACTGAAAGGTAAACTAACAAGACTAAAAGCAAAGGTAAAAGATAGGGTGCAACTCCCCTATCCTGAAGAGTGGAGTCCCCGGCAACGGCGCCAGAAAATACTCCTTGATGGGCCTCGAACCCCTCGTTGGTTACCCCAAGTGGAAGGTGTAAGATGCAGTGTTGTGGAAGTGTTTTCCCTTAGCAAAAGATGCCAAGGATCGAATCCCCAGAGACTCCTAGGTTCAACAAGTAGGTGTCAACTGCTAACGGCGTGGATTAGCAATCAACGTGGACCTGCACACAGATACAAATAACTTTGCTCCCAACGAGTACAGAGAGGTTGTCAATCCCTCCGGCCTTGTAGTTCACAAAGGATTAAACGCAAGTGATAGTAGTGATAGATAATGTTTTGCAATAGTAAATAATAGCGGAAAAGTAAATAGCGGATGTGATCAATGATGGTAATATGGACCGGAGTCTCATGATGTTCACTAGTGATGTCTCTCTCCCAAAAGACGATAAAATAGCTATGTGAGGTAAACGAATTACAGCTGGGCAATTGACAGGACCATGAACGCAAACCAATGCTGATTACATTGCAAGAAAGGTTGAGGTTCAAAGCATGGGCGGTACGCCAAAGTAAGTAGACCGAAATCCATCAATATCTACTACTAATCATCCACCTTGAGATATCTATCCAGAACATCTCGCTGGTATTAAGTTGCGAGTCCCACCCATAGTGTAAACTCAAAGCAACAGACAACTGCATTAAAAGAACTTTGCGTAAAGTAAACAATCGTTGCACCCGCGGGCACAAGCACCATTGTTTTCCCCCTTGTGGCAACAGCACATCCCCTAGACTCATGTTTCTGTCACTCAAGCTAGTCATCGAGGGGCATGAACCCACAATCGAGCATAACGTTCCCTCTTGGAGTCACTACGTATTACTTGGCCAAAGCAATAAATAACAACGGAGAACATGCAAGAATTACTTATGAACATAAATATAAAAGAGGTAGATCAAATATATTACTCAAGATCAATCTGAACATAATCTCATAATCCATCGGATCCCAGCAAACTCATCATAGCAACAGCATAAGGATTACATATGTGCCTCGATCATGTAGGGCAGCTCACGAGGACTAATTAGTGAAGCACAAGAACGGGAGGAGAACATCACATAGCTACTGGTCATGGACTCATGGTCCAAGGGAGACTACTCACAACTCATCCAGGAGGCGTCCATGGTGGTGGAGAGGCTCCCGATGGTGATCCTCCCCTCCGGCAGGGTGCCAGGAAGAGTTCTCCTGGTGCTCCCGAGCTTGGAAGCGGCGGCGGCGACGGAACAGAGATGAGATCGCGAAAAAGAGTTCCCGTCCAGAGGGTTTCGAAGGATGCTCTAAATATATGCCGAAGGGGGGCACCAGACGGGGCTCGGGGGGCCCAGGCGCCCCCCGGCGCGGCCGAGGGGGGGGCGCCTGGAGCCCTGGTGCCCCCCCCCCCCCCCCCCCCCCCCCCC
>LR738714.1:58783367-58808360 GCA_902687465.1 Secale cereale | reverse complement strand
CCCCCCCGGCTGTCCTTCGGGCGCAAGGTAGGTTTCGGAACGCTGATTTTTTATATGATTTTTCTGGATTTTTCCTGACAGTTCTCGTAACGTGAAAACCTGAAATACAAAAACAGCCGAAAACAGAAACTGGCACCGGGGTGCACTGGATTAGTAGGTTAGTCCAAATATGATCAAAAGTGTATGGAAGTGTATGAATATCATAGCAATATCACCCAAAAGTGGCATGGAGCAAGCAGAAATTATAGATACGTTTTGGACGTATCACCTGTCGGCCTGGGCTACCTCTGCTGTTACAAGCGCTGTCAAAGTGTCGACCAAGGTGGATAGAGCGTCAGAAGGCGACGGGGGAAGATCTCCAGCTCTAGCTCCCATTGCCTCTGATGTCAATGCCCCTGTCGTCGAGGGCTGCTGCATGGATTGTGATCCGGCCATGAAAACAGCAACCATGTTTGGCGGATCGAGGGGGTCCGGAATACTATCACCATCGGAACAATCCTCAGACCGGCCGTCCTGCAGCAGATACAAAGATTCGGTCTCCCTGGACAAAGGTTCATCGCCGGAATAAACAACAGTCTCGCCGCTAGAGTCCGATCCGTCCTTGGCTTGTACTTCATGCACTGCTCCAACGAAGACGTGCTTCACGGCGGGCTGAATCCGGGCAGGTCTTGCACGCTGAGCCGACTCGATGATGTTGGGGAAGGTGTCCGGCTCAGGGCCCGGTTCGCCGATCTTGCCGATGAAGACGTGGATGCCGCCGAAGGGGACCCGGTACCCGTATTCGATTGAATCGGACTCGGGGCCCCAGCCTGCATCGTCGATGTAGATCCGGCCGCGACGACTCTTAGTCATCCGGCCCACTGCGTAGCCCTTGAGCCCTTCAAAGCTGCCCTTCAAGAACTCGAAACCATCGTGCGATAGCCCCACTGTGGGCGCCAACTGTCATGGATTGAGCACGGCAGATGTCCTAGCAAAAGGACTTAGTCGTGAGGCCATCGCTCCGGGTTAGCTCAAAGGGGTTAAAGCGGACGAAGGACACAGGGATTTTATACTAGTTCGGCCCCTTCGATGAAGGTAAAAGCCTACGTCTAGTTTGGTGTGGTATTGCTTGGGCTTCGATGACCAGCGAGCGAATCCGCTTTGCCTGTGTCTCGAGCTATTGTTTCTCATCCTGAACCGTCGCCGGGTCGTCCCTTTATATAAGAGGTGACGCCCGGCCCGGTTTACAGAGTCCCGAGGCCGGCTCATAAACGTGTCCGCCCCGGTCTCTGCTCTTTCTATCTTACATCCCAAGTTACATAGTATGACGGTTTACAAATTATGGGCCCTAAGCCTCTTGGGCTACAATCTTTTACTTCATACTCCACGGGGCTTCTGATAATATAATCTTGATGACTTAAACCGGACCCTCCTGGCCTGTTTATATCTGGTAGTAATATCTCTGACAGTGGTCGCAACCCGCCCTGTCGCTCCGCCACAAAGTAACCATCAAGGGGCTGTCGGGAACCCAGGCCCACCACTACCTGTGTGGAACCACTTGCCCCTTCAGCCCCCATATCCGGATCATCATCATGAGTATGAAAATATAGTATATACCCGTGATCACCTCCCGAAGTGATCACGGCCCAATAGTATAGCATGGCGGAAGGACAAGAATGCAGGGCCACTGATGGAATACTAGCATTCTATACTAAGAATTAAGATAGCAGGTAAAGGTATCAAAAGTTGTAGCAACAATGACAGGCTATGCAACAGAATAGGAGCTATCGAATCAACAACAGTAGCAAACCTAATGCAAGAATAAGAGACAGGAGAATGGGCGATATCTGGTGATCAAAAGGGGGGCTTGTCTGGTTTCTTTGGCAAGAATGAGGGGTCGTCGTCGATGTAGTCATCCACGGGGGTATCGGTAGCGGTCTCGAGGTCTACCGGAAAGAAGTAATGGAGGAGGAACATAATAAATAACAGAGCAATCAAAGCACCACAAAGCATAACATGGGAATGCGCGGTGCTAGGGGTGACCTAACGCCATACTAGGTGCTACAAGCGAAGGGCGAAAACATCCGGGAAAGTATTCCCGGTGTTAGGCATTTTCGGACAGATGAAACGGGGGCGAAGGTTCCATGTTTGCAATGTTCGAGACATGTGACAAGTATGTGGATAGCATATTCGGATTCTTCATTTTTTTTTTGGTCATTTTTCATATATAAAACTTTTTCATCCGAGATACAGATTAATTTATATGATTTTTCAAAGTTTTAATAATATTCTGAATTTATCATTAATTCGGAAATAAAGATTAAATGCTAGGGGTACCCAGCTCTGTGTACACAAAAGTGTACACAGAGGATGACATGTGGGTCCAGGGGGTCCCAATTGACCAGTCAAAGTTTGACTGGTCAACAAGGGGTGGGGCCCCCTGTCATAGACTAGGGTTAGTTAATTTATTCCAGTTTCAACTAATCCAGTGATTAGGCTAATTAATCCTAGTTAATTAATTAATTAATATTATTTTATTTCTTTTCCTTTTTTAGGGCGATGGTCCCATACGTCATACGCCCATGGAGCCTTAACGGGCGTGTGGGCGCTGGGCGAGCGGGGCGGCTGCGACTTCGCCCGCAACCCGCGCAGGTGCGAGGCATGGCTGAAGCGGCAGGAGGGGCAGATATGGGTGGCACCGCGGGGTGGAGGGGAGGTGGCTGGCGGCAAGCGGTGGGTGCATAGGCGCGGACGCCGGCGGAAGGAGTAAGGCGCACAGGCACGGGGCACCTGCGGCCAGCGGGGCGGCGGGAAGAGTAGCAGCGGCCGCAGCGACAGAAGATGGGGGAGGAGCGGCGTGGCCAGCGCGGTTAGGGAGCGGAGCGAGCGCGCCGGCTGCCTGTGAGGCACGGCTCGGGCGTGCGTGAGCGCACGCGGGGAGAGCGGCCAGGGATGGCGCGGTGACGAGGCGGGCGTCAGCGCACACGGACAGTGCGCGGGTGAGTGTGCACCGGTGCGGCGCGATGCGCGGTGGGGCGAGCGTGTGCCTGAGTGGGCTAGGGGAGCGCGAGCGAGTGTGCGCGTGCAGGACGGCGCCGGCGCGCGGTGACCGGTCGAGGAGAGGGGGAGCTCACGGGGTGGTGTAGGGTTCTCGGGGAGGACGGCGAGGACGAGTCGGCGACGGTGGCGGGGTCGACGACGGGAATGAGGTCGAGGCGGAGTGGCTCCGGCAGGCGGCGACGGTGAGCGCCGGTGGTGTTGATGCGTGCGTTGATGTGGTGCCCTCCCGTCCTCGATCCAGCAACATAGGGGACGATGAAGAACACGACGGAGTAGTTGGATAACCTCTGGTGGCTCGGAGTGACGCCGGTGCGCGTGAACGACGACGGCGCGGCGATCTCCCTGCTCGGGGAGCAAACAGAGAGGGAGAGGGAGCGAGATGGTGAAAAGTGGGGAGGAGTGGTTTCTAGGTCACCGGGGGAAGTGGGGTTAAGGGGGAAATGGGGTGGGCCAGCCTGGCGGCCCAGAGGCCAGTTGGGTTGAAGCCTAGTGGGCCATGCGGGGGGGTCTTTCTTTTTAGCTTTGTTTTATTTTATTTTATTTACTGTTTGCACTTTTACCAATAATTTACTTTAGAAAAATGTGTGGATGGTCCCAAAATTTAGTATTCAACATACCTTACTGTCACAAAATTTTGGGAGTGGTTTGAAGTTGTTTATATTCTGATGACAAGCGAAAAAATTTAAATGGGGATGTTTTGGTATAGTTTTCATATCCAAGGCCATTTAAAACATCTCTAGAAATGTTGGTTAAGGCGTGACAATCATCTAGTGAATATTTACAACCCATTGAACATTTTTGTTTTGACATTTGAAAATTTTATAGTTGACTTGACTTTAAAATTTTGAATTTGAATGGGATCTGAAACAACGCGAGTTTATCAACAGTAATCGTGGTGACGTGGCATCATTACCGGAGGGTTACTGTAGCTTGCTTACCTGGGCGTCACAATTCTCCTCCACTACAAGAAATCTCATCCCGAGATTTAAGAGGGGGAGCAAGGGGGAAAGGTCCGGTTACGAAATTATAGCGAGTGTTCCCGACCTTGGTTGTTCTTCTCGAAGAGGTCAATCCATTATGTTGATGTCTTTAGTCCTCCGCTTCAGGTCATCATGATGATGTCGTCATCCTTTCTTCGGGATCTCCATCGTCCTACGAACGCGACCGGGGGAAAAAACTCCGAAAGAATGCATCTCCACAAAGCTGGGCATCTGACGGTGAACTCAATGGGAAATACACGAGGTACCCCACGAGTTGTAATTCAGTGAATTCGTTGAGTGCAATATACGATGGTACCAAAGTTTCAAATGGATAGGCAATCATTCGATGCCTAGACAGAAGCTAGAATGGGGGCTTGAACAACGAGAATAACATGGTGTTTGATTCCAGGATGAATAATGGTATGGAATTTAGCTTGTGAATCACATACAAAGCGAGGTGCAAAGGATACATTAGAATCTGGGTTGTAACGAAGAGTCGGGTTTCGATCCAGTGGACCTGTGGGTTATGGGCCCACCATGAGGGTTGAAAGTAGGAAGGGTGGTGACATCTTGCACAGCCGCGACAGGGAGGCATGTCAGTGGATAGCTTGTCAGCTATGTCGGCAACAATGTCGGTACCAAGGACGGGGAACGAAGAGAGCCATTTTCCCGATCGTTGAAACGAGGCGGACCAATAGGCAAGGTTCTCGTCCACCGGCAGTACCAAAATGTCATCAACAATAGAATCAAGGTCTTACTGACAGAGTTGTACAATGAGGTGTTTACATAAGCAGATAATTATTACTGTTTAGATCATATAGATCAAGAAGGTTAAACAGAACAATGGAAAGGAAAAATGTGATTGCACTCAATTATTAGGAGTATATCCTTCCCATGGACAAGGCGAACATGGCATACATGGTAGGAGAGAAAGTACCCAACCATTCAGATAAAGAGGCAAGGATTAATCAAGATGTTACCCATACAATGGTGTTTGGATAACTGACCAAGAAACACTTAGCATCATGCCTCCAATGTTCTTGTTGATGAGCGGGGTATCATTGTCATGCTTCGAGGTAGCAATGATATGGTGTGTCAATCAAGGGCCAGACTTTGGATACACAAATGATCCATCAGGAGCAACTTATAAAATAAGTCTTACAAATTCCTCCTGGAAGAATGGTTATCCTTGAAAAAGAAATTATAATGATAGGTCCTCCAGCCAGGGGTGCTAGGCATGACATCATATTACTGGGTCATCAAAGGACCAACATTATAACTCCTGGAAAGTTGTCCCAACCATCATATTTGACCGAGATTCAGATCCGATTTGTGTCATGATACCCGAGACTCAGGGTGTTCGAGAAGAAAAGGTGCAACACAAATCGACGAAATGACATTGCAAGATTCTCGGGAAATGAACTATGGGAGCGGGTTCCTGAAACAATAGTTCATCATTAAACCAAGGAGAGGATGAGGAGGTGGCTGATGGGCTCAGCGATAATTCATCGAGAATTCCAAACGGATGGATTTCCACAATAATGTGAACAAGAAGATGACACTTGTCAATTCAAATGATATAATGTTGTATGCTCGAGGGAAAACATACACCATTAATCATTAGTTGAAAGGTGTGCCCGAAATATGACCTTAGGCAGCAAGATCAATGTTAGAGTGATGATTCAATAACCAACAGTCTAAGAACGAACTGTCGATCGTTAACTTCAAAGCAACATGGTTGCTAGAAGTACAGAACTCAAGCAACATCATTAGCATATTGGTATCCCGGCTAAAAACAACACGGGGACCAAGGAAGAATGGTGATGGTGAGAAGTATCATCATACTGAGAACTCCTAAGACGTGGAGCAATCCCCACAACATTCTCGTCATAGAAGACAGTAATACTTCAAGGCAGAACACAACACTAGCTGGAGAGCAAGTTATATTCATAATGTGGACAAGTTCGCAATGAAAGGAATTCAAGGGTGTTGTCGATGATAATAAAAATCATCGAGGGCAAGGAGGGTATTTCACATCATGAAAACAGTTGACATCTCAGAAGAAGTCAAAGTGTTGAATGTGATCCGACACATTTGCCGGGGGGTTTCAAGAGGATGCAATCAAACAACAATGGAAACAAGGGAATGACGAAGTGGCAAGTTATAGGATCGATATATAACATGCAAGATAGGAACCAAAGTTGCCTTTCAAGACAATCAACATGATGTTGAAAGCTCGACGTAAGTCATGCTCACACACTAACGAATTCGTGCACTAGAGAAGGACGAGGTAGCACTGTCAAAGATAGCAAGACCAGGATGCAACCGATAGTCTAGGAATGACCAGATTGAGTTCAGAATTTCCCAGTAAAAATACTAGGGGTATTTGATTTGTAGTGCGAAATAATTTCACTAGTCGGTGTCCTCGGTTGACAACAACCCAGAACCCATAGAGTGATTACGACAAGGAAGACATTACTTCAACAAAGTTAGTAAGATGTGGTGCAATGGCAAGACATCTTCGAGATACCAGGGGGGTAATACTCGAAGGTAGAACATGATAGAAGTAGAACCGGGTCATTGACCTATGACGGTAGATACTTCAACCTAGCCAAAAATAGACGAGGAACTGGAATGAATTCCCATCGGATATATCAGATCAGGACAGCATGGTCGGAACCATAATGGTAAGGAATCAATTCAAGAATATCGAAAGAATCATATAGTTGGATAATCATTTTGCAAGAAGCTTCCGAGATAGTCTACATCATTATCATGGGCATGAACACAAAGTTCAAGGTCGACTCCCACTTCTTTAATGCATATCATTTCATTCACCTCTCGCTTTGATAAAACTGTAGTGTTGGAATTTTATCTGGTAGAACACGGGAAGAGTATGACTTGTGAAAACTTTCAGGTTCTCACGTATTAGGGGAAGGCATAGGTTCAACCCATCGGGCATCTTAGTAACATATACCACAAGTTTCAAAAGTAAAATCACAAGCTCGAAAGCAGAGCATGGTTCGCCAAGCAGAGGATACAATTTACCAAAGGCATTATGTATCAGGGGAAGCACTCACAAGGTGATTGAATATGAAGGACACTGTCCGATAACAATCCAACAATGGATCGGCCGATCCACAACGGAGCTAATGTGAGTATCGGTACTCACTCAGAGGAAGAAAGAATGCAGGGGCATCAGATTCAAGAATCACCTGATTAGTCTGATGCTTAAAATAGAAAGAAATTATGGTTTCCAAAACGAAGGATCAGAAGCAGATGCTCTGAGCAAGGATGGATAAGTTGAAAACACTTAGTTGGACAATCAATAAAGGTTTGAATTGCCGAGAACCAACTCATGTCCGGAATGACGGCTGCCAAAAAGATAATTTTAAAAAGGATAACCTGATGACTGCGTGCATACGTACACATTCAATCAATAGGCTCAAAATGGCTAAGACAAGGGATGTTAACGAAGACTACAAGTCATATGTAATTAACCATAATGCAAGAAGGCAAGAATTTCAAGAGTAACAGGCTACAGAGGATTTTCGAAAGATCGAAAAGTATTCCGAAGAATTTTGTGAGACACATGTACAACTAGGGATGAGCGGATACTCGGTAAGTGCAAGGAATTATCCGTAGGGGTATTCACATGGCAAGGTAGGTATAAAGCATTCTCGGAACAATAGAGAGGATTTCGGGGTGTTTTGTCATGATAAGATCATCGAGGACTGATTGTAGGTATGTAGTTATCCATAAGGATTTATCGATGGTAGAGATTGCAAGACGAAGGGCAGAAGGGTCTCGGAAAACATCAGAGAGTAGCTTCGGAATCTTCTCGTGCATCAAGCGATCATCTGGAATGAGGGCTCTCCGGGAGAAAGTATTTTCGAGAACCTAAAGTTAGATTTTAGCAAAATCATTTAACCCGAATAGAAGAGAGATCAGAGTCCCAGAGTAAAGGAGAGGAATAAAAGATCCTAATACCACCCATTGGTGTTGTGGGCCCGTAAGCCACACAACAAGTTTGAAAATTTGTTTTTCAAAGACTAGACCCAACTTCGGCCAAGGAGTTGGAAATGGGATTCCTACAGGCAGTCGGCTCTCATACCAACTTGTGACGCCCCCGATTTGACCGTACACTAATCATGCACGCAAATGTGTACGACCAAGATCAAGGACTCACTTGAAGATATCACAACACAACTCTAGACACAAATTAAAAATAATACAAGCTTTATATTACAAGTCAGGGGCTTCGAGGGCTCGAATACAACAGCTCGAATACAGAAGAGTCAGTGGAAGCAATAATATCTCAGTACAGACATAAGTTAAACAAGTTGCCATAAGATGGCTAGCACAAATGCAGGAACGATCGAAGAGGCAAGGCCTCCTGCCTGGGACCTCCTAACTACTCCTCGAAGCCTAACTCCACGTAGAAACATCCTCGGGATCTTCTGGGTCCTGGACTCCACCATCTGGTTGCATCATCCGAGAAGAGAGGAAAAAAGGGGAAAAGGGGGAGCAAAGCAACCGTGAGTACTCATCCAAAGTACTCGCAAGCAAGGATCTACACTACATATGCAATGGTGTCTGTGTAAAGGGGGTAATATATGTTGACTATATTGCAGAATGCCCGAATAAGAGGGGGTAGCTAATACAATCGAAGACTATGCTTCTGGCCACCTCCATATTGCAGCAGTAGATGAGAGTAGCTGGAAAGTAACAAGTATCCTCGCTTCTCGCAGCCTCCGTCTTGCAGCAGTAGAATAGAATAGATGGTAAGTTCACCAAGTAACAACGTATAGCATAATCCTACCCGGCGATCCTCCCCTCGTCGCCCTGTGGGAAAGCGATCACCGGGTTGTATTTGGAACTTGTCTGGGTGTGTTTTATTAAGTATCCAGTGCTAGGTGTCATGAGGTCGTAGTACAACTTCGGGTCGTCCTTTTACTGAGGGACACGGCTATTCGAATAGATTAACTTCCCTGCAGGGGTGCACCACATTACCCAGCACGCTCGATCCCATTTGGCCGGACACACTTTCCGGGGTCATGTCCGGCCTCGGAAGATCAACACATCGCAACCCTACCTAAGCACAGCAGAGAGGTCAGCACGCCGGTCTAAGTCCTAAGCGCACAGGGGTCTGGGTCCATCGCCCAATGCACACCTGCGCGTTGCGAGGGTGGACGGTAAGCAGACCTAGCCGCTCCTAATACCAGAACGGCGTTCCAGTCCAATCTGGCGCACGCCGCTAAGTCGCTGATGTCAAGAAGGCTTCGGCTGATACCACGACGTCGAGTGCCCATAACTATTCCCACGTAGCTGGTTAGTGCATATAGGCCAATGGCCAGACTCAGATCAAATACCAAGATCTCGTTAAGCATGTTATTATGAAATAACCGCGGACAATGACTAGGGCTAGGCCCACCTGTCTCCTAGGTGGTCGCAACCCGCCCTGTTGCTCCGCCACAAAGTAACCATCAAGGGGTTGTCGGGAACCCAGGCCCACCACTACCTATGTGGAACCACCTGCCCCTTCAGCCCCCATATCTGAATCATCATCATGAGTATGAAAATATAGTATATACCCGTGATCACCTCCCGAAGTGATCACGGCCCAATAGTATAGTATGGCGGATGGACAAGAATGCAGGGCCACTGATGGAATACTAGCATCCTATACTAAGCATTAGGATAGCAGGTAAAGGTATCAACAGTTGTAGCAACAATGACATGCTATGCAACAGAATAGGAGCTATCGAATCAACAATAGTAGCAAACCTAATGCAAGAATAAGAGAGAGGAGAATGGGTGATATCTGGTGATCAAAAGGGGGCGGGCTTGCCTGGTTGCTCTGGCAAGAATGAGGGGTCGTCGTCGATGTAGTCGTCCACAGGGGTATCGGTAGCGGTCTCGAGGTCTACCGGAAAGAAGTAACAGAGAGGGAACACAATAAATAACAGAGCAATCAAAGCAAGACAAAGCATAACATGGCAATGCGCGGTGCTAGGGGTGACCTAACGCCATACTAGGTGCTACAGGCAAAGGGGGAAAACATCCGCGAAAGTATTCCCGGTGTTAGGCATTTTCGGACAGATGAAACAGGGGCGAAGGTTCCATGTTTGCAATGTTAGAGACATGTGACACGTATGTGGATAGCATATTCGGATTCTTCATATTTTTCTGGTCATTTTTCATATATAAAACTTTTTCATCCGAGTTACGGATTAATTTATATGATTTTTCAAAGTTTTAATAATATTCTGAATTTATTATTAATTTGAAAATAAAAATTAAATGCTAGGGGTACCCAGCTCTGTGTACACAGAGGATGACATGTGGGTCCAGGGGGTCCCAGTTGACCAGTCAAAGTTTGACAGGTCAACAGGGGGTGGGCCCCCCTGTCATAGACTAGGGTTAGTTAATTTATTCTAGTTTCAACTAATCCAGTGATTAGGCTAATTAATCCTAGTTAATTGATAAATAAATAAATATTATTTTATTTCGTTTTGTTTCTTTTTCCTTTTTTAGGGCCCGGGGCCCATACGTCATAGGCTCATGGAGCCTTAACGGGCGCGTGGGCGCTGGGCAAGCGGGGCGGCTGCGGCCTCGCCCGCAACCCGTGCAGGTGCGAGGCGCGGCTGGCGCAGCCGGCTGTCGGCGGCGGCAACAGGAGGGGCAGATCAGGGTGGAGGGGAGGTGGCTGGAAGCGAGCGGTGGGTGCATAGGCGCGGACGCTCGCGGGAGTAGTAAGGCGCGCAAGCGCGGGGCACCAGCGGCCAGCGGGGCGCCGGGAAGAGTAGCAGCGGCCGCAGCGACAGAAGATGGGGGAGGAGCGGCGTGGCCAGCGCGGTCGGGGAGCGGCGCGAGCGCGTCGGCTGCCTGTGAGGCACGGCTCGGGCGCGCGTGGGCGCACACGGGGAACTCGGCCGATAATGGTGCGGTGGCGAGACGGGCGCCACCGCACGCGGACGGGGCGCGGGTGAGCGTGCACCGGTGCGGCGCGATGCGCGGCGGGGCGAGCGCGTGCGTGAGTGGGCGAGGGGAGCGTGTGTGCACGTGCAGGACGGCGCCGGCGCGCGGTGACCAAGTGAGGAAAGGGGGAGCTCACGGGGTGGTGTAGGGTTCGCGGGCAGTGGTGCTCGGGGAGGAAGGCGGGGACGAGTCGGCGACGGTAGCGGGGTCGACGACGGGAACGAGGTCGAGGCGCAGTGGCTCCGGCAGGCGGCGACGGTGAGCGCCGATGGCGTCGATGTGTGCGTCGATGTGGTGCCCTCCCGTCCTCGATCCAGCGGCGTAGGGGACGATGAAGAACACGGCGGAGTGGCTGGATAACCTCCGGTGGCTCGGAGTGACGCCGGTGCGCGTGGACAACGACGGCGCGGCGATCTCCCTGCTCAGGGAGCAAACAGAGAGGGAGAGGGAGAGAGATGGGGAAAAGTGGGGAGGAGTGGGTTCTAGGTCACCGGGGGAAGTGGGGTTAAGGGGGAAATGGGGTGGGCCAGCCTGGCGGCCCAGTGGCCAGTTGGGTCGAAGCCCAGTGGGCCATGCAAGGGGGGTCTTCCTATTTAGCTTTGTTTTATTTTATTTTATTTACTGTTTGCACTTTGACCAATAATTCACTTTATAAAAATGTGTGGATGGTCCCAAAATTTAGTATTCAACATACCTTACTGTCACAAAAGTTTGGGAGTGGTTTGAAGTTGTTTATATTTTGATGACAAGGGAAAAAACTTAAATGGGGATGTTTTGGTACAGTTTTCATATCCAAGGCCATTTAAAACATCTCTAGAAATGTTAGTTAAGGTGTGACAATCATCTAGTGAATATTTACAACCCATTGAACTTTTTTTTTACATTTGAAAACTTTTATAGTTGACTTGACTTTAAAATTTGAATTTGAATGGGATTTGAAACAACGCGAGTTTATCAACAGTAATCATGGTGACGTGGCATCATTACCGGAGGGTTACTATAGCTTGATTACCCGAGCGTCACACTTCTTGTACAGGCCCAAGAAGCCTAGCAGGTTCACGCAAACCTTCTTCGTCACGTGCATCATGTTGATTGCAGAGCGGACCTCTAGGTCTTTCCAATAGGGTAGGTCCCCAAATATAGATTTCTTCTTCCAAATGGGTGCGTGTCCCTCAGCGTCATTCGGAACCGATTGTCCGCCAGGACCCTTTCCAAAGATTACTTGTAAATCCTTGACCATATCAAGTATATCAGCCCCAGGACGGAGGACGGGCTTCTTATGGTGATCTGCCTCACCTTTGAAATTCTTGCCTTTCTTTCTTAGGGCATGCTTGGTCAGAAGAAATTGACGATGTCCCAAGTACACATTCTTCTTGCATTTTTCCAAATATATACGTTGGGTATCATCTAAATAGTGTGTGCATGCATTGTATCCCTTGTTTGTTTGTCCTGAAAGGTTACTAAGAGCATGCCAATCATTGACACAAACAGCAATGCTCGTAGGTCAAATTCATGTTGTTTGTGCTCATCCCACACACGTACACCTTTTTTATTCCACAGTTGTAAAAGTTCTCCAACTAATGGCCTTAGGTACACATCAATGTGGTTGCCGGGTTGCTTAGGGCCTTGGATGAGCACTGGCATCATAATGAACTTCCGCTTCATGCACAACCAATGAGGAAGGTTATAGATACATAGAGTCACGGGCCAGGTGCTATGATTGCTGCTCTCCTCCCTAAAAGTATTAATGTCATCTGCACTTAAACCAAACCATATGTTCCTTGCGTCATCTACAAAATCCCGCAACTTTCTCTTGTTTTTTCTCCACTGCGACCCATCAACGGGTGCTCTCAACTTCTCGTATTTCTTACGGTCTTCTTTGTGCCATCGCAACAACTTGGCATGCTCTTTGTTTCTGAACAAACATTTCAATCATGGTATTATAGGAGCATACCACATCACCTTGGCAGGAACCCTCTTCCTGGGGCGCTCGCCCTCAACATCACCAGGGTCATCTCGTCTGATCTTATACCGCAATGCACTGCATACCGGACATGTGTTGAAATTCTCGTACTCCTCACCGTGGTAGAGGATGTAGTCATTAGGGCATACATGTATCTTCTGCACCTCTAATCCAAGAGGGCAGAGAACCTTCTTTTCTTCGTACGTACTGTCAGGCAATTCGTTATACTTTGGAAGCTTCTTCTTCCTTATTTTCAGTAGCTTCCCAAATCCCTTCTCAGATAAACCATTATAAGCCTTCCATTGTAGCAATTCCAGTGTGGTACCGAGCTTTGTGTTGCCATCCTTACAATTTGGGTACAACCTTTTTTGTGATCCTCTAACATGTGATTGAACTTCAACTTCTCCCTTTCACTTTTGCATTCTCTTTGTGCATTAACAGTGACCCGGCGAAGATCATCATTGGGCACATCGTCTGGTGCCTCATGATCTTCAGCGTCCCCCGTTGTAGTATCACCGTATTCAGGGAACATATGATAGTTGTCATCATCCTCTTCTTCATTGTCTTCCATCATAACCCCTCGTTATCCGTGATTGGTCCAAACATTATAGTGTGGCATGAAACCCTTCTCAAGCAGGTGAAAGTGAATGGTTTTCGGGGAAGAGTAATCCTTCGTATTCCCACAGATAGTACATGGACAATACATAAAATCATTCTGCTTGTTTGCCTCGGTTACTTGGAGAAAATTATGCAGGCCGTCAATGTACTCGGAGGTGCGTCGGTCCACGTACATCCATTGCCGGTTCATCTGCGTGCATTATATAATTATGTATATCAAAAACCATTATGGAACATCATGAATAGAGAAGTGATCAAATTAATACAAGTTCATCATCACATTAAAACCAAAGTACAATGGTGATCAAATGTTATTATTGAAAAAATAAATACATAAATTTCATACATAGTTCTCATAGAACAACATATAGCTCTCTAGAGCATCTAATTAAAACATACATTGAAACTAACATACAACTATGTAAAACATTTAAATGCAACAACGAATGCGATCATAATCGCGACCAAGGTAACAATTGATCCAACAACATAATGATACCAAGCCTCATTATGAATGGCATATTTTCTTATCTTTCTAAAAAATGACTATAAACAGTAGGGTAAAACCCCACTGCAACTTTTGTCAATAAAAGAGCTAAAAAACTAGAGGTCTTACAGGGCTTGAGATAAGCCCAAACAGGGAAAGAAAGAAGACCTAAGAGGACTAAGGGGAGGGAAAAACAGGAAAAAAAAGCAGAAAAGAAGAAAAAAAACAAGAAAATACAAAAACCTAAAGTCTAGAGTCTATCCAAGCCCTGAAATGGTGAACAAATTTTTGCTTGATTATATACTCTTTCTAATCTTTAAGCGCATTGCACCCATCTAGATCTTGTGATCATCGATGACATCCAACATGCAACTCCAATTCCATCTTCTCCTCCTCAATTCTTTTCAATTTTATCTTTAAGTAACTATTTTCTTTTTCAACCAAATTTAACCTCTCGACCAGAGGGTCGGTTGGAATTTCCGGTTCACATACCTCCTAGGTGAAAACATCTATCACGTTAGTCGACATAATTGTCATAAACACCAAATAAAACAAATAGTTATAAAAGAAAATATACCACATCCGAATCATAGACCGGACGAGGGCCGACGGGGGCGGATACCAAAACCATGGCACTATATAATAACAAGCAATAACAAAAGTAAGAAATTATACAAGTATCTATCTAAATCATACAAGTAAGAATTTTTTTTTCTTTTAAAAAGAAGATAAGAACAGGAGGCTCACCATGGTGGTGTCGGCGACGAGATCGTCGCAGGCGATCGACGGCGGTGAGGCCGGGGACGGGGACGGCACCCTACACATGTGCAGACTCTAAGAAGTTAATTTCAGCTCAAATTTTGCGTCTAAATCAAAAGAACTCCCACATACACTCCTCCACTAAAACCCACAAACCACTCTACTTCCAGAGCATTTGAAATGAGCTAAACTAGTAGTGAGAGATGAAACGATGAAGTTGCTAACCTTTTAGAACACTTGTGTAGTTGGTGCACCATCAAACCTAGACAAATGGTGGGGGAAATGTAGCTTGGAGGTCGAGCTTGGAGAGGAGGAAGCTTAAGTGTGGCTCCGGCATTTCATCGAACACATCATGTGCATAGACATGCAAAAAATAGTAGCCCACACCTCCACCCTTCCACGGCCAAAAACAGAGGAGATGGGGGCATGGGTATATATAGGTAAAACTTTAGTCTCGGTTGGTGTCTTAAACCGATACTAAAGGCCTACCTTTAGTCCCGGTTCCAGACACCAACCGGTTGGTGGCTGGAACTGGGACTGAAGATCCCAACTGAACCAGGACATATGCATGCCGAGGCCCGGCCGGTGTCCTAGCCTCACGAACCGGAACTGATGCTTCCATTAGTCCCGGTTCATAACACAACTGGGACTAAAGCTTTGATTGGCCCAAGACCAAAGCCTTGTTTTCTACTAGTGAAGGAACATCGTTCTTGGTGCGAGTACCGATGGCATGGATCCGTCTGGCAACCAGAACACCAACCATAGCACATGGCTCGTGTTTGTATGGATGTACAACCTCCCCCTGGTTGTGCATGAAGTCAAAGTACATACACATGAGCATGATGATTCAAGGGACAAAACAACCGGGAAATCATATTAATCTATATTTGGGGCAACTTCAAGAGTAGTTAGACACGTTATGGAAAATACCGGCCAAGACATGGGATGCCAGCAAAGGCGAGTATTTCTATATGAGAGTCGCGCTGATAACGATGGTACACGACTATCTCGGTTAAGGATATGTTTTCTTCGGTTACGGATATGTTTTCTTCGGTTACGGATATGTCATAGGCCAGGTGTGCCACGGATATTGTGGATACACCCTCTGCGTGGATGATACAACGCCTCATCAGCTATCGAAAGATGGAGGGTCTGGGAAAATCGTGTACATGGTCCATCAAAGATGGCTCAAGAACGATGACTCGTGGAGAAACCGTGGTGACCTATTCAATGGCGAGGCTGAGCATCGAGGACCTCCACGTAAGAGGTGCGGAGCCAAAATCGATGAGCTGTTGAAAAACTGGGAAGAGTGCCATGCGCCGGGAAAGATGAAAAAGGCGTCGGAGCCGCTTCTGAAGGTATGGAAGACCAGGTCTATTTTCTGGGACTAGGAGTACTGGCCGAACCTCGACACGCCTCATTGCCTTGATCAAATGCATATCATGAAGAATGTCCTTGAGAGCTTGCTTGCAACAGTGATGAACATGTCGGATAAGTCCAAGGATGGGCCGAAGGCAAGAAGAGACTTGGAAGATTTGCAAATCAGGGTAGATCTCCACATGGCGCCTCGTAAAAAGTTGGATGAGACGGAGAAGAAGGTGGGGGACATGGGCAAAAAAGTCAACAAGACGGAGACGAAGGAGGGGGGCATGGGCAAAAAGTCAATAAGAAGGAAGAAGTGCCTTACCTGAATAAAAGTTAGTTCCAATTACTGTAGGAAGATAAGCAGATTTCTAGACACCAAGTAGAAAAGGTTCAGCGGAATGAAATCTCATGACTGTCACGTGATGATGACGCAGATCCTTCCAATTGCCCTTACAGGTATAATGGATGAGCACGTCCGTGAAACACTTACTGGTCTCTGCAACTTTTTCGACATTATCTCTCCAAAGTCGATCAGTGTGAAGCACCTCCGAAGGCTACAGGAAGAGATCGTTGTCATACTGAATGAGCTTGAGATTTACTTCCCGCCTGCGTTCTTTGACGTCATGGTGCATCTGTGTGTCCACATTGTGGACGACATCATCGACCTCGGGCCGTCATTCCTTCACATCATGATATCGTTCGAGAGGATGAATGGGGTCATCAACGGATTCGTTCGTAACATGTCCCATCCAGATGGAAGCATCCTACAGGGCTATCTAACCCAAGAGTGCATCTACTTCTATGAGAATTATCTAAGCGACGAAAACCCTGTTGTTGGTTTGCCCGTCAAAAAGCACCTTGGGAGGCTCGGAGGAGAAGGTCACACGAACGGCCGAGGGACTTGCATGTGGACTACTCGGGTCGACGCAACGGCTTGGACATAGCAAACTTAGTAGTGCTACAATAGCTAGACGTGGTAGAATTAATTGACTAGACTTAATCGTAGAAAACATGGCTATTAACGATGAAGGAGGGGGTTCTCGTAATTGCAACATCTACGAGGCGGCAGACAACTATTTGAACTATCTAAAGGAGCAACGGTTGTTGCAGTACCACCCTATCACATCCGAGGGTTGCCCCGAGACCGACGCCAGAACCGAGACTGGTGCCGATGCTGGCGAATTAGCCGGTAAAGAACCGCCATCAAAGAGGATACATCACCCTAACCAGCTCGGCACTACTAAACTGGTGGTCACGGCGGTGGATGATACTTCTCCAACGTATCTATAATTTTTCTATTGTTTCATGATGTTATATTATCATTCTTGGATGTTTTATAATCATTTTATATCATTTTTTGGTACTAACCTATTCACATAGTGCCAAGTGCCAGTTGTTGTTTTCTGCATGTTTTTTACAGCGCAGGAAATCAATATCAAACGGATCCCAAACACCGTGAAACTTTTTAGAGATTTTTTTCGGGCCAGAAGACACCTGATGGGCCAAGGCAGCACCTGGGGAGTGCCTCGAGGGGGGCACAACCCACCAGGGCGCGCCAGGCCCCCTGGCGTGCCCAGGTGGGTTGTGCCCTGATACGTCCAAAACGTATCTATAATTTTTGCTTGCTCCATGCCACTTTTGGGTGATATTGCTATGATATTCATACACTTCCATACACTTTTGATCATATTTGGACTAACTTACTAATCTAGTGCACCCCAGTGCCAATTTCTGTTTTCGGCTGTTTTTGTATTTCAGGTTTTCACGTTTCGAGAACTGCCCAGAAAAATACAGAAAAAATATATAAAAAATCAGCGTTACGGGAACGACACTGCCTCCGAAGGGGAGCCTGGGGGGGCACAGGGGCTCAAGGCGCCCTGTGGGCGCCCCCCCCCCCCCTGGGCCGCGCTGGGGGGCGCCTCGGCCGCCCGAGAGCCCCCCGGTGCCCTACTTTGGCATATATTTAAAGGGTTCCCCGAAACCCTTGAAACAGGACTTCTTTTCTCGATCCCATCTCTGTTTCGCCGCCGCCGCCGCTTCCAAGATCGGGAGCACCAGGAGAACTCTTCCCGGCACCCGCCGGAGGGGAGGATCACCACCGGGAGCTTATCCACCACCATGGACGCCTCCCGGATGACTCGTGAGTAGTCTCCCTTGGACCATGAGTCCATGACCAGTAGCTATGTGATGTTCTCCTCCCATTCTTGTGCTTCACTAATTAGTCCTCGTGAGCTGCCCTACATGATCGAGGCACCTATGTAATCCTTATGCTGTTGCTATGTTGAGTTTGCTGGGATCCGATGGATTATGAGATTATGTTCAGATTGATCTTGAGTAATATATTTGATTCACCTCTTTTATATTTTAGTTCATAAGTAATTCTTGCATGTTCTCCGTTGTTATTTATTGCTTTGGCCAAGTAGTAGGTAGTGACTCCAAGAGGGAACGTTATGCTCGATTGTGGGTTCATGCCCCTCGATGACTAGCTTGAGTGACAGAAACATGAGTCTAGGGGATGTGATGTTGCCACAAGGGGGAAAACAACGGTGCTTGTGCCCGCGGGTGCAAGGATTGTTTACTTTACGCAAAGTTCTTTTAATGCAGTTGTCTGTTGCATTGAGTTTACACTATGGGTGGGACTCGCAACTTAATACCAGCGAGATGTTCTGGATAGATATCTCAAGGTGGATGATTAGTAGTAGATATTGATGGATTTCGGTCTACTTACTTTGGCGTACCGCCCATGCTTTGAACCTCAACCTTTCTTGTAATGTAGTCAGCATTGGTTTGCGTTCGTGGTCCTGTCAATTGCCCAGCTGTAATTTGTTACCTCACATAGCTATTTTATCATCTTTTGGGAGAGAGACATCACTAGTGAACATCATGAGACTCCGGTCCATATTACCATCATTGATCACATACACTATTTTACTTTTCGCTACTTTATTTACTATTGCAAAACACTATCTATCACTACTATCATATTGCTTTTAACCCTTTGTGAACTACAAGGCCGGAGAGATTGACAACCTCTCTGTACTCGCTGGGAGCAAAGTTATTTGTATCTGTGTGCAGGTCCACGTTGATTGCTAACTGCGTCGTTAGCAGTTGACACCTACCTGTTGAACCTAGGAGTCTCTAGGGATTCGATCCTTGGCATCTTTGCTAGGGGAAAACACTTCTACTTACTGCATCTTACACCTTCCACTTGGGGTAATCCAACGAGGGGTTCGAGGCCCATCAAGGAGTATTTTCTGGCGCCGTTGCCGGGGACTCCACTCTTCAGGATAGGGGAGTTGCATGCTATCTTTTACCTTTGCTTTTTAGTCTTGTTAGTTTACCTTTCATATTTGCTTTAGTTTCTTTTATCGAAAATCACAAAAATAGTTATCTTGCTTGCTTGCTACTATGGGTTCCACCGAGAACACCAAGTTGTGTGACTTCACTAGTCACAACAACGATGACTTTATCAGCACACCTATCACTACACCTGCCACTTCAGCACCTTCATATGAAATTAAACCTGCTTTACTGAACTTGGTCATGAGAGAACAATTCTCCGGTGCTGGAGATGATGCTGCTTTGCACTTGAACAACTTTGTAGAACTTTGTGATATGCAAAAGTACCAAGAAATAGATGGTAATATTGTTAAGCTTAAGCTTTTTCCTTTCTCTTTGAGAGGAGGAGCTAAAATTTGGTTTCAGTCTTTGCCTAGAAATAGCATAGATTCATGGGACAAGTGCAAAGATGCTTTTATCGGAAGATGCTATCCACCTGCTAAAATTATCCAACTTAGAAGTAACATTATGAATTTTAAACAATTGGATAATGAACATGTTGCCCAAGCTTGGGAACGTATGAAGTCTCTTATCAAGAACTGCCCTACTCACGGTTTGACTACTTGGATGGTTATCCAAACTTTTTATGCAGGCTTGAACTTTACCTCGCGGAACTTGTTAGATTCGGCCGCGGGAGGAACTTTTATGTCAACTACACTTGGTGCTGCCACAAAGCTTCTCGATGAGATGATGACCAACTATTCCCAATGGCACACCGAACGCGCTCCAACAGGTAGGAAGGTAAACTTTGTCGATGAGATTTCCTCCCTCAATGAAAAAGTTGACTTGATCATGTCTCTACTTTCGAAGCAATCTAATGTTGATCCTCATGATGTTCCTTTAAATTCTTTGATTGCTCAAGAACAAGTAGATGTTAACTTTATCTCTAGAAATAATTTCAACAACAATGCTTATAGGAGTAACTTTGGTAGCAATTCTAGACTGTTCCCCTCTAACTCTTATGGGAACAACAATGCTTATCCTAGTACCAAGAACTCCAACACTGAACTAGAGAGCATGCTTAGAGATTTCATCACTACCCAAAAAGCCTTTAATAAGAATGTAGAAGAGAGACTACATAAACTAGATGATCTTTCTTTTAAGGTAGACCACTTAGCCAATGAGTTAAAATTGCTAAAAATTGAAACTTCTTCTCTTAAGGAGAAGGAAGTCATCCCTATTAATGCTACTCAAGTGAAAATCAATGAAAATATTAGGATGATGGCTAAGCTTAAAGAGAGATGGGCTAGAGAAAGGGAGGAAGAGGAAAGAATTAAGAGCCTTCCTACCCACCACACTGTTGCTACTATCCAAGTTATTGAGAATGTTCACACTCTTAGCACCCAATGTACTCCTGGTCCCAATGGACCTATTAATGGTGATGCTACGTCAACTACCAAACAGGTGAGCCTTAAGGACACCACTACTACCTTACTTGATGCTCGTGACCTTGATTTTGATAATTGCACTCTTACAGAAGTTATTGATTTCCTTCACAAGATGTCTAGAGATCCCCGCACTAGCACGCTTAACCTTGCCTTCATAGAGCATATCACTAATGCTCTCATCAAAGCTAGGTAGGAGAAACTTAGAGTAGAAGCCTCCATACCTAGAAAGCTAGAGGATGGTTGGGATCCTATGATAAAAATTTATTTGAATGACTTCTCTTGTTATGCATTATGTGATGTTGGTGCTAGTACCTCTGTTATGCCCAAAAGGATATATGATATGCTTAAATTGAAACCTTATGATTCTTGTTCTTTTGGTGTTCGTCTCGTTGATTCTTCCATAAAGAAACCTTTGGGGAGGATCGACGATGTTCTTATTGTTGTCAATGATAATTATGTGCCCGTTGATTTCACTATTATGGATATTGAATGTGATCCTTCATGTCCAATTATTTTGGGACGTCCCTTTTTGCGCACCGTTGGTGCTGTCATTGACATGAAAGAGGGTAATATAAAATTTCAGTTTCCTCTCAAGAAAGGAATGGAACATTTCCCTCGTAAGAAGGTCAAGTTACCTTTTGAGTCCGTTGTACGGGCTAGTTATTCTTTTACTCTTGATAAAACTTGATCTATGCATTATGCCTATCTTAAAGACATAAAAGAAAGCGCTTTTGGGAGGCAGCCCACATGAATAAATTTTTGCTTTTGTCGTGTCTTGATGTTGTTTACTGTTGTAGCATCATCATTGTATCTTTACTTTTCATATTTGTGCCAAGTATAGCCTCTGATTGCTAGAAAGTTCAAAAGTTGTGAGGTGCTGTCCAGGAAACAGATTCTGTCCTTGGATAGAAAAATTCGTATAAAATCACCAGATCATCTTTTTGGTCTGAATTTTTTCGACAGCGTTCTCTATATAATTGTCTTTCTTGCGTCAGTTCTGAGTTTTTTTATTTGAGTTGTAGAAGTATCCCGAACAGGTCAATTACTGCCTACTGTTCTGTTTTTCACAGATTCTGTCCTGTTTTGCCTTACCTTCACTTTGCAAATTAAGAACTTGCTTTTTCTTTGCAAAAACCTTTTGGAAATCTTGAGAAACAGTAGAACTTCAATAATATCCTTATTTCCAGCAAGGTATAATTATTTTATTAAGGGTACTAACCTCGCTAATCAGATTATGAATGAGTTATGTATGAAGGGAGTTTTCAAGTGTGCGAGGGAAGATGATAAAAAGATTCAGGAGTGTCAAGCGCTCAAGCTTGGGGATGCCCCCGTGCACCCCCAAGAAATATTCAAGGAGACTCAAGCGTCTAAGCTTGGGGATGCCCCCCGTGCATCCCCTTCTCCATCAACATTATCAGTTCGTCTTTCGTTCCGCTATATTTTTATCACTTCATGTGTTATGTGCTATGCTTGGAGCGTCTTGCTTTTAGTTTTCTTTTTAGTTTTTCATAACGAGTCGGAACCCAGCATTCCTTTATTTGGGAGAGAAACACGCTCCATCTCTACCTAGAACATTACATAGAATTTTCATGTCTATCTATGTTGTGTGTGTTCTTTATCTTTTTAATAGCTACTATCGTGCTTTGCTCTTAGTATTCATGCTTATCTTTTCAAGAGCTTTTATTTAGTTGGTTGCTTGAACTCTTTTTAATTACCATGCTCACCTTATTAAGAGAGTTTGCTTCCGTTGCATGGGTTAATATGTCTATGATAAATATGCTACTTTCATGATGGTGCTTAGTAGTTCAGGTTTTCTTATGATTAATCTCAAGTAGCTGGGGGGTTCCCAATGTGTCATTGGAGTACCAACTTGGTTTGTTTGCCTATGATGTGGTATGGTTTAGTAATATCTTCCTTCGAGAATTTATTTTGATTGACTTGGCGTATGCTCACGCATATTCAAGACTGTAAGGAAAGTCTGTCAAGCCTTGATGATCTTTTGTTTCTAAGTAGCGATATAACTACCATGCATGATTCAATATTGCTTTGTCGCTCTGCATGATTATGACCGTCATTGCTCTCTTAGTTGGTCGCTCCCAGTCTTTTGCTAACCTCCACCTGCACTAAGCAAATTAATCATGCAATACATAGCTCATGGGAAAGTAGCCTAAAAACTATTGTGGTAAAGAATATGTTGCTTATGTATCTTATTTCTTATGAGTTGCTTGCTGAGCGGTAACCATGTTTCTGGGGACGCCATCAACTGTCACACTTTGTTGAATATCATGTGAGTTGCTATGCATGTTCGTCTTGTCTGAAGTAAGGGTGATTTACCGTGGGTTGAATTAATATGCATATTGTTAGAGAAGAACATTGGGCCGCCAACCAAAGCCATGCATCATGGTGGAAGTTTTAGCTTGGACCTTAATCCTCAATCTCTCATGAGAATATGCTTATGCATTAAAGAGGAGTCCATCATCTATTTTCTATGTTGTCCCGGTATGGATGTCCTCAAGTTGAGATTTATCAAAAACGAGAAATCAAATGCGATCTATCTCCTTGGACCTTTGTACAGGTGGCATAGAGGTACCCCTTTATGACACTTGGTTAAAACATATGCAATGCAATGATAACCCATGGGGATCCAAGCTAATTAGGACAAGGAGCGAGCACTATTGGTATTCGATGCATGAGGCTTGCAACTTATAAGATGTTTTATACATGACACATATGAAGTACTACTACCGTTGACACAATTGCTTCCATGTTTCATAATAAAAAGCTCTAGCACTTCAAGCATCAACTACTGAGAGCATGATTGTCATTCTGAGTGTAATGTGCATTGTCCCAAAGTAGCATTGTCTTTTGCATGATTGTGATATCGTTTATTCTGAAATGATTGTATCTAGTCATCACTTAAACCTTGAAGGTGCCCTTGCATTTATGTTTTGCATCACTAAAGGGGGCAAGCTAGATATCACTTGATCATATTTGTACATCATGTTCATTGCAAATCTTTTTGATGTTTCAGCTTTATGTTGTAAAACTTTCAGTCATTTGTGATTTCCTCTTGAGACAACTTAATTACTTTAGAATCATTGTCTCAGTAAGCTTTTGTCATATGACTATGAGAAAGTCCAATATGGTTAATAGCATGTCACCACAGAAATTATTCTTTTTATCATTTACCTACTCGAGGACGAGCAGGAATTAAGCTTGGGGATGTTGATACGTCCAAAACGTATCTATAATTTCTGCTTGCTACATGCCACTTCTGGGTGATATTGCTATGATATTCATACACTTCCATACACTTTTGATCATATTTGGACTAACTTACTAATCCAGTGCACCCCAGTGCCAGTTTCTGTTTTCGGCTGTTTTTGTATTTCAGGTTTTCACGTTTCGAGAACTGCCCAGAAAAATACAGAAAAAATATATAAAAAATCAGCGTTCCGGGAACGACACTGCCTCCGAATGGGAGCCTGGGGGGGCCACAGGGGCTCCAGGCGCCCTGTGGGCGTGCCCCCCCCCCCTGGGTCGCGCCGGGGGGGCGCCTCGGCCCCCCGAGAGCCCCCTGGTGCCCTACTTTGGCATATATTTAAAGGGTTCCCCGAAACCCTTGAAACAGGACTTCTTTTCGCGATCCCACCTCTGTTCCGCCGCCGCCGCCGCTTCCAAGATCGGGAGCACCAGGAGAACTCTTCCCGGCACCCTGCCGGAGGGGAGGATCACCACCGGGAGCTTCTCCACCACCATGGACGCCTCCCGGATGACTCGTGAGTAGTCTCCCTTGGACCATGAGTCCATGACCAGTAGCTATGTGATGTTCTCCTCCCGTTCTTGTGCTTCACTAATTAGTCCTCGTGAGCTGCCCTACATGATCGAGGCACCTATGTAATCCTTATGTTGTTGCTATGTTGAGTTTGCTGGGATCCGATGGATTATGAGATTATGTTCAGATTGATCTTGAGTAATATATTTGATTCACCTCTTTTATATTTTAGTTCATAAGTAATTCTTGCATGTTCTCCGTTGTTATTTATTGCTTTGGCCAAGTAGTAGGTAGTGACT
>LR738714.1:58710783-58783357 GCA_902687465.1 Secale cereale | reverse complement strand
GGGTGCAAGGATTGTTTACTTTATGCAAAGTTCTTTTAATGCAGTTGTCTGTTGCATTGAGTTTACACTATGGGTGGGACTCGCAACTTAATACCAGCGAGATGTTCTGGATAGATATCTCAAGGTGGATGATTAGTAGTAGATATTGATGGATTTCGGTCTACTTACTTTGGCGTACCGCCCATGCTTTGAACCTCAACCTTTCTTGTAATGTAGTCAGCATTGGTTTGCGTTCGTGGTCCTGTCAATTGCCCAGCTGTAATTTGTTACCTCACATAGCTATTTTATCATCTTTTGGGAGAGAGACATCACTAGTGAACATCATGAGACTCCGGTCCATATTACCATCATTGATCACATACACTATTTTACTTTTCGCTACTTTATTTACTATTGCAAAACACTATCTATCACTACTATCATATTGCTTTTAACCCTCTGTGAACTACAAGGCCGGAGAGATTGACAACCTCTCTGTACTCGTTGGGAGCAAAGTTATTTGTATCTGTGTGCAGGTCCACGTTGATTGCTAATTGCGCCGTTAGCAGTTGACACCTACCTGTTGAACCTAGGAGTCTCTGGGGATTCGATCCTTGGCATCTTTGCTAGGGGAAAACACTTCTACTTACTGCATCTTACACCTTCCACTTGGGGTAATCCAACGAGGGGTTCGAGGCCCATCATGCCCACCTCGGTGGCCTCCCGCATCGCCTCTTTGCTCTATAAATACCACAATATTCCAGAAACCCTAGGGGAGTCGACGAAATATTCATCCAGCCGCCGCAGAGTCTAGAAACACCAGATCCAATCTAGACACCATCACGGAGGGGTTCACCACTTCCATTGGTGCATCTCCGATGATGCGTGAGTAGTTCCTTGTAGACCTACGGGTCCGTAATTAGTAGCTAGATGGCTTCCTCTCTCTCTCTCTTTTGATTCTCAATACAATGGTCTCTTGGAGATCCATATGATGTAACTCTTTTTGCGGTGTGTTTGTTGGGATCCGATGAACTTTGATTTTATTATCAGATCTATCTTTTTATATCCATGAAAGTTATTTGAGTTTCTTTGATCTCTTATAGCCTCGTATTTCTTCTCCGTATTTGGGTTTTGTTTGGCCAACTTCATCTATTTATCTTGCAATGGGAAGAGGTGCCCGGTAGTGGGTTCGATCTTACGGTGCTTGATCCCAGTGACAGAAAGGGAACCGACACGTATGTATCGTTGCCACTAAGGATAAAACGATGAGATCCATATCTAACGCCATAGATAAACGGATCTTGTCTACATCATTTCATCATTCTTAATGCATTACTTTGTTTTTCCATGAACTTAATACACTAGATGCATGCTGGATAGCGGTCGATGTGTGGAGTAATAGTAGTAGATGCACGCAGGAGTCGGTCTACTAATCTTGGACGTGATGCCTATGTTATGATCATTACCTGGATATCGTCATAATTATTTGAGGTTCTATCAATTGCCCAACAGTAATTTGTTTACCCACTGTTTGCTATTTTTCCCGAGAGAAGCCACTAGTGAAACCTACGGCCCCCGAGTCTTCTTTCTCATATATTTGCCTCTGCGGTCTACTTTTTCCTTGCATTTATTTTCAGATCTATTAAACCAAAAAATACAAAAATACCTTGCTGCAATTTATTCTTATTTGTTTTATTTGGTGTTCGATCTATCAATCTACTACAAATTTCTCATGTCTGTTTTGCCTATCTTGAGGCGCCGTACCCCAAAAGGGATTGACAACCCCTTTAACACGTCGGATTGCGAGAAGTTGTTATTTGTGTGCAGGTGATATTTATGTTGTGTTTCTTGGTTCTCCTACTAGTTCGATAACATTGGTTTCACATCTGAGGGAAATACCTACCACCGCTGTGATGCATCATCCCTTCCTCTTTGGGGAAAAAACGACATAGCTTTAAGCGACATCAAAAGTAATTTCTGGTGCCGTTGCCGGGGAGCACCTTCAACATATACCAAGTTCCTAATCACAAATATCATCTCCTCGCAATTTACATTATTATCCATTTGCCTATCATTTTCATCTCCCCCACTTCAGAAAAATTTGTCATTTTATTCGCCATCTTTTTCGTTCGTCGTTCTCTTATCAGATCTATTCTTTGCTTGCAATCATGAGTGATTTCGGTATGGCACCAACAGATGATGGCCTTACTCCTAAAATTGGAAGTACAGGCAATCTGGATGCTAAAACTTTTATCTTGGGGCAAGGGAACGTTATGGGAAAAGAACGTATCCAAGAATTTTTCAATTGTGTTGGAAATCTGAGCCTTGATGATGCTTCTATACTTAAAACTACTAGATCTTATGCGGATGCTATTTCAACACTAGTTCTGAAACTTGAAAGTAAATTTATCCGCACTCATCCTACTTTGCAAAGATTGTTTTTTGAGCTTCTGAAATAAAGAATCCTAGAGCTAAAAAGTTAGCTACTCTCGTCCTTATGAAGGAATTTGATTACATAGTATGGGAAGCTAGAGAAATCTTTGATTTTTATGGTATGAATCGTGAAAAACCTGTGATAGATGAAATTATTTACAATAGTGATTATGCTTTAAGACATTTGCTTGGGGATAATAGAATCTTTGATGAGAAACTTAAGAAAGAAGTCCATGTTTTAGATATAATCCAACAAGTTTTCAATAATGTTAACTAACATTACTCTTGGATTGTTGCTGGAAATCATAGGGGTTATGATGAAAATCAACTTAGAAATGCTAAGGTATCTATGGATAATATGTTCTATGTTGTCTTTACAAAACCGCATGATAAGGATGCCCCTAAGGAAATTAAAGATAAAGATGACAAAACTTAGATCCTTGCCTTATGCCTAACTAAGGGCGTAAAACGATAGCGCTTGTGGGAGGCAACCCAATGAATAAAATTTATTTTTGCTTTTTGCTTTATGTTCTTGAGTGTTAGCACAATTATTCTACTGGTATGATTATGTTTTTTGTGTTTTAATTAGTGTTTGTGCCAAGTAGAACCGATAGGATCTTCTTGGGTGATAGTTGTTTGATCTTGCTGAAAAAGACGGAACTTTTGCGCTCACGAGAAAAATTCTCATTTTTAACAGAAAAATGCTTTTTAGTTTATTCTTTTTGCAGAAGATCAATATACAAATTTCCCACGTGGCCCTATTTGTTTCAAGATTTATAGAGTTCCAGAAGTATTCTAAACTTCCAGATTGTTACAGACTATTCTGTTTTTGACAGATTATGTTTTCTTTGTGATGTGTGCTTATTTTGATTGTTTTATGGTTTTCTTTGATGAGTTTTTGCCATAGAAAAGTTGGAATACATTCGATATAATACAAAAACAAAATATGAATTGGTTTGACACAACACTTATAGTGGTGGTTTGCTTTCTTATACTAACGGATCTCACGAAGGTTTTGTTGAAGTTTTGTGTGATTGAAGTTCTCAAGTTTTGGGTTATCTTACGATGGGTGAAGAAAGGATGGAAGAGCCTAAGCTTGGGGATGTCCCGGCATCCCAAGCTATTATCCAAAAATGAGCAACCAACTAATCTTGGGCCCCCGAGGGGCATCCCCGCTTTCTTCCAACAACTATCAGTATTTTACTCGAGACTATATTTTTATCCGTCACATGATATGTGTTTTACTTAGAGCGTCTTGTATGATATGAGTTCTTGCTTGTTTTATTTTGCTTTTTTAGTCCTCGATCCTTGTTGTACACACCTATTTGAGAGAGCCAAAATTATGCCTTGACTTGCTAGAATTGCTCTCTATGCTTCACTTAAATTTTTATGAGCTAGGACTTGCTCTAGTGCTTCACTTATATCTTTTTGAGCAAGGTGTGCTTAGTAAAAAAAATTAAGAAATACTCTCTTGCTTCACTTAAATTTATTTGAGAGTTAGTAAAATCTTAAAGAAATTATCTCTTGCTTCACTTAAATCATTTTGAGAGAAGAAAGAAAAACTATGTTCATGATCTTCACTTATATTTATTTGAGCTTATCAAAAGCAACACATGAAAATTAGTCCCAAAGTGATAGATATCCAAGAAGGATATAATAAAAACTTTCATGAAGATCATTGGACAAACTAAATTTGATTCCTTGTAATAGTTTTGAGACATGATGATGTGATGTGATATGTGAGTTATGTTGAGGAGTAATTGTGCTCTATTAAGAATATTAGTGTTAAAGTTTGTGATTCCCTATGCAAGCACGAAAGTCAATAGTTATGCAATGAAATTATATCCTACTTGTAGTGCATTATTCGGTGTTATTTATGCTCAATGTTCGCTTATGAGATTATTTGTTTCATGGTTGGTCGCTTCCTAGTCTTTTGCTAGCCTTCATTTTACACTAAGTATGATCTCTACTTGTGCATCCAAAATCCTTTATCCCGGTTTTGCCACATGAGTCCACCATACCTACCTATATGCGGTATTTTCTTGCCGTTCTAAGCAAATTTGTATGTGTCATCTCTAATTTTCAAAATAAATTTTCCTTTTGTGTGCATGTACCGCTCGCGAGGCGGTGAGGGGTGGCCAATATTTTCCATGCTAGATGTGTTATTCTCATGATGAGTGTTTATTCACTTGTCATTGCACGAGAGTAAGGCAGAGGTATTAGGGATGCACAGTCCCGAAATGAAAAACAAATTTACCTTATGTTGTCAAATAATAAATTCCTTGGAAAGTGTTGGTATGGAAGGCAACCATGGATTCGGCTAGCCATGGCTTATGAAAGTTTGGTGGAAAAGGAATACACTTTATTTTCTATTTGGGAACCGCCTATAATATATCTAGCATGGAAAGTGTTGGGAACCTCAAGTCGTTCTCATTGGTGGGAAAAGTATACCTCCCAAGAAATTTATCTCTCAATTTAAGCTTTGAGCTCTGGCACCTGTACAAATCCCTACTTCCCTCTACGAAGCACCAACTAGGAAACACTATGATCGTGAGCATTGGGTGTAACTAATATACAAATGTGTTTCATGAATGGATCAATGGTTGAGCATAATGGGCAAGGGATAACTTATTTTAGCATTGATATTTTGAAAGACATGGTTGCTTGTTGATATGCTTGAGTATCTAAATTATTATGCCAAAACTAGACTATTGCTTTGAACCATATAAAAGTCCAAATGTCCATGCTATAGAGAAAAGAATATGATATGACATGATAGACAACATTCCACATCAAAAATTATGTTTTTATCACTTACCTACTCGAGGACGAGCAGGAGTTAAGCTTCGGGATGCTGATACGTCTCCAACGTATCTATAATTTTTTATTGTTCCATGTTGTTATATTATCATTCTTGGATGTTTTACAATTATTTTATATCATTTTTTGTACTAACCTATTGACATAGTGCCAAGTGCCAGTTGTTGTTTTCTGCATGTTTTTTACATCGCAGGAAATCAATATCAAACGGATCTCAAACACCGCGAAACTTTTTGGAGATTTTTTTGGGCCAGAAGACACATGATGGGCCAAGGCAGCACCTGAGGAGTGCCCCGAGGGGGCACAACCCACCAGGGTGCACCAGGCCCCCGTGGCGCGCCCAGGTGGGTTGTGCCCACCTCGGTGGCCTCCTGCACCGCCTCTTTGCTCTATAAATACCATAATATTCCAGAAACCCTAGGGGAGTCGACGAAATATTCATCTAGCTGCCGCAGAGTCCAGAAATATCAGATCCAATCTAGACACCATCACGGAGGGGTTCACCACTTCCATTGGTGCCTCTCCGATGATGCGTGGGTAGTTTCTTGTAGACCTACGGGTCCGTAGTTAGTAGCTAGATGGCTTCCTCTCTCTCTCTCTCTCTTTTGATTCTCAGTACAATGGTCTCTTGGAGATCCATATGATGTAACTCTTTTTGCAGTGTGTTTGTTGGGATCCGATGAACTTTGAGTTTATGATCGGATCTATCTTTTTATATCCATGAAAGTTATTTGAGTTTCTTTGATCTATTATAGCCTCGTATTTCTTCTCCGATATTTCGGTTTTGTTTGGCCAACTTCATCTATTTATCTTGCAATGGGAAGAGGTGCCCGGTAGTGGGTTCGATCTTACGGTGCTTGATCCCAGTGACAAAAAAGGAACCGACATGTATGTATGATTGCCACTAAGGACAAAACAATGAGATCCATATCTAACGCCATAGATAAATGGATCTTGTCTACATCATGTCATCGTTCTTAATGCATTACTCCATTTTCCATGAACTTAATACACTAGATGCATGCTGGATAGCGGTCGATGTGTGGAGTAATAGTAGTAGATGCACGTAGGCGTCGGTCTACTAATTTTGGACGTGATGCCTATGTAATGATCATTGCCTGGATATCGTCATAATTATTTGAGGTTCTATCAATTGCCCAACAATAATTTGTTTACCCACCGTTTGCTATTTTTCTCGAGAGAAGCCACTAGTGAAACCTACGGCCCCCGGGTCATCTTTCTCATATATTTGCCTTTGTGATCTACTTTTTCCTTGCATTTATTTTCAGATCTATTAAACCAAAAATACAAAAATCCCTTGCTGTAAGTTATTCTTATTTGTTTTATTTGGCGTTCGATCTATCAATCTACTACAAATTTCTCACGCCCGTTTTGCCTATCTTGAGGTGTTGTATCCCGAAAGGGATTGACAACCCCTTTAACACGTTGGGTTGCGAGAAGTTGTTATTTGTGTGCATGTGTTGTTTACGTTGCGTTGCTTGGTTCGCCTACTGGTTCGATAACCTTGGTTTCACATCTCATGGAAATACCTACCGCCGCTGTGCTGCATCATCCCTTCCTCTTTGGGGAAAAACCGACGTAGCTTTAAGCGACATCAGTGGACCCCGGCAATTTCGAGCCAACAGAGCCTGAGGAAGCGTGCATGTGCTACGGCAATCAAGTAGACTGCATCATACGGGAAACCGCCACTATCAACAACAACAAAATTAAGGAAGATACCAAATATGCAGAACTTCCTCCTAACGAGTTGCACCAGATATTCTTGTTCCCGGGTCGGGATGAAATCAAATATCATTGATCGTATCACGAGCCGGCAAGGAAGAAGATAAACAACAAAGCCATGGGCAAGTTTAGCGGCGCGTTGTCCGCCTGGAAAGTAAGGGTGAAACATCGGATCATCATCAAAAAGGAACCCTACACTGAGATTGTAAAGGGTAATCTGACAATTACGAAAGAGCAGTTTGAAATATTCAAAAAGGCTTGTGTTGCCGAAGCTGGCAAATAAAAGTTGGAGTACATGAATGGGACTTCAAGAAAGGAATATGGGGTACCACCACCTCGGAAGTCGTGGTTATGCGGGGAAGAGGCCCATATGGGCCAAGGAGGATGCGGAACACGAAAGTCTAGGGCTCCCATACCCCTTGGCGGAGTTCACCATCCCGCAGGTAACCCGACAACCCCAGACAACCAGGTAGCCACAAAGAGGGACAACCATAGGAACCCAAAAGTTGAGTCGTCCGAAAGCCCGAGCAAACATCTCTCCAACAACAGGGAACGGACGCCCCTCACACTCCCCCCGCACATGCAAGCAGACGAAATGGTACCAACTGGCGCAGTAGCCATGACAACACCCACCATCTAAGCATGTGCAAACAAGGTTGGCTATGCAATCCCCTCATAACCCCACAAATGCAAATAAGCGCAAGAGGCGGCACATGCCGGACGAGGGCAACGGCCTCCACGAGGTGGCCCTAGGCACGCTCTCGACCCACACATCATGGACCCTCGAGACCGTCGACTCAGTGAGGAACACCCGAGCCTCGATCGAATGACGAGAAGGGCACCTGCGAATTAGATGGCGTGAATGCCCCTAGAAGGCGGATACTGCAACGTCCTTCAAACAAGTAATCGTGGGTCCTGATTTCCACTCATGGACCTCCACATCAAGTACCATTTGTCAGCAAAATCTTGCGTAGGCATTGTGGATTCGCGAGAGCTATACCTTGCTTATTGCAAGGTAAAACTAGAGTTCGCCTACAAAGAGCAATGGTCCGGGTCGGCTCAATCAAGCCTTTCGCCTCATGTTGCTGAGCCAACTGAGTATGTTGGTATTATGTGTTATTTTCCTTGTCATATTTTCCTTCTCTTGTTTCTCTTTCTTTTTAATTTTCCCTTTCTCGTGTTTCTTTAATATTCTTCTTTTTCTTTCCTTTTTTCATCTATACTCTAACTTTTTTGTTTTCTCCTTTTCTTTTCCATTTTATTTTTATTTTTTGTGTTTTTTGGTTTCTTTCCTCTTTCCCTCTTTTCTATTGGAACATTACATGAATATTTTGATACATGATGAACATTTCTTTGATACACAGTGAATATATGTTTTGAATCCACGATAAACATTATTTAAAACATAAAAAAAATACACAAAGAACATTTTTATGCTTGATAAACATTTTATAATACAATTTGTAAAAAAATACATGATGAACATTTTTAGTACTCGAGTTCTTTTTAATAAATAGTGAATAATTTTGTAATACATACCATATAGTTTTAAAATGGAAGATACATAATTTTTAATACACAAGGAACATTATTTTAAGTCATAACAAAAAGTTGACACACAATGTTTCATTTCAAAATTCAATATGAATGCCCATAGGACATTTATTTTGTGCTTGACTTGCTTAGTTGCTCCCACTTGACCACTAGTAACCGGTATTTTGATATATTTTCCTTTGATTTTCTTCTCTGCCTTTTTTTTATGTTTTCTTATTTCCCCCTTTTTCTACCTCTTTTCATCGAGTTCTTTTTTTATTCATAGTATATAAAAAAGGTTCATCGTGTTTTTTAAAAGATGTTCATTATGTATTTTGAAAAGGTTCATAACGCAAACGTTCGCCGTGTAATTTGGAAGTGTTCACCATGTATAAAGAATGTCCACCTCGTACTTTAAAGTGGTTCACCACGTATTGAAATAATATACTCCATTAATATTGCAACTTCAATGCGTATGAAAAAATGTTCATTTAAAAATGTTTTCATATTAATTTAAAATGCATGGAAAGTACTATATTCTAATACACAACAAACATCTTTTAATACAGGATGAACATATATTTGTAGTTTATGATGAAACATATTTGATATACCATGAAGATCTTTCTTAATATCCACTTAACTTTCTAAATACGTTGTAATTTTTGACAAAAATATTAAATGGAAATATTTTACAATGCATGATTCATGTATTTTTAAAATGCACTATAAAAACATATTTTAAATGCAATGGCTGAAATACAGAGAATAAAATAAAATGCTGAACGTTTCCTGTGCCTGCCATGCATGTTGTTGGGCCGACACATAAACGAGCGGGACTCCAGCCAGAATCGGAGAAAGAGCCCGTGTGGAATCTCGTGTGGCCGGCCCATGTTGCTGCCCGACACGGGCTCATACAGACGCGCCTTTATACATACGCCCCCACCGCCCAAGGCAAGTACCGAACAAGAAGAACCCAACCCAAAGCAGCCGCTGCGATTCCTTCCCTCACAAGGAAAAAAAAAGGCATCCGCAGCCGCCGCGATGATCCTCCGCATCCGCAGCCGCGACGGCACTGACCGCATCACGGTGCCGGACGCCGCCGCCGCCACGGTCGGCGACCTGCAGCGCCTCATCGAGGCGCGCGCCACCGTGCCCGTCGCCGCCCAGCGCCTCTCCCTCGACCCGGCCCTGCTCCTCCCCGCCCCCCAGCCGCCGCTCCTCTCCGACCCAGCCGCGCCGCTCGCCTCCCTGCCCCTCGCCAACGGCTCCTTCGTCTACCTCTCGTACCCGCCCGGCGCGCGCTCCGCCCAGCCGCCCCCGCCCAGGGCCCTCACCGCCGCCGGCTCCTTCGGCAAGAAGATGACCATGGACGACCTCATCGCGCGCCAGATCCGGGTCACCCGCCAGGAGGCGCCCTTCTGCTCCGCGGCCTCCTTCGACCGCGACTCGGCCAACGCCTTCCAGCTCCACGTCTCCGAGTCGCTCGCCTTCGCCGTCAAGCGGGCGGGCTTCCTCTACGGCCGCGTCGACGCCGAGACCAAGGAGGTGCTCGTCGACTTCATCTACGAGCCGCCGCAGCAGGGGTCCTCGGACGTGGTCCAGCTGATGCGGGACGCCGACGAGGAGGCCCGCGTCGACGCCATCGCCGACGGGCTCGGGATGCGCCGTGTGGGGTTCGTCTTCACACAGGCGGTCGGGAGGAAGGCCAGCGAGACGGGCGAGTACACCCTGTCCAACAGCGAGGTGGTCCAGGCAGCCCAGCTGCAGGCAGAGGGCGGGATCCCGGAGTGGGTCACCGCCGTGGTGAAGCTGGAGGTGGGGGAAGACGGCTCGGCCGACGTGCACTTCGAGGCGTTCCAGATGAGCGAGGTCTGCGTCAAGCTGTTCAAGGACGGCGTGCTGGAGACGGAGATCCAGGACTCCGACGACCCCCGCCTGTCCAAGATGCGCAAGGAGGTGATTGCAGGAGGGAAGGACACCATGGAGGTGGACAACGACTTCTTCCTGGTGCCTGTGAAGATCTCCGATCACCAGGGTCCGCTCTCAATGGGATTTCCGATTGAAAACCGTGGGATTCCTCTGCCGGCGAACGCTCTCAAGAGCCACATGGATCGTGCAAAGCATCTCCCGTTCGTCAAGCGGATCTCTGATTTCCACGTGCTTCTCCAGATCGCTGCTTTCCTGGATGTCAAGGCAGACGTTCCTACTCTGGCTGCGTGCGTAGGACACCAAGCTGAAGTACCTGAGGGCTACCGGCTCCTGATCGACGCCTTGGCAGGTCAAACATAACCAGTGAGGGTTTCCTGAAACAAAGACACGGTGTCATTTAGCAACTTGCTCTCAGTATCATCTCATGTGTGATTTATATGAATGTCTCAGGTGTGTAAGTCTTGTTTAAAACTCGTATATGCGCTTACCATTGCACAAAGGGCGACATGTTTCATTTTGATGCTGAATCTGGTCATATACTCATTGAAACAAGTCTTTTGGTGGTTGTATATTGCCTAGATGTTTAGTTTTTCTGACATTTGCATTGCCTAGATGTTTAGTTTATTTGACATTTGCATTGCCTAGATGTTGGGAAAGAGGGACAAACATTGATTTTGCAAGGCCACTTCACTCAATAGTAACCAACACAGATAGTTCACTGAGATTATAACCAACACGAATAGGGGGATTGGAGAAGGGTTGATCAATTTCTTGTATGGTTTTGAAAAATGGAACTGAAGATATGACTTTTGAGGGTCTATTATTTCTAAAAATAGTCTATGTGCCATCAGACAATGCGCTGCGAGGGCAAGTCAGACCTGGGTAGGACTTGTGATGAACCACTTATCCACCTTTAGACCAGATATTAGTATGACCCAACCGACACACCAGGAATACCTTGAGACGCGTTTTACTCGTTTAGTTATCTAGTACAAGAAAGTTAGGCTGTTGAACTGATGTTTTGGTTTGCTCAAGGAGGGGTGACCTATAATGTTGAAGTTTGGAAGTAAGGCCTGAAGTTTTTGATACTCAGGAAGGCCAGGAAGGCTTGTGTTAAAATCAGAGGACTAGAACAAAAGTGGTGTGGATGGAGCGCCTTAGACCATTTTGAGTCCTTTTGGGGTTCTTATAGATGTGGATCGACAAGGAATTTTTCCAGAATCTCTTTTAGATAGGTAGAGTGAAGGTGCGATGTAGGGATCTATCTAAAATCCCACATGAGAGACTATTTGGCCTCAAAGGTAATTCTTTAGATTAGGTTAGCTATTTAAGCACCGATAGCAAATGGGAAAACGGGGCTAAGGGATGAACATGATGGAATGTATATTGGTTATATGGCTGCTGGAGATGAAAAACACCTCAAGCAGAGGAACAGATGCCTCTAAATTTAGTACTACTAAGAAAAGCCAGAATGGTAGTGGTACTGGAGCTAGTAATTTAAGAAAGTGAAGGTCTAGTAGTTTGTATGAAGATGATGAAAATGAAACGGGGGTGATGCTTGAGAGCGCAATCATAGATACTCCCTTTAGTGATCTATATATAAACGACCTTATATTTCTTTACAGTGGGAGTAACATATTGTGTGACTTCCTCTGCCATCAACAGGTTCTTCATGATGCTTGTATTCTCTTTGATGCGTCGTTATGAAATTAATAAAATTCATCCTTTATCGTAATAAATCTGGAATTCTAGTTTTAATCACAACATGGTGAAAACAAAAAATCTTATGTCAGAAGAGGACTCGGCATGTGGAGCCAGCATTGTGGTTTGAAGCCATGGAATTGAACAGCTCGACATACCCAAGCTTCTCTGCTCTTCTTCCTTTCGACGGGAGAACCAACCCCGGCTCAGGAACCTCGCCAACATTTTCACCTCCTCCACCCTGCTCAGGTTCTTCCGCACAGCAGGCTGCTTGCGGGTGCTCTCAGTAGATGGACAAGTGGAGCAACCAGCACTATTTTTCATGAGCACGACTCTGTCGATTAGTACCCTCGTCCGTCAAGGATAGTAGCCTCCTCTGTGAGATCACTCCCCAGCAGAAGGCTCTGAGAAGCAATAGCCCCGATGAATTAGGCATAACTGAAACAGGGCAAGATGTTCGTAGGAGTCCCCTGCACCCCATGTCTTCAGGTTGGAGCAGAGCTGGTGCAGCTCGTCTTTGACAGATTAGACTGCCGCCGGACTTGGAACTACAGGATAGAGATGAACCATCTGTGCTGATGATCCCAGCGTTGCAGATTCTCGCTAAGCGTCCTGTGGGACTCTTGAGGCTGCAGGCATGGAGTTGGGTCTAGACTGACATGTTAGCATAAGGTTCTTAGCCCGCTAACAGTCTGAACCATACGCACACATACAATGCTAGGCCGAATAAATGGAAAGGCTGGCGAATCCATTTGATCTGTAACGAGATGGGTTCCATTGTGGCTATCACTGTCCTGAATTTCCAAAGTGAAAGTGAGCGCACTAATTTATTCCAAGGCAACCGACAATTCTTGCCGTCAGAATAACATCTTGATGATCATCTTGCCCTGTCCGGTAGGATTTTATTCTTCTCACTAGTAGGATCGGTATTTGAAAAACTCAATTGATTAGAGTGGCAAACTGGAAGTGCTTTAATCTATTATCATCCCTCTGAGTGATTTGCGGCGATCTCTTTTTTTTTCTTCTTCTGGGAAATGAGATACTCCCTCCGTCTGGAAATACTTGTCATCAAAACGAATAAAAAAGGATGTATCTAGATGTATTTTAATTTTAAATACATCACTTTTGGTTCATTTTGATGATAAATATTTTGGGACGGAGGGAGTATTATTCTTACTTTATTTGTAGTAGCAGTAGGTAGGGTTATGTAGATACTGGCTAGTGTGGTGTGTGATGTTCAGTATTATCCTTGCTATACGTTTTTAAGTGTTGTACTCTCCTGTTTATATCTTATTTAATGGCTTTAATCCTCGATGTTATTCATGAGCATGCACATGTAAAATGTAACTATCTGCCAGAAAGCAAAGAGTAGTTAAACTTAAACATGTAAGATAATACAAATGACACATTAGTTTGTATTCGTGCCCTTGCACAAAGGTAAAACGAGATTATATGAACAGGTCCCGTGAAGTGTTTGTTTAGGTGGCAATGTTGCACAATTTTTGTATCAATAGCTCCTGCAACAAGTTACAAATAACAGTCTTCACCGTAAGATTTTTTTGAATCTGTAACTTTACAAACTTACTTTTTTTTCTTTAAACAAACCTCTTTTTTTCAAGGGTGTTAAAAATCTTAACTTAGTTTTTGGTTGGGGTGCACCTGCCTGGGCTATAGTGCAACGCCCAGGCGACACCTAAGGGCCCCAATGGCAAGCCATTGTGGTGGACCCTCCCCCACAAAAAATAAATTTAATATCGTTGTGGGCACATGGCCCACATATCAGATATTAAACTGATAAGAACAGATACTACACTTGATCTTAGCCAAAAGGCCGAGAAAGGTACGAGCTCTCTTGCTGCCCTCCCCAATCCTTTTATAGCTGCCTCGACCGCCTCTTCCCCTCGGCAAGAGAGGTGGTACGAAACGAAACGTAACGAAAGAGCATCGAAACCTGCCGCACTCGGGCGACCAGGCAAGCAGGCTATGCGTTCGCCTCTCGTTCGTTTGGGCTTCAACAGGCCCGACAGGAACACCACGGCCCAGTATTTACGCGGGCTCTGTTTTTCCCTGCTCGTTTCGCTCGTTGTCTCTGACGTGTTGGCAAGCGAGGTGGTACTAAACGGAACAAAAGAGCAGGTCAGGAAACCTGCCTCTCGTTCGTTTGGGCTTCAACAGGCCCGACAAGAACACCACGGCCCAGTATTTGCGCGGCTTCTGTTTTATCCTACAACGAGAGCAGACATCCAGCACGTTTTTCACATCGGTCGAGAAGTTAGTTAGAGGAGAAGAGGTGGCGTTCATGGCAAGGCTAATGGAAGGCACGCACGTGAGGAGAAGGGGCCTTTCGGTTGGTGCGAGAGCAGAAATGGGCCATATGCAAGTGGACACTGCAGAACCACCTACTGTATTAATTTGTTAGTACGCCTAAAAAAATAAAATTTGTTAATAGTACTCTAGCAGTATCGGTAGCCCGGTGGCGCACCACCACGGCACCACCCCATGTGATGTGATGTGATATGATGATGTACCCTCCTTGCTCCAGAGCGGATAAGCTCGACAAGATGACAGTCGATCCTGCAGAACGATAAGGGAATTCAGAGTTTAAGACGATACAGCTCCAGAATGGATAAGTTCTGACATAATGACATTTTAAATCCCGCAGAACGATAAGAGAATTCAGAGCTTATTATAGCGTTTTTACTACTTTACCATCCTTCCACCACAAGGAACCTCTGCACCAAGAACATGAAAGAGAAGCAAGTAATGGTAACCATATGTGAACGATAAGGGAGTTCAGAGCTTAAGACAATATGCAAGGAATGCAGAATCTCCTCTATTGTCCACAGAAAGAATTGAAAACAAAGCAGCAGCTACACCACAGGTAGAACTACGGTTTCTGGCTAAAAGAAACCCCGAGCACTGAAATTTGGGGATAGAAGTATGATTTAGTGAACAGACAGAAACTTCGTCCATTGAGATTCGGGTATAGTTCTCCGATGACTAATCTCTTTGAATGAGCAAATCAAATTGCAGCGTCCGGTGTACCTGCTACAGATTCATTTTGCTGCCCAAAGGAATAATAAGTATAGTATGCAAAACAAATGATGGATATGACCTATTTCAAAGATTTCATCAGTATGCCCCAGAGTTCTTCACAAATCACCCACTGAGGGACATTGTAATAACAAGAATGTGCTTTGGAAGTTACATCCAACCCATTTTGTTTTGGGACCAGGTTTGCTTTGAAGAGCGAGGAAAATAAAATATGCCTAAAAGGTAAAGGGGCAACTGTGAGAGAATAGTTTAAAGAAATGGGTCACCAAGCGAGTAAAGGGAACATCAATATGGTTCAAGACTGCCAGCAAATAGGTAGTCTTGTTTAATTAACAAGCTTACCCGTAACTTTGTAGCCTGCCTTTTCTAAAGGAGCTTCTGCAACGCTGCCTACCTAGACACATCTTGTACACTCGACTTCGAGGAGGTAATTGCTACTCTAAATCACCACTGAAATTTTTTTGTTGGTGAATTAAACAAGATCTGAAGCGTATGGAGAAAGCAGTCTGCAATCTGCACTCACGCAACACACTGGACTCAGACTCAGTCTGCAATCTGCCTACTGTTCTGATGCAATGAACAAATATAATGCAATTAAACGACTGAGGAATGGTCAGTAGCGAACTGAAAAGGACAGAAACATTTAAAAACGAAAAATGAGCACTCCTACATGTAAAACTCAACATATAATTGGTTGCCCATAACTTTAGTACAGAAAAATAGTAGTGAAAAGATGCACTATGCATGGAAAGTTGGAAGTAGAGATGACCTGGGGAGTTGCTGCGACCCAATGCATGCCCGTATCGGAACTCCAACAACGTGCCTACTTGTCACGATGAAATCCAAAAATTAAAGAGAGAGTCCCAATTCCAGCAGCAAAAGAAAAATAAAACCTTTGTAAAGATGTTTCACCAGCTATGTCTGGTGAGTTCTTTTCACAGTTATTACATGCTAGTACTACATCTTTATCACAATCTTGCTTGCTCCTCAGGCTTACTTGAGTACACATAAGTACATTGGGCAAAATGTGAATCATCCATTCTTCAAGCATTTATGAGTTATGACTGGACTACAGGAAAATGAACACATTCATCAACTCATCCTGTAAATGGCAAAAGGACACAGGAGAGTTTTGCAGAAGTACACCAGATAGTGCATATCCAGAAGTGTATGTGTATCAGCTTATGCTCTCATATCTCAACTAGTTATCTGTAAACATAATATCTAATATATGATGCCTAACTACAACAAAATCACCGCCAAGAAAATGTCCAAAGTTTTAGTTTAGTGTAGCCTCAACTTATGTGCAAAGATCTTATTAGCCAGCTGGGGTACATTATACATCTTCGCAACACGGATTTCTTTATCGAGTCATACAGAAGTTAGCAAAATAATAATAATACAGAAGTTAGCAAGCACAATGCACAAGAACTATTATCTAGTATTGCAAACAAGAGTGTACATGTGTAAAGAGTCATGCGTAAATTCATGAAGAAAGGATCTACCTCATGAATGATATCATTGCCAGAGAGGTTAACTTCCAGTCCTGCCTTTGTGAACAACTTTATAGCGATTGAAATGATCAGACAAATACAGGTGCTTTTGGGCTTAAGCTGTGAACCGTTATCTGTTAATTTACCATTTTGCTACAGGTTGGATAAGAATTAAGTTAAACTCGGTTTCACGAGCCAGTTGCCCACAAAAGGATACACAGTGCATAATGCTAGATAGCAAACCAACAAGTATGCTGCACCCAGACATCGACACAAACCAATGTAGTAATGTTTTAACACAAGAGTTGAAGAAGGTTATACCATAGATCCCAGACAGCTATATGAGCATGACAAGGTAACCATGTAGCAACATCTTTGAACTGCCACAAAACAAAGACAGTTATTTCTACAAACAAACTAAAATGTATAAGAGTTCATCAAACATTTGTCCCCACAACTAAATAACATACCCAAGTAATTCCTGTTCCAATATGTTGCAGCATTTTAACCGCTGCTCTTTTTAGGAGAGCGCAGATACATTTATATATTTCATTAACCTTGGAAAAAATCAGTTTCTCAGAATGAAATCAAAAAAAGAGTAAGTATTATTCGACACCCACATGAGAGCAAATGTGATCAGCTGATTCCAGATAGCTGGATGTCAGTACAAAGCTCAAGCAAAGCTCTATATCAATATTTGCCAAACTCAAGAGACATGATCCCATCCTAGAGAGTATTAAATATAGCAGAATCAAACAAATGCACAAGTATCACTGTTTTTAAGCATGCAAGTGCAGAAGATAGGCACTAACTTGTAAGATAGTGGATACCTTCACATCATTATCCACATCCTTTCACAAATCCCAATGTTGTGTGGCTCTACAGTTCCGCGTGGCATGCTTGCAGGATAAGGTGCAAAACCAAAGCACTGAGGTGTGGTATGACTTTTCCACTTTCATATAAGAGCACCTTAGAATTTTCATAAAGATGTCCCACCCAGGTCTCCCAGGTTAGCCCCATAAACTACACCAACTTCTTGGGTGCACTATTAGATTATTTCAGGAAATCATCATTTGCACAATATCTGAACACCGCCATGCCCCCAGCTCCCACCACTTTCAAGCCAAAAATAAGCTAGCTGAAAAAGTTTGCACAATCTATCTCATCCCTCAGAGACACTTGTGATTCTGAATGACCTAAACATTAAAGACAGACCTTGATACCACCAATAAGCAATTATAAACCCAGTCACACTTTCAACATTTTTTAACATTCCAACTAGATAGCCATTTCCTAGATATTGACTTGTTGCACCGATATCATCAGTGCACCGTCTCAAATCTATCATTATTAGGAACGAATTGTTGCCACTATTGGGTAGAGCTAGATCCCACCATCTGCAATTCTTCTTCCACGAAAAGACAACATCATTTTCTATCTGTACAGACATACAGTATTTGCCTCACAGAAAACAGAAAGATGACACGGGATCATGCAATTAAATATATTGGTCAGAAAAGTGAGAAGTAGGAGAATTAGCTAATTACCTCCACAGGCTCCACATTAGATAGAAATGCATAAACATTGGTACAAAATTTCCATGATCATGAAGCGCAAAAGGAGCAAGCAAACATGAAATCAGCACCCAAGCTTCTATATGTTGGCATGAAGGGAAGATCTGCCACATTGCTGCCCTTTGCACCAGCTCAACTGAACAAAGAATCAGCATACTAAATACAGTGAGAGCAAGTTCACGAGGTTCCATGTTGAGGAATACAGTGAGAGCAAGTTCACGAGGTTCCATGTTGAAATACTTTCTATACCACTACTCCTGCCAAGCTGTATACTGAAATATGTTCACCTATTACTAACATCAATCAAGATGAACATACACACAGTATATGACCATGAAGATAGTAGTTTCTGCGAAAGTTAGTACCACTTCCCTAAGAAAGCTCTTTCAGAATCTAACATGCTATGCTGAGGTAAACAAGATAGCATTGCAAAGGGACAACACATACTTGAAGGAAGATTCACCATACAAGAAAACATTGTCTCCGAAAGATTGCACATACATCATCGCTACAGTCTGAAAGAGTGGCTATATTGTAATGATTAATGAAGTTCGCATGACCACATGATTCATGTCTTTATGATAGGAAAAGTACATTTCCATGCTGCATGTACTATCTAAGCCCAAAACATAAGTTTACATATATGACCAATGTAAAAAACAGATAAGGTCCATGGCAGCTGTAGTTTATACAGTACGACTTTAGCTGCCATAACATAACTCTAATGGTAGGGTAATAATAGATTATAGAGAACCTTGCTAACTATACCTATATAGTAGAAAACAAGAAACCTAGACGAAATAAGGCAATAAAGATTTTGAGACTAACCAAGGGAGCTCGCCTCAAGCGGACAACACCAAGGTATCTTATATCAGGCAGTAACTTACCAATCCAAAGGTACAACAAAATCTATGCACGGTCCAGTATCTGAAATCAGTTGTCCAGTTTGTCCCACAAAGAATGTAGTCAGTCCTGTTCCTGTGGTGTAAGCATATTTGTTTCATATACATGATCTCTCAGCAGCAACTAATACATAAGCTAACTACAAAGAGATGACTGATCAGGCTAATCGCAAAGCTATTTAGGGAGAAAAGCGGTAGTAGTAGTAGTAGTAGTAGTAGAAGAGGAAAAGACGCAGATCTTGACACCTCACATTTTAACCATCTTGCCAGAATATCTTAAGTACAAATTTGCGAAAATGTTCTACCATACTCTGTATGTGTCCCAGACTTGTATTTCATGCTTGTTGCCTAACAGCTATAAATGTAATGATTTAGAAGAAATAATCGGACTACAGCACTGTTTGCTAATTTCAAGCTAAAATCTGATGAAGACTTCCGAGTGCAATGGCTGGGCCTGAGAACTATCAGGCCCACCGAAAACTATCTGGGTGCCTGCTGAAGCTCTTTGAAGAATTTCTGCCTTTCGAGAAAGGGGCAGTACATCTGACTGAATCTTTCGTAGCCCTTGTGGGTGATCCTCTTTAGGAGCAACCAGGAACAATTTCTTAAGGCAACTGGCCTTTGTCAGCAGAAAGTCCAGCAGACGCATCTCATTGTGATGCCCCTTGAAGTTTGTCATCTTGGCCAAGCGAAGGTTTTCTAATCCATCTTCAGGCTGTTCTTCCTCTGCCACGTCCAAGTAATTCCTCGTGAACGAATCATGGGTGTTTGTTGGTAGCTGTCACATCAAGTGCCATATATTGAGAATCAAATCATCCAGACATCATGCATAGTACATATAATGAATGGACTACGACCAGATACATTGCGCATAAAGATAACAACCTGCACGAAGAGCCTCTCCAACTGAGGACAGGAACATGTCTTGAGGAAGCTAAAAATGTCTGCGAGATTGGAGTTGGCCATCCCGAACATGAGCAATTGAAGCTCCTTCAATCTGCGGAGGTTGGTCTCCTTGACGATGGTGGCTAGTGACGCGGACACGTACTAGAGGTAGAGCAAGTATAAGCGTATAGGCAATGGAAAGTGCTGCACAAGGAAATGGAATAGATGCCGAGACGAACCTGGAGGGCAATGCTGCATATGGTGAGGGTGGTGATGTTGGCAAGGTGAGGAACCGCCGAGGGCAAATTGGTGGGCGGCAAGCCGGCTTCTGGCCCGCCCGAGCAGAGGTAGAGATCCTGGAAAGAGTCTCCGACGCCAGAGAAAAGGTTGCTGCAGAGGAAGGGTCCGCTGAACCGGAAGGAGCGGAGGCGGGGCGCCGCCGGGACCCGCAGCTCGGTTGTGCGGGAGCAGTCGACGACGGTGAGGCTCCTGAGGTTGGCGGCCCCGACGGTGGTGAAGTCGATGCGGCGGAGGTGGCGGCAGTAGCGCAGCTCGAGGTCGCGGAGGCAGGGGCAGGCGGCGACGACCCGGCGCAGCGCGGCGTCGGTGATGGAGACGGAGTGGAGGTGGATGACCTCGAGCGTGGCGACCATGGCGTTGGCGGAGGCCGTGAGGTGGAGCCCGCGCACCGACAGGCGCGCGAGCAGCGGGCTCCCGACGGGGAAGTGCACGGCGAGGGCCCCGGCGCGGCGCTGGCCCCCGCGCGCTCCGCGGCCGCCGCCGCCGTCGAGGCGGAGCTGCAGGTCCTCGACGCCGCAGGCCGCGGCGTAGTCGACGCAGCGCTTGAGGTCGGCCTGCGTGAGCTGGCCCGCGTGGAAGGCGAGGGAGAAGACGTCTACCCGCCGCCTCCCGCGCCGGTCGACGGCCGCGAGCTGCGCCTGGGCCCCCGAGGGGCCGGGGCCCGGCGGGACGCGGAGGCGCAGCGAGGAAGGCACCGGCCAGCGCTGCTCCCAGAGGTCCCGCCACCGCGAGGAGAGCGCGCCTGTGCGGATGGCGCACTTGAGCGGCAGCAGGCTGAGAATCTGCAGCCGCAGCGCGTCGGGAAGCTCCGAGATGCGGTCCTCCCACCCCGCCGCGCGCCGCCGCTCCCGCTCCATCCTCCTCCTCCTCCTCTTCCCTACCCCGTCCGCATCGACCAGGATTCGCTCGCAGGGGGGGTGATGGGGGACGCTGGCCGCGTGCGTGCCGCTGGGGCCACTGGACTAGGACGGCGAGGGCGAAGGCGAAGGGGGAGGGAGAGACGTGTGGAGGCGTCTCGCCGGGCCGGTGCGGTGCGGTGCGGTGCGCGTTGCGTCTCGTCTCCCCTTCCAATCCCTCTCCTCCTCTCCCCTCCTGGCCCGTCCCTCTACCACTCTTCTACCTTTGTTTGGTGCGCCGGTCAGCAGCCCGTCCGTCCGTCCCTCCCTCCCTCCCTCCCCGGCTCGCGTCGCGTCCGCACCGTTGCGTTGCGTTGCGTTGCCGTTGCGTTCGCGTCGGTCGGTCGCGTCGGGCCCCTCTTTTGTTTCTGGCCTCGTGCCCGGTCGCCGGCCGCGCGGGATCGCCCCGTTTCACACGGCGCGTTCGCCTGGTGTGGTAGAGCGCTGCCGTTTTTTTTTATTTTTCCTTCTCCCTCTTCTCGCGCTCGCCAGCTATAGCTGCTTTCCGGACGGCCTTGTTGCTTCTTTTCCAAAAGAGATTTTTTCGGGGGAGTAATAAATCATTTCTCTCTGCCTCCGCCGTTTTGCTCTCTGCGTTCGTTTCACACCCTTTTTGAGGAGTACGTTTTTCTTGCCCTTTTTGAAATGGGGAGATCCTTTCGTGTTCGCGTGGCCCGTTGCTCAGGGCTAGTTGAGCTGACCCACCTAGTGACCCCAAGTATCTTGGAGACGTGACGAAGCCACGACGAAGACATATCGTGACAGTCAAGAGGGTTATTTGATTGGGTTGTGGTACATCTTTTTTCTTTTTGAACAATCACCAGGGGTTGTGGTACATCATGAGACGGGCATATCAAACGCAAAACTAATGATGATCTCCTACTTCTTACCATATGGAGAGAAGGTAGAAAACATGAGCATTACCTACCGTGCTTATCAACTACACGGTGTACTCCCTTCGTTTCTTTTTACTTTGCATACTCAAAACCACATCTAGTGGGTCTTGTACCCAAGACAAGACCTCTTGAACCCCCTCAAAAGAAAATAACAGAGACCTTCTCACTTAGAGCCATGTAGAGTTGCACAATTGTAGTAGAAGAGTGAGATGGATCGCCTTGTCAACTACCGAGCTACCATGCACTCCCTCTGTTTCATATAAAATTTGTTTGAAGTCAAACAAATAAAGTTTGACCATGTTTATCTGAAAAATATGAACACCCACAATACCAAATCAATATCATTGGATGCATTATAAAAATATTCTTCATGTTGTATAATTTTAGTATTGTAAATGTTAATGTTTTTTAAAATATGATTTGGCCAAACTTTACGAAGTTTAACTTTATGCTTCTACTCTTATGTTTAAAAGTCAAAAGAAAATAATAAAATATATTACTATAATATAGAATAGAACTTACCATGTGACATGTGTGTTCGTCAATCATCTTTCGAATATATAATAAAAAAATTGCTTTAAATCCTGCTTTAAAATTCTTAAGTCAAGTAGGAGTAATAAAAATAGAGATTTTTTTAAAACTAGAGGAATTATTAAAGAATAATATCCTTAACAAATAGCTAAAATTTTGTTTTGAAAATCATCATTGATCTATTCTATCTGTGCAAATCACAAAAGCTCTTTCTAGGCACATATATTATGCACAAATATGAACCATATTTCTTTCTTCTTCTTTTATTGTTATTAACACGAGTCTGCGGACATCGCCGCCATGATGGCGTGTATGCCTTCCTCATCATCGCCTCATACAAATGAGGAAGGAAATAATGTGCAATTAATGCACACAATTAAATAAGAAATTCATAATTGCAATTAATAATATTGATTATGTATGAGCTTCACCTCGCAAAAAATAAAATAAATATGTAATTATTGCATGATGGTAAACAAAATTCAACAAACGTTATTAATCATATTGATTATATAATCTTCACTTTGTGCATACACAAATAAGGGCAATCCAAAACCTACAACCTCGACTATATTTTAATTATGACATCCAATCAAAAATCTGGTATGTCACCATTTTTAATGAGGAAAGGGAAAGTTGTCATGTCTTAATCCAGATATAGCACTTAGCATCAATACCAACACAAACTCATATTTTTCTCTCTCATAAAACACATTAAATTATAGCACTTTTAGACACAACAATAAGATAAAAATCATTACCTCCGTCTGGGTTTACTAGCCCCCTTATATTTTGTGGCCAAGTTTACTAGCCTCCGTCGGGGAGTATTTGACTAAAAATATATGAATTATATGCTACACAAAGTATATTGTTGGATTTTTATTTGAAAGAGGTTTTCTATGGTATAGTTTTCGTGACATATAGTTTATACTTTATTAGTTAAAATTCATGGTCAAACTTTGGATCAAAATGAATGGGGCCTAATAAATCCGGACGGAGGGAGTATATCTAAATACATATTTAATATAGAGTTAAATACACGGCGAGTGCTTTAACTTGTCCAGTGCGGTTATTTTGGTGCCTAAAGTTATAAAATACACGAAACTGGTGCTATAACTTGTCATGTGATGCAAATACAGTGCGAATGTACGTATTCAGGTGTACACTTTGCCCGCATGGCATGCCTGAGGGGCGTTGACCCGCACGTCAGTGGCTGTCATCCGGTGAGGTGGTGGGTGACTTGCGCGTGACATTTTTTTCCTTAAAAAAACACCGCATATATTTTATTAATTCTATAGGAAAGCCAAATGTGGGTTCCACATGTCAGTATGATTAAACGCAAATAAAAAACAGACTCTGTAACCTAGTACCTCATGGGTTCAAATGTGGGTTCGAAACACAAATGGAACACAAAAAAGTGCAAAATGTGGGACCCATCTGTCACTATGATTAAACACAAATAAACACCTCATATATTTTATTATTATTATTTTATGTTTACTCTACTATTTGAAAATGTAAGAAAAAAATATTACAACAGACTTAAAGAAACTGCAATTGCATTTGAAAAAAAATCCAACATATTTTTGGAAAATTCTTAGGTTTTGAAAAATATCCGTCAAGAATTCAAAAAAGTGACAACATCTATATAAAAAATTTGTTCAACATGTAGTAAAAAATATTTTGTAAAATTATTCTTATAGTTCTACAAACACGTTTAACATGTTTAGCACATTTATATAATTTGTTGAACAGTTTTCAAAATACAACATTTTTTAAATAATTATGTATTCTAAAAATACGAAGAAGACACACAACAACTGTACGTGCTTCTGGTCCTGAATGAAGATCAAAATTTACAGTATTTGAGAATATACATTCAACCGTTTAAGTCCCCACAAATTTAAGAAAAATTTCATGTTTACCTCTTCAAACAACACAATAATGAAAAATAGAATAAATAATTAAAATAGAGAATAATCGCATATTGATAATTATTGTATTTTTATATGTGAAAAATTTATATATCATAAAAACTAAGCAGCGGCTCGTAAAAAAAGGTAAATAACCTACAATAAAATTGCAGACCGATAGATAGAAGATCTATATAAGTTTTCAGTGAACAGTGGTTCACAAAGTACAGTTAGGCCTGGTGGTGGCCAGCGTGTAGGCAATTTAACCTAGAGGTCTCATATATACGGAGGCACCGTATCTGCACGATAGGACAAGTTATAGCATCAGTTTTGTGTATTTTACAACTTTCGGCACCAAAGTGAGCGCATCGGACAAGTTAAGGCACCTGCAGTGTATTTAACTCTTTAATATATATGATATAACCAAAGATGTAATGCACTCTAAGTGCCTCGAGGAAGGAAATACTATTACATAATTAATGCATGATGATAACTAAGGAAAACTAGTAAGGTACACGTAGGAGCTTTGATAACCAAAATATGAATGAATATCGATATATCACATTATAACATGTAGACATGTAAGTTTGGAGTCATGTATGCATATGGCGTAGATGTTGAATTAATTCACGTAGTGCATCCTATTCAAGATCAAACTATAGCTACAATATTTTCGAAGACTGTAATACTACACTAAACTCGTGTGAATGTATCTAGTACATTTGTCTTTAGGTATCTCATATTGCAGTTCGTGTAGCTATCTGCATTTTCAAAACAAATGATTTTATGAATGTCATATCATAGCCTTGAACAAAAAAGTTATAAATTCAAGTGTGAATGGAAATTCTTTTAGAAGAATTTCAAGGGAGGGGTGGATTCAAAGTATAGAAGAGTCTACAACAAATGAGAAGTGTTGGTGATGCGAGGTTTGTGCATATTGCTCATTGTAAATTGTAAATGAGAAAAGAAATGGCTGTTCATTTAAAAGAAACAAGTTTGCATAATTAGAGTATGGAGATCATAGAACAAAGTAGAAGTGTTTGTCGGGGGGATGAACCCCAGGCAGGCAACGGAAGCCGGATTCTTTTCAAAAAATGACGGGGCCAACATCGCCCCTCAATCCGACTCTCGCTTGGCCGGGTTGCTCGACCCGGCCAGGACCCACGACCCGACTGAACTCTCCAACCCGGCCGGCTCCCGCGATCCGGCCCCAACGGCCTACTCAAGGGATCCGGACCCGGCGCGCCAAGACTTCTCCAACAAGCCAGCCCAGCCCGTGGCATGTTCCCCAATCCGGCCACGAGTCAGCTCCCGTCCCATCCCGGCCGTACGATGGGACAAGATGCCACCTACCGATGACCGAGGCAATAATACCTCGCCCATGCCCCTAGTCAGTCGAGGCATGGCAACAATGCAATCATCACCACCCATGACGCCGGCAGACGGTGACATGACAGAACGCAATGTACCCGATTCAACCCGGCCACTCCCTGACGAACGACAAGACGGCACACAGTGCCCCCATACCTGGCGGGCCCCGCACCCGAAGAACCCGGCGAGCCGTGTACTCGGCGGATCCCAGCGCCGGCTTCCCAGACAATGACAACCCGGCCCCACGACCTTGTAACATTACCATTGTATCCCTGGGGGTTGGCCTATAAAACCCCCCAGGAGCCCTCATGCATACGAGCGTGCACACTAGAGAGCACTGGCGGAGCTCCCTAGTGGGCAGGGTATGGCGCCTGCCATACCTTGATTTTGAGCAAAAAAAAGTTTATACGTATGCATCGATACAGATTATAGAGGTTGCGTTGTCCATCGATCGCTGATAGAAAAGGCTACATCGTCGTTCTTATGGGCCAACGCAGCCAGTGGCCTGATGGGCTGAGACAACTTCTAACTATAGCTGTAGTTCCGGCCACTTCTGACTCCGGCGCAGTTCCGGCCAGATTGAAGCTGTAGCTGTAGCTTGAAGCAGATTTCAAGAAGATGGAGAAGAAAGGAAAGGGAATAAAGGAAAGGGGAGGAGGTAATTTCTGAACTTTTCTGAATTTTTTATAGCAAATTTAACAGTAGCTGTAGCTTGAAGCAGATTGTAGATTTGTAGTGACCGAATGGATGGTATTTTAACAGTAGCTCAAAGCAGATTTGTAGCAAAATTTAACAGTAGCTTGAAGCCTTAAATTCAAGCAGATTGTAGTGACATATTAGTGTTGTGAATTGTAGATTTGACAAGATATTTTCAAGTGCTTGGTAGTGGCAGCAGCTCGAATAATTCACATAAAAAAATTCTAGTGGGACTTCGCCCCACCTTAACTTTTTTTGTGGTCCGCCTCTGCTAGAGAGAGCAGGATAGGCACACATCTCAGGGAGAAGCAGCCTAAGCCCAAGCCTGTCTTCCTCCTTCCTCCATACAGCTCGAGGAGCAACTCTGTACTGGAAAAACACCAACCACACTCGGCAGGATTAGGGGTGTTATCTCTCCAAAGAGCCCCGAATCTGGGTATGTCTTGCGTCCCGCGCTCGCTCATGCCAACCTCGCCTCTGAAGCCCACTAGTGCTCTTGAGCCGCCTCCTATCTTTAGCCATCCCTTGGCATCTATCGTGCGCCCACCACGATAGTTGGCGCCCACCGTGGGACAGCTTGAGGTCCTCGCCGGGAGCATGCTTCAGACGGGTGATGCGTCTCCAACATATCTATATTTTTTGATTGTTCCATGCTATTATTTATGAAGTCTTGGATGTTCAATGGGCTTTATCATACACTTTTATATCATTTTTGGGACTAACCTGCTAACCCAAAGGCCCAGTCCAAATTGTTGTTTTTTGCCTGTTTTAGGGTTTTGCAGAAAAAGAATATCAAACGAAGTCCAAACAGAATGAAACCTTCGCGAGAGATATTTTGGAGAAAATCACGCACAAGAAACTTGAGAACCACGTCAGGGGAGCATCGAGGCGCCCACGAGGGTGGGGGCGCGCTCCCCTGTCTAGGGCGCGCCCCCTACATCGTGGGCCCCTCGAGCGTCCCCCGGTGCCCTCCTTCCTCCTATATAAGTCTATGTACCCCGAAACCTTCGACAACATAGAGAAAACCCTAATTCCACCGCCATAACCTTCTGTTCCCGTGAGATCCCATCTTGGAGCCTGTTCTGGAGCTCCACCGGTGGGGGGTCCATCACGGAGTTCTTCTTCATCATCATCATCGCCCTCACCATGAGTTGTGAGTAGTTTACCACAGACCTTCGAGTCCATAGCTAGTATCTAAATGGCTTCTTCTCTCTCTCTGGATCTTGATACAAAGTTCTCCTCGGTCTTCGAGGAGATCTATTCGATGTAATCTCTTTTTGCGGTGTGTTTGTCGAGATCCGATGAATTGTGAGTTTATGATCAAGATTATCTATGAGAAATATTTGGTTCTTCTCTAAACTTTTTATGTGTGCTCATAATATCCTTGCAAGTCTCTTCGAATTATTGGTTTGGTTTGGCCTACTAGATCTATAGTTCTTGCAATGGGAGAAGTGCTTGGCTTTGGGTTCAATCTTGCGGTGTCCTTTCCTAGTGACAGTAGGGGCAGCAAGGCACGTATTGTATTGTTGCCATCGAGGATAAAAATATGGGGTTTATATCATATTGCTTGAGTTTATCCCTCTACATCATGTCAGCTTGCTTAAGGCGTTACTCTGTTCTTATGAACTCAATACACTAGATGCATGTTGGATAGTGGTCGATGTGTGGAGTAATAGTAGTAGATGCAGAATCGTTTCGGTCTACTTGTCTCGGACGTGATGCCTATATACAATGATCATGCCTAGATAGTCTCATAATTATTCGCTTTTCTATCAATTGCTCGACAGTAATTTGTTTACCCGCCGTAGAATATCGCTATCATGAGAGAAGCCACTAGAGAACACTATGGCCCCCGGGTCTATTCTCAACATATCAATCTACATCTACTTTACTTTTATCGCTTTTACTTTCTGTTCTTATAAACCCAAAATACCAAAAATATAAACTATCATCTCTATCAGATCTCACTTTCGTAAGTGATCATAAAGGGATTGACAACCCCTTATCACGTTGGCTGCGAAGTTCTTATTTGTTTGTGCAGGTGCCAGGGACTCGCGCGTGGTCTCCTCCTGGATTGATACCTTGGTTCTCAAAAACTGAGGGAAATACTTACATTACTGTGCTGCATCTCCCTTTCCTCTTCGAGGGAATACAACGCAAGCTCGAGAAGTAGCAAGAAGAATTTCTGGCGCCGTTGCCGGGGAGGCTTACGCAAAAGTCATATACCAAGTACCTATCACCAACCCTTATCATTCGCATTACATTTTTGCCTCTCGTTTTCCTCTCCCCCACTTCACCCTTGCCGTTTTATTTGCCCTTCTTTTTGTCGTGTGTTTATCGTTCGCTTGCCTCTTGTTTGCTTGTGTTGCTATGTGCCCTATATTAGCTTGCATCTTCGCTTGCTAAATTATGGATCGTCATCCACTTGCTAATCTCTTTAAGAGATCCAATTATATTGAACCAATTGCTAGTGAGCTGCGTGCACTAGATTATATTTATGGGGTTTTGCTTGAAATTTATGAATCTAAAAATTGTGAGGAATTGTTAAAATAAAAAGTGATTCATGATAGCTTGTTAAATAAAAAGCATGATTGCAATGATGTTATTGTAAATTCTATTAATGTCAATTGTGTTAATGACATGCAAAACCCTAAGCTTGGGGATGCTTATTTTGCTATGCCCACTACTTGTTGCAATGATCATGATTGGGGTGATGATTTTTACGATCTTGAAAATTTATTTAAACCCCATCATGAATATGAGATTGATAATAGTGTTTGCCATAATATTGAAAGTGTATTTGAAAGAGTGTCAACTTTTGATCCCACTACTTTAGATATTGATCAATCTTATGAATTTTTTGATCAAAAGTGGGTTTGGGAAGGTCATGACTTTAGTTAATGTTGATCCCACTATTTTGGAAGAATGTCAACTTTGCATGCATGTGGATCGTGTTGAGAATATGTTTTGTGATAGCTATATTGTTGAATTTTCTTATGATACTACATGCAATTATTATGAGAGAGGAAAATATGATCATGGAAATCTTCATGTTACTAAATTACCTCTCTTCATGTTGAGATTGATCTTGTTTCTTTCTTCTTCCTTGCATACGCTAGATCTTGCTTGCTATGATAATTTGTTTTCTTATAAAATGCCTATTCATAGGAAGTATGTTAGACTTATATGTGTTTATCACATGTTTTATGATGCTATCTTTGTGCTTCAATTCTTATCTTTCATGTGAGCATCATTGAATTCTCAAGCCTATCTTAATGGCTATAAAGAAAGAGCTTGTTGGGAGGCAACCCAACTTTATATTTTTTTTTTGTTTTTGTTGCTGTTAGGGAATAAATATTGCATCTAGCCTCTGTTTAGATGTAGTTTCATGTTTTGTTTAGTGTTTGTGCCAAGTAGAACCTTTGGGAAGACTTGTGTGAAGTTTATGTGATCTTGCTGTGAAAAACAGAATCGTTAGTGCTTGCTAAAGTGGTCGTCAGATTTTACTGGAGCATGATATTTAGTTGATTCTTTTTGCAGATAATTAATAGACAAATTCCTCAAATTTACCAATCTAGTTTGAATTTTTTGGAGTTCGAGAAGTAGGCGAAACCTACAGATTACTACAGACTGTTCTGTTTTTGACAGATTCTGTTTTTCGTGTGTTGTTTGCTTATTTCAATGCATCTATGAGTAGTATTGGCAAGTATGAACCATAGAGAAGTTGGAATACAGTAGGTTTAACACCAATATAAACAAATAATGAATTCATGGCAGTACCTTTGAGTAGTGATTTGTTTTCTTATAATAACGGAGCTCACGAGAATTCTTGTCTAAGTTTTGTGTTGTGAAGTTTTCAAGTTTTGAGTATTGTTTTGATGGACTATGGAACAAAGAGTAGCAAAGGCATAAGCTTGGGGATGCCCATGGCACCCCAATTATTTCAAGGATAATCAAAAGCCTAAGCTTGGGGATGCCCCGGGAAGGCATCCCCTCTTTCGTCTTCATCCATCGGTAACTATACTTGGAGCTATATTTTTATTCGCCACATGATATGTGTTTTGCTGGGAGCGTCTTGTATAATTTGAGTCTTTGCTTGTTAGTTTGTCACAATCATCCTTGCTGTACACGCCTATTTGAGAGAGTTAAATATGGCCTAGGAATTGTTAGAACACTCTTTGTGCTTCACTTATATCTTTTGAGTTGAATAGTTTTTGCTCTAGTGCTTCACTTACATCTTTTAGAGCACGGTGGTGGTTATATTTTGTAGAAATTGTTGAAATCTCATGCTTCACTTATATCTATTTGAGAGTCTATTAAAACAACATGGTAATGTGTTTAGGCTAATAAAACTAGTCTTCACATGATAGACATCCAATGTCAATGTAGTAAAAAAATCACACTAAATGCATTGAATATGATGAGATGTTGGATGCTTGATAATTGTTTTGAGATATGAGGATAGTGATATTAGAGTCATGCTAGTGGAGTTATTATGAAATTGAGAAATACTTGTGTTAAGGTTAGTGATTCCCGTATCATTCACGTATGGTGAACCGCTATGTGACGAAGTTAGAGCATGAGGTATTTGTAGAGTGCCAACCTTTGTGTGGAGGTCGGGGGCGCGCGATGGTTAACTCCTACCAACCTCCTCCCTAGGAGCATGCGTTGATTGCTTTGTTTTGATGACTCGTAGATTTTTGCAATAAGTATATGAGTTCTTATGACTAATGTTGAGTCCATGGATTATACACACTCTCACCCTTCCACCATTGCTAGCCTCTCTTGTACCGCGCAACTTTCGTCGGTGCCATAAACCCACTATATATCCTTCCTCAAAACAGACACCATATTATTCCTCAAAACAGCCACCATACCTACCTATCATGGCATTTGCATAGCCATTCCGAGATATATTGCCATGCAACTTTCCACCGTTCCGTTCATATGACACGCATCATATTGTCATATTGCCATGCATGATCATGTAGTTGACATCGTATTTGTGGCAAAGCCACCATGCATAATTTTTCATACATGTCACTTTTGATTCATTGCACATCCCGGTACACCGCCGGAGGCATTCATGTAGAGTCATACTTGTTGTAGTATCGAGTTGTAATAAAAGTGTGATGATCATCATTATTAGAGCATTGTCCCATGTGAGGAAAGGCCAATAAAAAAAGAGATGGCCCCAAAAAAATAGAGAGGGGCTAATAAAAAAAAGGAGAAAGCCCCTCCAAAAAAAATGAGAGAAAAGAGAGAAGGGACAATTGCTACTATCTTTTTCCACACTTGTGCTTCAAAGTAGCACCATGTTCTTCATTGTAGAGAGTCTCATGTTTAGTCACTTTCATATACTAGTGGGAATTTTCATTATAGAACTTGGCTTGTATATTCCAACGATGGGCTTCCTCAAATGCCCTAGGTCTTCGTGAGCAAGCAAGTTGGATGCACACCCACTAGTTTCTTTTGTTGAGCTTTCATACATACTTAGCTCTAGTGCATCCGTTGCATGGCAATCCCTACTCACTCACATTGATATCTATTGATGGGCATCTCCATATCCCGTTGATACGCCTAGTCGATGTGAGACTATCTCCCTCCTTTTTGTCTTCTCCACAACCACCTCTATTTCACCCATAGAGCTATGTCCATGGTTCACGCTCATGTATTGCGTGAAAGTTGAAAGGTTTGAAAAGATAGAGTATGAAAACAAGTGCTTGGCTGAAATTGGGGTTGTGCATGATATGAATATTTTGTGTGATGAAGAGGGAGCATAGCCAGACTATATGACTTTGTAGGGATAACTTTCTTTAGCCATAGTATTTTGAGAAGACATGATTGATTTGTTAGTATGCATGAAGTATTGTTATTTCTTATGTCAATATAGACTTTTATCTTGAATCTTTCAGATCTGAACATTCATGCCACAATTAAGAGAATTACATTGAGAAACTATATTGGTTAGCATTCCACATCAAAAATTCTTTCTTTATCATTTACCTACTTGAGGACGAGTAGGAATTAAGCTTGGGGATGCTTGATACGTCTCGAACGTATCTATAATTTTGTATTGTTCCATGCTATTCTTTATGAAGTCTTGGATGTTTAATGGGATTTATCATACACTTTTATATCATTTTTGGGACTAACCTACTAACCCAAAGGCCCAGTCCAGATTGTTGTTTTTGGCTGTTTCAGGGTTTTGCAGAAAAAGAATATCAAACGGAGTCCAAACGGAATGAAACCTTCGCAAGAGATATTTTTGGAGAAAATCACGCACAGGGAACTTGAGAACCACTTCAGGGGAGCATCGAGGCGCCCATGAGGGTGGGGGCGCGCCCCCCTGCCCAGGGCGCGCCTGTTGGAAATATGCCCTAGAGGCAACAATAAAATGGTTATTATTATATTTCCTTGTTCATGATAATTGTCTGTTATTCATGCTTGAATTGTATTATCCGGAAATAGTGATACATGTGTGAATACATAGACCACAACGTGTCCCTAGTAAACCTCTAGTTACTAGCTCGTTGATCAACAGATGGTTACGGTTTCCTGACCATGGACATTGGATGTCATTGATAACGAGATCACATCATTAGGAGAATGATGTGATGGACAAGACCCAATCCTAAGCCTAGCACAAGATCGTGTAGTTCGTATTGCTAAAGCTTTTCCAATATCAAGTATCTTTTCCTTAGACCATGAGGTTGTGAAACTCCCGGATACCGTAGGACTACTTTGGGTGTGCCAAACGTCACAACGTAACTGGGTGGCTATAAAGGTACACAACGGGTATCTCCGAAAGTATCTGTTGGGTTGGCACGAACCGAGACTGGGATTTGTCACTCCGTATGAAGGAGAGGTATCTCTGGGCCCACTCAGTAAGACATCATCATAATGGGCTCAATGTGATTAAGGTGTTGGTCACGGGATGATGTATTACAGAACGAGTAAAGAGACTTGCCGTGACGAGATTGAACAAGGTATCGGTATACCGTCGATCGAATCTCGCGCAAGTTCCATACCGATAGACAAAGGGAATTGTATACGGGATTGATTGAATCCTTGACATCGTGGTTCATCCGATGAGATCATCGAGGAACATGTGGGAACCAACATGGGTATCCAGGTCCCGCTGTTGGTTATTGACCGGAGAGTCGTCTCAGTCATGTCTACGTGTCTCCCGAACCCGTATGGTCTACACACTTAAGGATCGGTGACGCTAGGGTTGTAGAGATATATGCATGCGGTAACCCGAATGTTGTTCGGAGTCCCGGATGAGATCTCGGACATCACGAGGAGTTACAGAATGGTCCGGAGGTAAAGATTTATATATAGGAAGTCCAGTTTCGGCCATCGGGAGAATTTCAGGGGTCACCGGTATTGTACCGGGACCACCGGAAGGGTCCCGGGGGTCCACCGGGTGGGGCCACCCATCCCGGGGGCCCCATGGGCTGAAGTGGGAGGGGACCAACCCATAGTGGGCTGGTGCGCCCCCCCATGGGCCTCCCCTGCGCCTAGGGTTGGGAACCCTAGGGGTGGGGGCGCCTCACCTGGCTTGGGGGGTAAGTTTCCCCCTGGCCGCCGCCCCCTAGGAGATTGGATCTCCTAGGGCCGGCGCCTGCTAGGCTTCTCGCCCCTCGTTGGTTACCCCAAGTGGAAGGTGTGAGATGTAGTGTTGCGGAAGTTTTTCCCTTGACAAAGATACCAAGGATCGAATCCCCAGAGACTCCTAGGTTCAACAAGAAGGTGTCAGCTGCTACGGCGCCAGATATTAGCAATCAACGCGGACCTGCACACAGATATAAATAACTTTGCTCCCAACGAGTACAGAGAGGTTGTCAATCCCTCCGGCCTTGTAGTTCACAAAGGATTAAACGCAAGTGATAGTAGTGATAGATATAATTGCAATAGTAAATAAAAGCGAAAAGTAAATAGCGGATGTGATAAATGATGGTAATATGGACCGGAGTCTCATGATGTTCACTAGTGATGTCTCTCTCCCAAAAGACGATAAAACAGCTATGTGAGGTAAACGAATTACAGCTGGGCAATTGACAGGACCATGTGCGCAAACCAATGCTGACTACATTGCAAGAAAGGTTGAGGTTCAAAGCATGGGCGGTACGCCAAAGTAAGTAGACCGAAATCCATCAATATCTACTACTAATCATCCACCTTGAGATATCTATCCAGAACATCTCGCTGGTATTAAGCTGCGAGTCCCACCCATAGTGTAAACTCAATGCAACAGACAACTGCATTAAAAGAACTTTGCGTAAAGTAAACAATCCTTGCACCCGCGGGCACAAGCACCGTTGTTTTCCCCCTTGTGGCAACAGCACATCCCCTAGACTCATGTTTCTGTCACTCAAGCTAGTCATCGAGGGGCATGAACCCACAATCAAGCATAACGTTCCCTCTTGGAGTCACTACCTATTACTTGGCCAAAGCAATAAATAACAACGGAGAACATGCAAGAATTACTTACGAACATAAATATAAAAGAGGAAGATCAAATATATTACTCAAGCACAATCTGAACATAATCTCATAATCCATCGGATCCCAGCAAACTCATCATAGCAACAGCATAAGGATTACATATGTGCCTCGATCATGTAGGGCAGCTCACGAGGGCTAATTAGTGAAGCACAAGAACGGGAGGAGAACATCACATAGCTACTGGTCATGGACTCATGGTCCAAGGGAGACTACTCACAACTCATCCGGGAGGCGTCCATGGTGGTGGAGAGGCTCCCGGTGGTGATCCTCCCCTCCGGCAGGGTGCCGGGAAGAGTTCTCCTGGTGCTCCCGATCTTGGAAGCGGCGGCGGCGGCGGAACAGAGATGGGATCGCGAAAAGAGTTCCTCCCTCGAGGGTTTCAGGAGACGCTTTAAATATATGCCAAAGGGGGGCATCGAAGGAGCCTCGGGGGGCCCAGGCGCCCCCCCGGCGCGGCCCAGGGGGGCGCGCCGCCAGGGCGCCTGGAGCCCTGGTGGCCCCCCCGGTTGTCCTTCGGGCGCACGATAGTTTCTGGAACGCTGACTTTTTATATAATTTTTCTGGATTTTTCCTGGCAGTTCTCGTAACGTGAAAACCTGAAATACAAAAACAGCCGAAAATAGAAACTGGCAGTGGGGTGCACTGAGTTAATAGGTTAGTCTAAATATGATCAAAAGTGTATGGAAGTGTATAAATATCATAGCAATATCACCCAAAAGAGGCATGGAGGAAGCAGAAATTATAGATACGTTTTGGATGTATCAACATCCCCAAGCTTAATTCCTGCTCGTCCTCGAGTAGGTAAATGATAACAAGAATAATTTCTGTGGTGACATGCTATTAACCATATAGGACTTTTTCATAGTCATATGACAAAATCTTACTGAGACAATGAATCTATAGTAATTAAGTTGCCTCATGAGAAAATCACAAAGGACTGAAAGTTTTACAATATGATACTGAAACATCAAATAGATTTGCAATGAACATGATGTGCAAATATGATAAAGTGATATCTAGCTTGCCCCCTTTAGTGAAGCAAAACATAAATGCAGGGGCACCTTCAAGGTTTAAGTGATGACTAGATACAATGATTTCAAAATAAACGATATCACAATCATGCAAAAGACAATGCTACTTTGGGACAATGCACATTACACTCAGAATGACAATCATGCTCTCAGTAGTTGGTGCTTGAAGAAAGAAGGTGGAGACTCAACATAAAAGTAAAGGAATAGCCCTTCGCAGAGGGAAGCAGGGATTACTCATGTGCTAGAGCTTTTTATTTTGAAAACATAGAAACAATTTTGTCAACGGTAGTAGTACTTCATATGTGTTATGCATAAGACATCCTATAAGTTGCAAGCCTCATGCATCGAATACCAATAGTGCTCGCACCTTGTTCTAATTAGCTCGGATTTCCATGGATTGTCATTGCATTACATATGTTTCAACCAAGTGTCACAAAGGGGTACCTCTATGTCACCTGTACAAAGGTCCAAGGAGATAGATCGCATTTGATTTCTCGTTTTTGATAGATCTCAACTTGAGGACATCCATACCGGGACAACATAGAAAATAGATAATGGACTCCTCTTTAATGCTTAAGCATATTCTCATAAGAGATTGAGGATTAATGTCCAAGCTAAAACTTCCACCATGATACATGGCTTTGGTTGGCGGCCCAATGTTCTTCTCTAACAATATGCATACTCAAACCATTCAACCCATGGCAAATCACCCTTACTTTAGACAAGACGAACATGCATAGCAACTCACATGATATTCAACAAAAGTGTAACAGTTGATGGCGTCCCCAGAAATATGGTTACCGCTCAGCAAGCAACTTATAAGAAATAAGATACATAAACAACATATTCTTTACCACAATAGTTTTTTAAGCTACTTTCCCATGAGCTATGTTTTGCAAAAACTGAAGGTTTTAAAGGTAGCACATGTAAATTTACTTGGAGTGGCGGTGAAATACCACATATAGGTAGGTATGATGGACTCATATGACATAACTGGTTTAAAAGGATGTGGATGCACAAGTAGTCAGTCCGCTTAGTACAGGTGGAGGTTAGCAAAAGACTGGGAGCGACCAACTAAGAGAGCAATGACAGTCATAATCATGCAGAGCGACAAAGCAACATTGAATCAGGCATGGTAGTTATATTGCTACTCAGAAACAAAAGATCATCAAGGCTTGACAGACTTTCTTTACAGTCTTAAATATGCGTGAGCATACGCCAAGTCAATCAAAATAAATTCTTGAGGGAAGATATTACTTAACCATACCACATCATTGGCAAACAAATCATGTTGGTACTCCAATAACACATTGGGAACCCCCAAGCTATTTGAGACTAACCATAAGAAAACATGAACTACTAAGCGCCATTATGCACGTAGCATCTTTATCATAGACATATCAACCAATGCAACAGAAGCAAACTCTCTTAATAAGATAAGCATGATAACTAAAGAGAGTTCAAGCAACCAACTAAACAAAAGCTCTTTGAAAAGATAAGCATGAAAGCTAAGAGCTGAACATGATAGTAGCTATTAAAAGACAAAGAACACACACAACAAGGATAGACATGAAAATTCTATGTTATGTTCTAGGTAGAAGTGGAGCGTGTTTCTCTCCCACATAAAGAAAGCTGAGTTCCGACTCGTTATGAAAAACTAAAGAAAACTAAAAGCAAGACGCTCCAAGCATAGCACATAACACATGAAGTGATTAAAATATAGTGGAACGAAAGACGAACTGATAATGTTGATGGAGAAGGGGATGCACGGGGGCATCCCCAAGCTTAGACGCTTGAGTCTCCTTGAATATTTCTTGGGGGTGCATGGGGGCATCCCCAAGCTTGAGCGCTTGACACTCCTGAATCTTTTTATCATCTTCCCTCGCACACTTGAAAACTCCCTTCATACATAACTCATCATAATCTGATTAGCGAGGTTAGTACCCATAATAAAATAATTATACCTTGCTGGAAATAAAGATATTCTTGAAGGTCTACTGTTTCTCAAGATTGCCAAAAGGTTTTTGCAAAGAAAAAGCAAGCTCTTGGTTTGCAAAATGAAGGAAAGGCAAAACAGGACAGAATCTGTGAAAAACAGAACAGCAGGTAGTAATTGATTTGTTCGGGGCACTTCTGCAACTCTAATAAAAAAACTCAGAACAGATGAACGAAAGACAATTATATAGAGCACGCTGTCGAAAAAATTCAGACCAAAAAGATGATCTGGTGATTTTATACGAATTTTTCTATCCAAGGACAGAATCTGTTTCCTGGACATCACCTCACAACTTTTGAACTTTCTAGCAATCAGAGGCTACACTTGGCACAAAATTGAAAAGCAAAGATACAATGATGATGCTACAGTAGTAACAACATCAAGACACAACAAAAGCAAAATAAATTTATTCATGTGGGCTGCCTCCCAAAAGCGCTTTCTTTTATGCCTTTAAGCTAGGCATAATGCATATAGATCAAGTTTTATCAAGAGTAAAAGAATAGCTAGCCCGTACAACGGACTCAAAAGGTAACTTGATCTTCTTTCGAGGGAAGTGTTCCATCCCTTTCTTGAGAGGAAACTGAAATTTTATATTCCCCTCTTTCATGTCAATGATAGCACCAACGGTGCGTAAAAAGGGACGTCCCAAAATAATTGGACAAGAAGGATCACATTCAATATCCATAATAGTAAAATCAACGGGAACATAATTATCATTGACAACGATAAGAACATCGTCGATCCTCCCAAAGGTTTCTTTATGGAAGAATCAACGAGGAGAACACCAAAAGAACAAGAATCATAAGGTTTCAGTTTAAGCATATCATATATTCTTTTGGGCATAACAGAGGTACTAGCTCCAACATCACATAATGCATAGCAAGAGAAGTCATTCAATTTAATTTTTATCATAGGATCCCAACCATCTTCTAGCTTTCTAGGTATGGAGGCTTCTACTCTAAGTTTCTTCTTCCTAGCTTTGATGAGAGCATTAGTGACATGCTCTGTGAAGGCAAGATTAAGCGTGCTAGTGCGGGGATCTCTAGACATCTTGTGAAGGAAATCAATAACTTCGGTAAGAGTGCAATTATCAAAATCAAGGTCACTAGAATCAAGTAAAGTGGTAGTGGTGTCCTTTAGGTTCACATGTTTGGTAGTTTCTATAGTCATAGCATCACCATTAATAGGTCCAATGGGACCAGGAGTACATTTGGTGCTAAGAGTTTAGATATCCTCAACAACTTGGATAGTAGCAACAGTGTGGTGGGTAGGAAGGCTCTTAATTCTATCCTCTTCCTCCCTTTCTCTAGCCCATCTTTCTTTAAGTTTAGCCATCATCCTAATATTTTCATTAATTTGCACTTGGGTAGCATTAATAGGAGTGACCTTCCTCTCCTCAAGAGGAGAAGTTTTAATTTTAAGCAATTCTATCTCATTGGCTAAATGGTCTACCTTCAAAGAGAGATCATCTAGTTTATGTAGTTTTTCTTCTACACTCTTATTAAAGGCTTTTTGGGTAGTGATGAAATCTTTAAGCATAATCTCTAGTTCAGTATTGGAGTTCTTGGTGCTAGGATAAGCATTGTTGTTCCCATAAGAATTAGAGGGGAACGGTCTAGGATTGCTACCCAAATTACTCCTATAAGCATTGTTGTTAAAATTGTTTCTAGAGATAAAGTTCACATCTACTTGTTCTTGAGCAATCAAAGAATTTAAAGGAACATCACGAGGATCAACAGAGGATTGCTTCGAAAGTAGAGACATGATCAAGTCAACTTTTTCATTAAGGGAGGAAATTTCCTCGACAGAGTTTACCTTCCTACCTGTTGGAGCGCGTTCGGTGTGCCATTGGGAATAGTTGGTCATCATCTCATCGAGAAGCTTCGTGGCAGCACCAAGTGTAGTTGACATAAAGGTTCCTCCCGCGGCCGAATCTAACAAGTTCCGCGAGGTAAAGTTCAAGCCTGCATAAAAAGTTTGGATAACCATCCAAGTAGTCAAACCATGAGTAGGGCAGTTCTTGATAAGAGATTTCATACGTTCCCAAGCTTGGGCAACGTGTTCATTATCCAATTGTTTAAAATTCATTATGTTACTTCTCAGTTGGATAATTTTAGCGGTAGATAGTATTTTCCAATAAAAGCATCTTTGCACTTGTCCCATGAATCTATGCTATTTCTAGGCAAAGACTGAAACCAAATTTTAGCTCCTCCTCTCAAGGAGAAAGGAAAAAGCTTAAGCTTAACAATGTCACCGTCTACTTCTCGGTACTTTTGCATATCACAAAGTTCAACAAAGTTGTTCAAGTGTAAAGCAGCATCATCTCTAGCACCGGAGAATTGATCTTTCATAACTAAATTCAGTAAAGCAGGTTTAATTTCATATGAAGGTGCTGAAGTGGCAGGTGTAGTGATAGGTGTGCTGATAAAGTCATCGTTGTTGTGACTAGTGAAGTCACACAACTTGGTGTTCTCTATGGAACCCATAGTAGCAAGCAAGCAAGATAACTATTTTTGTGATTTTCGATAAAAGATACTAAAGCAAAAACTGAAAGGTAAACTAACAAGACTAAAAGCGAAGGTAAAAGATGGCGTGCAACTCCCCTATCTTGAAGAGTGGAGTCCCCGACAACGGCGCCAGAAAAACTCTTTGCTAGGCTTCTCGCCCCTCGTTGGTTACCCCAAGTGGAAGGTGTGAGATGTAGTGTTGCGGAAGTTTTTCCCTTGGCAAAGATACCAAGGATCGAATCCCCAAAGACTCCTAGGTTCAACAAGAAGGTGTCAACTGCTACGACGCCAGATATTAGCAATCAACGTGGACCTGCACACAGATACAAATAACTTTGCTCCCAACGAGTACAGAGAGGTTGTCAATCCCTCCGGCCTTGTAGTTCACAAAGGATTAAACGCAAGTGATAGTAGTGATAGATATAATTGCAATAGTAAATAAAAGCGAAAAGTAAATAGCGGATGTGATCAATGATGGTAATATGGAACGGAGTCTCATGATGTTCACTAGTGATGTCTCTCTCCCAAAAGACGATAAAACAGCTATGTGAGGTAAACGAATTACAGCTGGGCAATTGACAGGACCATGTGCGCAAACCAATGCTGACTACATTGCAAGAAGGTTGAGGTTCAAAGCATGGGCGGTACGCCAAAGTAAGTAGACCGAAATCCATCAATATCTACTACTAATCATCCACCTTGAGATATCTATCCAGAACATCTCGCTGGTATTAAGCTGCGAGTCCCACCCATAGTGTAAACTCAATGCAATAGACAACTGCATTAAAAGAACGTTGCGTAAAGTAAACAATCCTTGCACCCGCGGGCACAAGCACCGTTGTTTTCCCCCTTGTGGCAACAGCACATCCCCTAGACTCATGTTTCTGTCACTCAAGCTAGTCATCGAGGGGCATGAACCCACAATCAAGCATAACGTTCCCTCTTGGAGTCACTACCTATTACTTGGCCAAAGCAATAAATAACAACGGAGAACATGCAAGAATTACTTACGAACATAAATATAAAAGAGGAAGATCAAATATATTACTCAAGCACAATCTGAACATAATCTCATAATCCATCGGATCCCAGCAAACTCATCATAGCAACAGCATAAGGATTACATATGTGCCTCGATCATGTAGGGTAGCTCACGAGGGCTAATTAGTGAAGCTCAAGAACGGGAGGAGAACATCACATAGCTACTGGTCATGGACTCATGGTCCAAGGGAGACTACTCACAACTCATCCGGGAGGCGTCCATGGTGGTGGAGAGGCTCCCGGTGGTGATCCTCCCCTCCGGCAGGGTGCCGGGAAGAGTTCTCCTGGTGCTCCCGATCTTGGAAGCGGCGGCGGCGGCGGAACAGAGATGGGATCGCGAAAAGAGTTCCTCCCTCGAGGGTTTCGGGAGACGCTTTAAATATATGCCAAAGGGGGGCATCGGAGGAGCCTCGGGGGGCCCAGGCGCCCCCCCCGGCGCGGCCCAGGGGGGGCGCCGCCAGGGCGTCTGGAGCCCTGGTGGCCCCCCCGGCTGTCCTTCGGGCGCACGGTAGTTTCTGGAACGCTGATTTTTTATATAATTTTTCTGGATTTTTCCTGGCAGTTCTCGTAACGTGAAAACCTGAAATACAAAAACAGCCAAAAACAGAAACTGGCACTGGGGTGCACTGAGTTAATAGGTTAGTCCAAATATGATCAAAAGTGTATGGAAGTGTATAAATATCATAGCAATATCACCCAAAAGAGGCATGGAGCAAGCAGAAATTATAGATACGTTTTGGACGTATCAGCGCCCCCAGGGCCCCTATATATAGTGGGGGGAGGGAGGGCAGCCGCACCCAATGCCCTGGCGCCTCCCTCTCCCCCCGTGACACCCCTTCCTCCCTCCAGTGCTGCTTGGTGAAGCCCTGCTGGAATACCGCTGCATCCAACACCACGCAGTTGTGCTGCTGGATCTCCATCAACCTCTCCTTCCCCCCTTGCTGGATCAAGAAGGAGGAGACGTCGCTGCACCGTACATGTGTTGAACGCGGAGGTGCCGTCCGTTCGGCGCTAGGATCATCGGTGATTTGGATCACGACGAGTATGATTCCATCATCCACGTTCTCTTGAACGCTCCCGCTCGCGATCTACAAGGGTATGTAGATGCACTCCTCTTTGCCTCGTTGCTAGATAACTCCATAGATTGATCTTGGTGAAGCGTAGAATTTTTTTGATTTCTCCTACGTTCCCCAACAGCGCCCCCCAACCTCGTGGGCCCCTCGAGCGTCCCCCGGTGCCCTCCTTCCTCCTATATAAGTCTATGTACCCCGAAACCTTCGACAACATAGAGAAAACCCTAATTCCACCGCCATAACCTTCTGTTCCCGTGAGATCCCATCTTGGAGCCTGTTCCGGAGCTCCACCGGTGGGGGGTCCATCACGGAGTTCTTCTTCATCATCATCATCGCCCTCACCATGAGTTGTGAGTAGTTTACCACAGACCTTCGGGTCCATAGCTAGTATCTAGATGGCTTCTTCTCTCTCTCTGGATCTCGATACAAAGTTCTCCTCGGTCTTCGAGGAGATCTATTCGATGTAATCTCTTTTTGCGGTGTGTTTGTCGAGATCCGATGAATTGTGAGTTTATGATCAAGATTATCTATGAGAAATATTTGGTTCTTCTCTAAACTTTTTATGTGTGCTCATAATGTCCTTGCAAGTCTCTTCGAATTATTGGTTTGGTTTGGCCTACTAGATCTATAGTTCTTGCAATGGGAGAAGTGCTTGGCTTTGGGTTCAATCTTGCGGTGTCCTTTCCTAGTGACAGTAGGGGCAGCAAGGCACGTATTCTACTGTTGCCATCAAGGATAAAAAGATGGGGTTTATATCATATTGCTTGAGTTTATCCCTCTACATCATGTCATCTTGCTTAAGGTGTTACTCTGTTCTTATGAACTCAATACACTAGATGCATGCTGGATAGCGGTCGATGTGTGGAGTAATAGTAGTAGATGCAGAATCGTTTCGGTCTACTTGTCTCGGACGTGATGCCTATATACAATGATCATGCCTAGATAGTCTCATAATTATTCGCTTTTCTATCAATTGCTCGACAGTAATTTGTTTACCCGCCGTTGAATATCGCTATCATGAGAGAAGCCACTAGAGAACACTATGGCCCCCGGGTCTATTCTCAACATATCAATCTACATCTACTTTACTTTTATCGCTTTTAGTTTCTGTTCTTATAAACCTAAAATACCAAAAATATAAACTATCATCTCTATCAGATCTCACTTTCGTAAGTGACCGTAAAGGGATTAACAACCCCTTATCGCGTTGGCTGCAAAGTTCTTATTTGTTTGTGTAGGTGTGAGGGACTCGCTCGTGGTCTCCTACTAGATTGATACCTTGGTTCTCAAAAACTGAGGGAAATACTTATGCTATTGTGCTGCATCTCCCTTTCCTCTTCGAGGGAATACAACGCAAGCTCGAGAAGTAGCAACGAGCCCCCCCCCCTCCGACTCCGACAAGCTCGTCTCGCTGGCGGACGACGTCGTCGACGCCCGCGCCATCTCCTTCGCCGCACTGCGTATCTCCGATGCACCTGTGGCCTACGAGTACCCCTACGTGGTACTTGCCTTTTCCGACACCCCCCATCTCTCCCGGCGGCAGCGTTCCCGACGGAGCAATGGACCTCTGCGTGGAGGTTTTCGCCACCGACACCGGCGCCACCTCCTTGACGAGCGCGGCGAGAAAGGCCGCCGAAGCTGAGGCCGTGGCGGAACGGACCGGCTCACCCAACCCGCTGCGCGCCACGATGGAGAGCCTTCCGTGTTCCCATCGGCACCGACATCGACGCCTCGAACATCGCCGAGGCCCGGACTCGCCTTGACGGGGACTGCCAGCGCCTGCTGGACCTCACCCAGACGCTCGCCGCCATGCGGCGTCGCCTCGAATCCACTCAGATGGAGCGCAACGCCGCCTACGACTTTACGTCTGGTGCAGCTGAGCCAAGCCGGGTCGTAGACGTGCGGGCCCGGGGCGGCGCGATCGGACGCGCCCTCGGCGCCCTCCCTCCCATCTACAATACTCCTGCGAAGAACATGCGCGCTGCTCAGGCGACCGCTATCGGCCTAGAGCAGCTCGCAGGCGAAGAGCAGCGGGAGCGCCTCAAAAGGGTGAACGACCTCCTCATGGTGGCCAACGCGCAACAGGACCGCGTCAAGCAGCTCGCCAAGCCGGCCGGATCCGGCTCCGCCTGCGTTGTTGGAGCCGGCGATAACCAGCACACGGCGTCTTCACCACCCGGCGAGGCGCACTTCGGACGCTCCCAGACCCGACGCAACCCCGCTCCGACAACCGCTGGCGGCTTAGGCGACGAGTCGCCCTCAAAAGCCCAGCGCCGGCTCAACCCTGCCCATCAGCCGGCCTGGCAGCAAACCACGATCGACCCAGTCCTCCTAGCGCAGTCACCGGTCGGCTGGGTCCGCGCGCCATCGACAACACCGACGCTCGCCACCACCTCGACCGGCTCGCCCTCTCCTAGGAGCTGGAGGTGACCGGCGCGGTTGGACCGACGTGTTTCGGTCCGCGCACCCGGAGCGAGCCCTTTGCCAAAGGGTTCACGCTTCCCCGCGACACGCCCAAGTATAATGGCACCGTGAAGCCGGAGGACTGACTCACCGACTACACCACCGCCATCGGCATCGCCGGCGGAAACCACCATCTCGCCGCCCGCTACGCACCACTCATGCTCCAGGGGTCAGCCCGCACGTGGCTGAACAGTCTGCCGGTGTGCAGCATCAACACGTGGGTTGATTTCAAGGAGGCCTTCGTGCGCAACTTCACCGGAACGGCGGAACCTACCGGCGATCCGGCCGTCCCAGCCAACTCGCCATGTGTGTGCAGGGGCCGACGGAAACCGGTCCGGAGTACCTAGCACGCTGGACCGAGCTCTGGAATAGCTGCGAGGGCGTCCACGAGGTCCATGCAATCCAGTACTTCGCCAACGGGTGCCGGGATGGCACCCTCCTCAAGCACAAGCTGCTGCGCTCCGAGCCGACCACCATGTCCGCGCTCATAGGGACGGTGGACAAGTACGTGAACGCCGACTCCGCCATGAAGATCCAGGTGGCACTGGACGAAGCCGGCAAGGCAAAGCCGGTTCCCCCTTCGAAGCTGGCTGGCGAAGGAAGCTGGCAGCATCAACACAACCAGCAGCAGCACAAGCGCAAGGCCGAACAGCAGGCCCAGCGTCACGATAATTGGCTCGTAGCGACCGTCGAGCAGGCGCCCGTGACCGAGTCGGCCGACAGACCGACAAGATGACGTGGAACCCGCCATGAGCTTCGAGGAGATGCTCGACGCTCCCTGCAAGCACCACAGCGGCGCTAGGCCGTCCACACACATACTCCGGAAGTGCGCCATCACCAAACGCATCATGAGGGACGACGTCCCGCCTCCTCCAGCCCCAGCTCCAGGATCGGGGCGGCCGCCTCCGCCACCCCCACCACCTCCGGCTGGTGGTGCTATGCGCAACGACGTCTACCCGGACCCGAACGCGGCTTACGTCGTCTTAACCAGCCTCAGCGATGACAAGCACAATGAACGCCTCATTCGGTAGGAGGTTAACACTGTCGTCCCGGCTAGGCCGGAATACATGCACTGGTCGGAGCGCCCGATCACATGGATACGGGAGGATCACCCGGCCATCATGCCAAACCCGGGTGGTTACGCCATCGTCCTCAACCCTACCATCGTCGCGCCACGACGCACGTGCAAGTTCTCCCGAGTCCTCATCGACGGCGGCAGCAGCATCAACATCCTCTACCAGGACACCATGACCAAGCTTGGCCTCGAGGCCAAGAACCTGGAGCCGACCAGGACCATTTTCCACAGCATCGTACCCGGCCACTCCTGCTCTCCGATCGGCTGGATCCGGCTCGACGTCCTGTTCCGCGACAGTAGCCACTTCCGACGCGAGCCAATCTGGTTCGAGGCGGTGGACCTATCCAGCGCGTACCACGCGTTGCTCGGTCGGCCCGCACTCGCCAAGTTCATGGCGGTCCCCCACTATGCCTACCTGAAGATGAAGCTGCCGGGTCCAAAGGGCATCATCACCATCACCGACGACTACCGCAAGTCCCTGGAGTGCGCCCGAGACGGCTCCAAGCTGGCCGAGTCACTGTTCATTGCCGAGGAGCGGCGCCTGCTCGACCGGATCATTGCTCTGGCCACCGAGGCAATGGCTGCGCTAGTCCCAGCCAAGGAGCCGGCCAACGAAGCCTCATTCAAGCCCTCCAAGGAGACCAAGAAGGTGAAGCTGAACCCAGAGGACCCCAACTGCAGCAAGTACGTCGTCGTAGGCACTCGCCCCGGCGACAAATAGGAAGGCAAGCTCATCGACTTCCTCCGTGAGAATCGGGATATCTTCGCATGGACCCCAAAGGACATGCCGGGTATCCCGAGGGAGTACGCCGAGCACAAACTCCACATCCGCAAGGACGCCAAGCCTGTCCGCCAACCCCTGCGATGTTTCTCTGAAGAGAAGAGAAGGACCATCGGTGAAGAGATCGCCAAGCTTTTGGCGGCCGGCTTCATCATGAAAGTGTTTCACCCCGAGTGGCTGGCCAACCCAGTCCTCGTCCTGAAGAAAAACAACACTTGGCGCATGTGTATCGACTACACTAGCCTGAACAAAGCCTGCCCCAAGGATCTGTTCGCCCTCCCGCGGATTGACCAAGTCATCGACTCCACCGCTGGGTGCGAGCTCCTGTCCTTCCTGGACGCTTACTCCGGCTATCACCAGATCAAGCTGGACCCTGCCGACGCCCTAAAGACGTCCTTCATCACGCCCTTTGGGGCGTATTGCTACATCGTCATGTCGTTCGGCCTGAAGAACGCCGGAGCCACTTTCTAGCGCTGCATGCAGAAATGCCTGCTACCGCAATTGGTCGCAACATCCACGTCTATGTGGACGACATCGTGGTGAAGACCAAGCAGCACCTCACGCTACTCGACGACCTGAAGGAAACCTTCGCTAACCTGCGCGAGTACAAGGTCAAGCTCAACCAAGAGAAATGCGTTTTTGGCGTCCCAGCCGGAAAGCTACTCGGTTTCCTTGTCTCGGAGCGCGGCATTGAGGCGAACCCGGAGAAAATCAAGGCCATCGAGCACATGCGCAAGCCGGCTCGGCTGCGTGATGTCCAGAAGTTCACTGGTTGCTTGGCCTCAGTCAGCCGGTTCCTCAGCCGGCTGGGCGAGAGGGCCTTGCCCCTATACCAGCTGATGAAGAAGACGCCGCCGTTCGAGTGGAACGACTAGGCGGACGAAGCTTTCCGGGATCTCAAGTGCATGCTCTCCACTGCACCCGTCCTGGCCGCTCCAGCCGAGAAGGAGCCGCTGTTATTCTACATAGCCGCAACCTCGCGCTCAGTCAACACGGTGCTGGTGGTCGAGCGATCAGAGAAGGGCAAAATCCAAGTCGTCCAGCGTCCCGTCTACTACCTGAGCAAGGTGCTCTCCGCCTCCAAACAGAACTACCCGCATTACCAGAAGATGTGTTACAGTGTGTACTTCACCGCTAAGAAGCTGAAGCAATACTTCCAAGAGCACGAGGTCACCGTGGTCCGCACGGCCCCCCTCAGCGAGATCACCGGGTGCCGTGATGCCTCTGGCCGGGTCGCCAAGTGGGCGCTCGAGCTAGCCGGCCACACCATCCTCTACGAGCCCCGCACCACGATCAAGTCCCAAGCTTTGGCCGACTTCCTCGTCGACTGGACCGAGACCTAGTACCTACCGCCGCATCTGGACTCGACGCACCGGCGCATGCATTTTGACGGCTCAAATATGCGCCTTGGCTTAGGGGTCGACATCGTGCTGTCCTCCCCAGAGGGCGACCGACTCAAGTACGCGCTCCAAATCCACTTCGCCGCCTCCAACAATGTCGCCGAGTACGAGGCCCTTGTGCACGGCCTCCGGCTAGCCAAGGAACTCGGCATCCGGAGAATCCTATGCTACGGCGATTCGGACCTGGTGGTGGAGCAGTGCTCCGGCGAGTGGGACGCCCGTGACCCCTACATGGCAAGCTACTGCTTCCTCGTCTAGAAGCTGTCCGGATTCTTCGCGGGCTGCGAGTTCCTCCCATCCCGCAGGCAGAGAACGAGGCGGCCGACGCGCTCGCAAAGATCGCCTCGTCTCGGCAATCCATTCCGTCCGGCGTCTCCCTCGAGCACCTGCGCAAGCCGTCTGTCAAGCCGTCTCTGGACTCAGAGTCCATCCATGTCCCGGACGATTCTGCCACGCCTCAACCGGGCCCGAAGACTGCCGAGCCCGGCCCGGGGACTACCAAACCCAGCCCAGGGACTGCCGAACCCGGCCCGGGGACTACCGAGACCGGCCCGGGGACTGCTGAGCCCGGCCCGGTGACTACAACCCTCAATCCGGCGGCTCCCGCTCCCGACCCCGGGACTGCTGGACCTGACTCGGGGGCTGCCGCCCTTGAACCAGCCATGGTGGCCGTTCTTGTCGTGGTGACGGTGCCATCATGGGCCCTGCCCATCTCGGAGTTTCTGGAGAGCGGGATCCTCCCCATGGACGAGACCGAAGCTCAGAAAATGCAGCGCCGAGCGTCCGCCTACATCATCATCAACAACGAGCTCGTCAAGCACAGTCCCACCGGCGTTTTCCAACACTGTGTCGAGCAAGATATGGGCATGGAGATCCTCCTCGACATACAACATGGCGAGTGTGGGCATCACGCCGCATCAGGATCCCTAGTGGCCAAGGCTTTTCGCCATGTTTTGTACCGGCCCACGACCCTCCAAGACGCCGAGTCGCTCGTCCTCAAGTGCGAGGGATGCCATCGCTTCAGCAAGCGCACCCACCAACCAACGTCGGTGCTCCGGACCATCCCGGTCGCTTGTCCCTTCGCGGTCTGGGGCTCGACATGGTGGGACCCTTCAAAATCGCCAAAGGCGGCATGACACATTTGCTGGTAGCAATCGACAAATTCACCAAGTGGATCGAGGCAAGACCAATCCAGAAGCTGGACGGGCCGACGACCATCCGATTCATCACGGACATAGTGGTGCGCTACGGCATGCCGAACAACATCATCACGAACAATAATACCAACTTCGCCAAGGGCGCGCTCGCGCAGTACTGCTCCGTCTCCGGCATCCGCCTCGACCTGGCGTCCATTGCACACCCACAGTCCAACAGCCTGGTCTAGCATGCAAACGGCCTCATCCTATCCGGCGTCAAGCCGCGGCTCATCGAGCCGCTCATCCGCTCACCCGGCAGCTAGCTCGACGAGCTGCCGGCCGTCCTCTGGAGCCTCCGAACAACGCCAAACCGGTCGAGCGGGTTTATCCCGTTCTTCCTCATCTACGGAGCAGAAGTCGTCACCCCGACCGACGTTGAGTTCGACTCGCCGCACGTCACGATGTACACCGAGGCCAAAGCCAAAGAAGCCCGCGAGTGATAGCCCTAAACCGTAAGGGATCGAGATAGTCTTCGCGGGTAAGAATAACCCAATTTATTGATTCGACACACGGGGAGCCAAAGAGTATTTATAAGCTTTGACAGTTGAGTTGTCAATTCAACCGCACCTGAAATATACTTACTTGCAACAAAAGGTAAGTGGTAACAGTGATATGATAGTGATGATGGTGATAGTAAAAGTAAACAGCAAAAGTAAATAGCAGGAGTAAATGGCAAAAGTAGTAACTAGTAACCAGCAGGATTTAAAACACTGTAGGCTAGGGAGATGGATGGTTGGGCGCTGCATGGATGAGATATATCATGTTTCTAACTTGGGGCACGGCACACGGAAAAGTAATGATCGTCTAGGCAAATATCAAACATTAGGCATGTATCCCGTAGGTAGTTGTACGAGCTTGCAATAAGAACTTGCACAACATCTTTTGTCCTACCACCCCGCTACGAACGGGGCCAAAAGGAACTTATGGAGATTAAGGTGCTCTTGTAAAAGAGCACCGGAACAAAGCAATGAACTCAATGGATACATGCAATCCTCAAACTACGGACCATCCCCTTTGGTGTCCCAAGCTGTCACTTTTGGGATCGCCGGTTCCGAACCGTAATAGGTGCAAACAACTCATAGATAGGATCAATAACACAAATATATTCATGCAAACACATATGGTTCAGATCTGAAATCATGGCACTCGGGCCCTAAGTGTCAAGCATTAAGCATAATAAGTTGAAGCAAAGATGATAAACACCATAGTAGATGATAGGCAACATGCCCCCAACGATCTGACAAACTATTACATGATCTAACTCATCCAATCCCTACCATCCCCTTCGCCTACAGCAGGGGATTACTCACACATGGAAGGAGAAGTCATGGAGGGATGATGGAGTGGTGATGGTGATGACGATGGCGACGATCTCCCCTCTCCGGAGGCCAATTCAGCCTCCAGATTAGCCCTCCCGAAGAAGAACAGAGGGTGGCGGCGGCTCCGTGACGAAAACTGCGAAAAGAACTTCTGATCTGGGGTTTCTCCGTCACGAGCTAAAATACGGGTCGAAGTAGGGCACCAGGGGAGGTGGGGCCCACCCAGGCGACCCCCCCGGCGTGGCCAGGGGCTGGGCCGCACCACCGGGGCGCCTGGGCCCCCCTGGCCCCCCTCTGGCCCCTCTTCTGGCTCCGGGTTCCTTCGGGTGCGTGGATTTTCTGTGATTTTTCGTGGATTTTTCTGAGATACCTAAAAATCCATTTTCCTGCACACAATAAAACCATACAGGCAGCTCTGCTGAAAACAGCGTCAGTCCGGGTTAGTTTAGTTCAAATCATGCAAGAATGAGGTCAAAACAATACCAAAAGTTTTTGGAAAAGTAGATACGTTTGAGACGTATCAACTCCCCCAAGCTTAGCATATTGCTTGTCCTCAAGCAATTCAGTTCAACGAACTGGATGCGACAAAGAAAACTTTGACAAACTCTTTTGCTTCATTAGATGTATATAAGCATGTACTACGAAAAGAGTCTAGCAAGTATTGAAACAGTACCATGAGGACAATGCACGGAGCAATCCTTCTTTCAAGTGACCAATCACAAATACCCAAAAGTAAATAATATACTACTGAAAATCAAGACAAGATCACATTGCACATAGCTTGAGAATACTAGGGTGGTATCTTGCTAGACTCCATGAGTGAAGCAAAACATAAATGCAGAAACTCCTCCAGAGTTTTAAAGGAGACTAGAACTAAGAATTTCAGAATAAATCATATCACAAGCATGCAGAAGACAATGTAATACTTTGGGACCATGCACATTACACTCAGAATGACAATTATGCTCTCCTAGTTGGTGCTTTGAAGAAAGAAGGTGGAGACTCTCGAACCGTGGCTTTTGTTGGCAAGGTTGAAAACCCGTGGTCGGAAACAAAAACTAAACATGTACCAGAGCTCTTGGTTTTTAAAAACAGAGGTAAAAAACGTTTTTGAGAGGTGCATATTTCGTCAACGAATGCTAGCAGATAACTCAATCACTTCTTGAGCTGGACAAGTTTCGAGGAACGGCTCCCACATGAGGACGATCACATCCTCTTAATCTCCTTTGTTTATCACTGCCAAAGTTTTCTGATTTCTCATGAACAAAGCGCGAAGGAGGGTTTGTTTGTTGTATTATCTTTTATGAGCTGGGCGCACTCTATGCCAGTTCCTTCTCGTATTATGGGTTTGCACATTAGACATGCAATCCCGGGGTGAAACTTGTCCAACTTAAAAAGATCATGAATTAACTACTACTTCCTCATGAGCTAAAACAGAGGCACAAAAAGAGAAATGCTTTTGATTAATTTCGAGATGGTACACGAAAGTCTTCGTTAGGAATGGCAGATAAATACCATGTATAGGAAGGTATGGTGGACTCATATGGCATAACAAGTTTTAAGGATTTTGGATGCACAAGCTGAGGGATCGAAGAAGGTGAGAGTGTCTAGAGGGGGGGTGATTAGATTACTCGACAAGATAAAAATTCTGTCTTTTATCAAGGACAGATTTTGACAGTTTTTGCATAGCACACAAGTCAAGTAGCACACTACACATGCAATTCTAGAGTATGAGCAGCGGAAAGTAAATTGCACGAGTAGTAAAGAGAGGTGGAGAAGATCAAACGCAATTTGGAGACGCAATGATTTTTCCCGTGGTTCCGATAGGTGGTGCTATCGTACATCCACGTTGATGGAGACTTCAACCCACGGAGGGTAACGGCTGCGCGAGTCCACGGAGGGCTCCACCCACGAAGGGTCCACGAAGAAGCAACCTTGTCTATTCCATCATGGCCTACGCCCACGGAGGGCTAGCCTTACTCGGGGTAGATCTTCACGAAGTAGGCGATCTCCTTGCCCTTACAAACTTCTTGGTTCAACTCCACATCTCGATGACGGAGGCTCCCAAGCGACACCTAACCAATCTAGGAGGCACCACCCTCCAAAAGGTAATAGATGTTGTTGATGGTGATGAACTCCTTGCTCTTGTGCTTCAAATGATAATCTCCCCAACACTCAACTCTCCTCACTGATATGGCTGTGGTGGAAGAAAGGATTGAGTGGAAAGCAACTTGGGAAGGCTAGAAATCAAGTTTCATATGGTAGGAATGGAATGGCTTGATCTCAACACAAGGGTAGGTGGTTCTCTTCTCAGAAAGTGTATGGTAGGAGTGGTAGACTTTCTGATGGCTCTCTTCTCGAATGAAGAGGGGGTGGAGGGGTATATATAGCCTCCACACAAAATCCAACCGTTACACACATATTTGAGCCATCTCGGTGAGACCGAAGTGAAAACTCGGTCAGACCGAAAGTTCAAATATAGTGAACGTTGGGATTTTCGGTGGGACCGAAAATACCATCTCGGTGTGTCCGAAGTGAGTCAAAGGTAGGAGCTTGCCATCTCGGTGGGACCGAAATTAACAACTCGGATATTCCGAAGTGATGTCAATTGGTTACAGAAGGTTGACAGTCCAGTTTCGGTGAGACCGAAACTCAAAATCGGATGGACCGAGAAATTAGGGTTTGGAAGAATAACTGAGGTGGTTCATCTCGGTGGGACTGAGTTTGCAGAATCGGTTTGTCCGAGATTACTTATGAGTGTGTTAAGTAGTGAAGAGTGCTGATAGTTGAGGGAGCTAGATCACTAAGCACTTGAGCAACCAGATCATTAACACAACCTCATCCCCTTTTAATAGTATTGGCTTTTCCTATGGACTCAATGTGATCTTTGATCACTAAACCAAAAATAGAGTCTTGAGCTTTTGCCAATGCTTGTCTTAGCATTTTGAGGGGTCCACTTCTTCAGACATTTCCATACCCATATCATCGAACTTCTCTGAAATGATTCTCAAGTAAATATTAGTTCAATGATATATATGTTGTTATTAATTACCAAAACCACCAGGGGATTAGTTGCACTTTCAGTATGTAGCCGAGAACTCATGTAGAATCCCTTCCTCATCGAGAAAAGAGTCTACATTGGCATTCTTGAACTCCGTTCCATTGTCACTCCGAACTTTCTTGATCTTCACTTCAAATTGATTTTGGGCCTTTTTGGCAAAGGTTTTGAAGATTCTCTGAACCTGCGATTTGTCATCAAGGAAAAATACCCACGTAAATCTGGAATAATCATCAACTATAACTAGACCAAAGGAGTTACCACCAAGGCTTTTGTAAGCATTGGGACCGAAGAGGTCCATATGAAGAAGCTCAAGCGGTCTCCTTGTGGTCATGATGTTTTTCACGGGATGACTTCCACCTACTTGTTTTCCTGCTTGACAAGCACTACAAAGTCTATCTTTGTCAAAGAAAACATCTTTAACGCCAAGAATATGATCACCTTTGATCAACTTGTCTAGATTACGCATACCAACATGTCCAAGCCTTCTATGCCATAACCAACCTTTAGAGGATTTAGCAATGAAACAAGCTCTAGGTTGGGCTTTCTTAGTGAAATCAACAATATATAGATCACCTCTACGGATACCGATAAATGCCATGTTTTGATTGTCACGACGAAAGACTTGGCAATCTACTTTGGTGAACAACACATTGAATCCAAAGTCAGCTAATCTAGACACGGAAAGTAAATTGTATCCAAGAGATTCTACAAGCATGACATTTTGAATAGAGCTATCATGAGATATGGCCACCTTACCAAGGCCAAGTACCTTACCCTTGGAGTTGTCTCCAAAAGTCACATACTTGCGTGGACCATCGTTCTTTGCAAGCTCTCCAAACATGTCTTTGTCTCCGGTCATGTGGTCGGTGCATCCACTATCAAGAATCCACTCTTTTCCGCCGGACATGTAGTCTCTCAGATTTGCCATAAGATTGAGACTCTTCATGATCTTGTCTAGCTCGGTGTCCGAGTCGGAGTAATCATCATCATGCTCATGCTTATCATCATATTGACCCATAGATTGTTCATCATCAACACCTAGGTCAATTTGATAACCACTTGCATTAGTTTTGTCAATGTGACAATAATCTTGGGAATGTAATGCAAGAGCATTTCTAATTAAAACATTGATAAGACCGGGATCACCCTTCTTTTTCATAAGATCACGAAGCTCAAAGAAGCATTTATCAAAGTTGGGATCATTGGGGCGCATCTTATCAAATTCAATAGTCTTGTGTAGAATTTCATCAAGACTTCTCAAAGAGTAGTCCGGATAAAGTTCTTCCAAGAACTTCCACATAGCATAGGCGCACTCAAAGTTTGTAACAAGCTTAAGCAAGTCATCGGGTAACCCTCTAATGATAAGATTTACAGTCCTAAGGTTACGAAGCAAATCAAGCTCTTCATCCATGGTAGGGTGCAAGGGATCAAAAGGAGGCACATAGGGGGTCTCAACATATTTGCACAAATTGTACATCTTAAAGATACTAAGCATTTCAGACCTCCATGAGTTATATGACTCTCCATTAAGAATAGGCACTCTATGGCTAACACTCCCAAACGTAGACACGTCCATCTTCCTCCAATGGTGTGTAAACCAAAGCAATGGAGACCAAAGCTCTGATACCAATTGAGGGATCGAAGAAGGTGAGAGTGTCTAGAGGGGGGGTGATTAGACTACTCGACAAGATAAAATTTCTGTCTTTTATCAAGGACAGATTTTGGCAGATTTTGCATAACACACAAGTCAAGTAGCACACTACACATGCAATTCTAGAGTATGGGCAGCGGAAAGTAAATTGCACAAGTAGTAAAAAGAAGTGGAGAAGATCAAACGCAATTTGGAGACGCAATGATTTTTCCCGTGGTTCCGATAGGTGGTGCTATCGTACATCCACGTTGATGGAGACTTCAACCCACGGAGGGTAACGGCTGCGCGAGTCCACGGAGGGCTCCACCCACGAAGGGTCCACGAAGAAGCAACCTTGTCTATTCCATCATGGCCTACGCCCACGGAGGGCTAGCCTTACTCGGGGTAGATCTTCACGAAGTAGGCGATCTCCTTGCCCTTACAAACTTCTTGGTTCAACTCCACATCTCTATGACGGAGGCTCCCAAGCGACACCTAACCAATCTAGGAGGCACCACCCTCCAAAAGGTAATAGATGTTGTAGATGATGATGAACTCCTTGCTCTTGTGCTTCAAATGATAATCTCCCCAACACTCAACTCTCCTCACTGATTTGGCTGTGGTGGAAGAAAGGATTGAGTGGAAAGCAACTTGGGAAGGTTAGAAATCAAGTTTCATATGGTAGGAATGGAGCAACTTGATCTCAACACAAGGGTAGGTGGTTCTCTTCTCAGAAAGTGTAAGGTAGGAGTGGTAGTACTTTCTGATGGCTCTCTCCACGAATGAAGAGGGGGTGGAGGGGTATATATAGCCTCCACACAAAATCCAACCGTTACACACATAATTGAGCAATCTCGGTGAGACCGAAGTGGAAACTCAGTCAGACCGAAAGTTCAAATATAGTGAACGTTGGGGTTTTTGGTGGGACCGAAAATACCATCTCGGTGAGACCGAAAGTGTAAATAATATGAACGTTGGGGTTTTCGGTGGGACCGAGAAAGAAAACTCGGTTAGACCGATTTGAGAAAAGACAGGAACATGCCAATTTCGGTAAGACCGATTTTATCAACTCGGTGAGACCGATTTGATGACAAACGGTTACAGAAGCTTGACAGTCCGTATTTCGGTGAGACCGATCTCAAACTCGGAATGACCGATTTTTCTAGGGTTTGGCTTATGGCTGAGGTGGTTCATCTCGGTGGGACTGAGTTTGGAAAATCGGTTTGTCCGAGATTACTTATGAGTGTGTTTGGTAGTGAAAGTTGCTGATAGTTAAGGAGATATATCACTAAGCACTTGAGCAACCAGATCATCAACACAACCTCATCCCCTTTTAATAGTATTGGCTTTTCCTATGGACTCAATGTGATCTTTGATCACTAAACCAAAAATGGAGTCTTGAGCTTTTGCCAATGCTTGCCTTAGCATTTGAGGGGTCCACTTCTTCAGTCCTTTAGCCATGCCAATGTGATTGAATTTCCTGAAACATACTTGATAAAAGCATTAGTCCAACCACAAAGTATGTTGTCATTAATTGCCAAAACCACCCAGGGAGCAAATGTGCTTTCAATCTCCCCCTTTTTGGTAATTGATGGCAACACACTAAAATCACACTAAACAAGACATCAAAGCTTATTGAAAGAAAGACAGAATTATCACGAAAGCTTTGACAAGCATGTAGTACACAGGCTCCCCATACAAGTGTGCAAGATTTTCATAGATTATGGTTTTGGACTACCACAAGCACACAAGAGAGATAAGCAAGATGTGCTACATGCAGCTTGGCTATATGCATCAGAGCAGATGAAAAGAAGCGAGTGATAATGCATATGTGCATGGTGATTTCTTGCAAACAAGTATTTACAAGCAAGTCACCATCATGCACATTCTGCAAGGTGCATATACTTACCTTGAGGTTCCTTGGCATTGTACCTGAAGGGATAAACTTGGGAAAACAAGGTTAGATAAGACAAGAGTATTCCTTCAACCAACTGCAAGAACATCAAGAGTACCAAGCCAGGGAGGACATGTATAAAGAGTGTCTCATATTGAGCACAAGCTTGAATCAGCAAACATGTCTCCGAAACTAAAAGATTTTCAATGAACTCTGAGAGATTTTGCTTTCCATAAGATATCAACTGTGAAGATTCCTCTCCCTTTGAGTTCTCTCAGAACAAGGGGTTTGATGGAAAGAGCAAAATCAAAAGAATGATGCCAATTGAGAATGATGTCCAAATGTAAAATACGACAAAGCTTTGATGTGATTCTCTCCCCCTTAAGATAAGATTGCTTTTCTTCTTCCCCTAAGTCTTCTCTTCTCCCCCTACTCCCCCTAAGTCTTCTCCCCCTTTGACATCAAGTGCCGAAAAGGACAACAAACTAGGAAGGTCAGGAAAGATGGAAAGAAAGAAGTGGGATCCTTAAGAATCACAACAGGGCAAATATAAACATGCATAGAGAAACAATGAGTGGAGCTGCAGAAGATGATATCCTGGAAGATAAATCGGTGACACCGAATTAGATGGATCGGTGGGTCCGAATCCTTTTCGGTTAGACCGAAATATTTAAATCGGTGACGCCGAGTTTAATTCCAAGGAAATACAGAAATAATTCAGCTCACTTTGCGAGGAATGTTTCAAAGGATTTGCAATGAATTTGTGAAAGATTTTCGGGGAATTGATCAGAGCCAGAATGATATACACAAAGACAGAAGAATAGAAATGAAAAAGATTCCTAGATGAAGTTTTTTTTAAAGAAAACTCAATGAGAGAACATAAGAGAAAATAGAAAGACTCCAAAAACATATGTACTTCATCTAGATAAAGGTCGGCGACAAGGTCACCTATGTTTGAGTATATTGACTTAGGAGTCAAATGAGGACATTTGATCATAGGTCATACTCATCATTTAAGCTCAAAATGGGGTTGCCATTTTTCGATTAAGCATTTGATGTGATCACATCTTATGAAGCTGCTTGTACTCATGACTTTGAGCAAAGCTCCTTAAAGATGTGAACAACATACCTTGGGCTTGTTGTTGCGTTGCTCATGTAGGTGAACTTGATGTAGGTGCTCATTGAATGTGAAGTTGGAGCACCATTTCCACTTGTGTAGTTCATCTTCCTACATGGGTTATGCAAGCAAGGAAATACTCAAGGATATCCAAGATGACAAGAGTGAAACACTGGATGTATAAGATGTCAAAAAGGATATGTAGAATTTTGTTCCTTGAACTCAACATCCCAAAGGGCTAGATACTTGGTCAATGACAAGATTACTCATGATTTGAGTGTGTGGTAATCTTGTGGAATGTAGATCATCCAAGTACCTGCAAGGAGTTAGATGCAATACAAGGAGGCAAATGTGTCCAAGACATATGATCATCATCATAAGAGAAATATCAAGGATTAGTCAAGTGGGCTCATGCCTTGCATGCATCAGTGGAGTTATCACTCCAAGTTTGAAGCATCAATGATGTTCAACTCACTCCTTAAGCGACAAAACACCTTCTCATCAAGAGGTTTTGTAAAGATATCAGCGAGTTGTTTGTCAGTACGAACATGCTTAAGATTAATGTCACCCTTGGCAATATGATCACGAATAAAATGGTAACGAACTTCAATATGCTTTGTTCGAGAGTGTTGCACTGGATTGTGTCCAATTTTAATTGCACTCTCATTGTCACAAAGCAACGGAACATGTCTCACATGTATCCCATAATCCTTAAGCGTTTGTGTCATCCATAGCAATTGAGCACAACACGAACCAGCAGCAATATATTCTGCTTCGGCAGTGGATAATGATACCGAATTTTGTTTCTTGGAGGACCAAGATACAAGGGATCGACCAAGAAATTGACACGTACCCGAAGTTGACTTTCTATCAACCTTGTCACCGGCATAGTCCGAGTCAGAATAGCCAACAAGATCGAAAGAGGCCCTCTTAGGATACCAAATGCCAAAGTTTGGTGTGTGTATCAAGTATCTCACTATCCTTTTAACAGCTTTAAGATGACATGCTTTAGGGGCTGCTTGATATCGCGCACACATGCATACACTCAACATTATGTCAGGACGAGAAGCACAAAGATATAGTAGAGAACCAATCATAGATTGGTAAACCCTTTGATCAACGGGTTCTCCATCTTTTGTCAAGTCATTATGTCCACTAGTAGGCATGGGGGTACTCATACCTTTGCTTTCTTGCATGTTGAACTTCTTGAAGAGATCCTTGGTGTACTTTGTTTGTGAGACAAAGGTACCCTCCTTAGATTGCTTGATTTGCAACCCAAGGAAGAATTTGAGTTCACTCATCATGGACATCTCATACTTCTCCGACATGAGCTGTCCAAACTTCTTGCTAAAATGGGGGTTAGTTGAACCAAAGATAATATCATCAACATACACACAAATAGTTCACCATTAACCCTTTTCGTGAACAGCGTTGAGTCTATCTTTCCAATTTCAAAGCCTTTTTCAAGAAGAAAACTAGTTAAGCATTTGTACCAAGCTCTAGGAGCTTGTTTAAGACCATAAAGAGCTTTATGCAACTTGTAAACATGATTAGGCTTTTTGGGATTCACAAAACCGGGAGGTTGTTTCACAAATACTTCCTCCTCAATTTCACCATTTAGGAAAGCACTTTTGATATCCATTTGATAGAGAGTAATATCATGGTGATTGGCATAAGCAAGAAGAATGCGAATGGACTCAAGTCTAGCAACGGGGGCATAGGTCTCACCATAGTCCATACCTTCGACTTGTGTGTAACCTTGAGCTACGAGACGAGCCTTGTTGCGGATGACTTGTCCATCTTCATCTTGCTTGTTCCGAAACACCCATTTGGTTCCAATGATGTTTTGATCATCCTTGGGCTTCTCTACCAAAGTCCATACCTTGTTCCTCTCGAAGTTGTGTAGTTCTTCGTGCATAGCGTTCACCCAATCCGGGTCTTCAAGTGCTTCTTCTACCTTCATAGGTTCAATACTAGAGATAAATGAGTAATGCTCACAAAAGTTAGCTAAGCGAGTTTTAGAGCGAGTAATTCTCCCGGAGTAGATGTCGTTCATCATTTGTTCCACGGGATGATTCTTCTTGATTCTTGCTCGGACTCGGGATAGCTTTTGTTGATGTTGTGGCTGAGCTTCCTCATCATCTTCATCTTCCTCTTCTTCTTCTTCATTGTTGTTGGTGTTGTCTTGGGGCGGTGGAGAAGGAGGTTGTGGTGGATCTTCTTGTTGCACTTCCTCATCTTGGTGAGTTCCACTTGTGGAGGCCTCCATGTTGCCTTGAGGTTCATCTCGCCGTGAGGTAGGTGGCTCCACATATGTAGATGAGGTACTCTCCTTCACTTCCATGGGACGGATCTTTCCAATAGATAAATCTTGGATAGCTTCCGATGGGTCCTTGTCTCCTACATCAATAGGCATTTGCTCTACTTGCGAGCCATTAGATTCATCAAACTTTACATCTACCGTCTCTTCAACCTTTTGGGTGAAATTATTGTAGACACGGTAGGTGTGGGAGTTTGATCCATAACCAAGAAGAAAGCCTTCATGAGATTTAGGAGCAAATTTAGACCGACGATGCTTATCAAGGATATAGCATTTTGAACCAAAGACACGAAAGTATCCCACTTGGGGTTTGTTACCGGTGAGGAGCTCGTATGATGTCTTGCCGAGGAGCTTATGAAGATAAAGCCTGTTGATAGCATGACAAGCTGTCTCGACCGCTTCTCCCCAAAAATGCTTCGGTGTCTTGTATTCATCAAGCATCGTTCTCGCCATCTCTATGAGCGTTCGGTTCTTCCTCTCAACAACTCCATTTTGTTGTGGGGTGTACGGAGCCGAGAACTCATGTAGAATCCCTTCCTCATCGAGAAAAGAGTCTACATTGGCGTTCTTGAACTCCGTTCCATTGTCACTCCGAACTTTCTTGATCTTCACCTCAAATTGATTTTGGGCCTTTTTGGCAAAGGTCTTGAAGATTCTCTGAACCCGCGATTTATCATCAAGGAAAAATACCCACGTAAATCTGGAATAATCATCAACTATGACTAGACCAAAGGAGTTACCACCAAGGCTCTTGTAAGCATTGGGACCGAAGAGATCCATATGAAGAAGCTCAAGCGGTCTCCTTGTGGTCATGATGTTTTTCACGGGATGACTTCCACCAACTTGTTTTCCTGCTTGACAAGCACTACAAAGTCTATCTTTGTCAAAGAGAACATCTTTAACACCAAGAATATGATCACCTTTGATCAGCTTGTCTAGATTACGCATACCAACATGTCCTAGCCTTCTATGCCATAACCAACCTTTAGAGTATTTAGCAATGAAACAAGCTCTAGGTTGGGCTTTCTTAGTGAAATCAACAATATATAGATCACCTCTACGGATACCAGTAAATGCCATGTTTTGATTGTCACAACGAAAGACTTGGCAATCTACTTTGGTGAATAGCACATTGAATCCAAAGTCAGCTAATCTAGACACGGAAAGTAAATTGTATCCAAGAGATTCTACAAGCATGACATTTTGAATAGAGCTATCATGAGATATGGCCACCTTACCAAGGCCAAGTACCTTACCCTTGGAGTTGTCTCCAAAAGTCACATACTTGCGTGGACCATTGTTCTTTGCAAGCTCTCGAAACATGTCTTTGTCTCCGGTCATGTGGTTGGTGCATCCACTATCAAGAATCCACTCTTTTCCGCCGGACATGTAGTCTCTCAGATTTGCCATAAGATTGAGACTCTTCATGACCTTGTCCAGCTCGGTGTCCGAATCGGAGTAATCATCATCGTGCTCATGCTCATCATCATATTGACCCATAGATTGTTCATCATCAACACCTAGGTCAATTTGATAAGTACTTGCATTAGTTTGGTCAATGTGACAATAATCTTCGGAATGCAATGCAAGAGCATTTCTAATTATAATACTGATAAGACCGGGATCACCCTTCTTTTTCATAAGATCACGAAGCTCAAAGAAGCATTTATCAAAGTTGGGATCATTGGGGTGCATCTTATCAAATTCAATAGTCTTGTATAAAATTTCATCAAGACTTCTCAAAGAGTAGTCCGGATAAAGTTCTTCCAAGAATTTCCATATAGCATAGGCACACTCAAAGTTTGTAACAAGCTTAAGCAAATCATCGGGTAACCCTCTAATGATAAGATTTACAGTTCTAAGGTTACGAAGCAAATCAAGCTCTTCATCCAGGGTAGGGTGCAAGGGATCAAAAGGAGGCACATAGGGGGTCTCAACATATTTGCACAAATTGTACATCTTAAAGATACTAAGCATTTCAGACCTCCATGAGTTATAGGACCTTCCATTAAGAACAGGCACTCTATGGCTAACACTCCCAAACGTAGACACGTCCATCTTCCTCCAATGGTGTGTAAACCAAAGCAATGGAGACCAAAGCTCTGATACCAATTGAGGGATCGAAGAAGGTGAGAGTGTCTAGAGGGGGGGTGATTAGACTACTCGACAAGATAAAAATTATGTCTTTTATCAAGGACAGATTTTGACAGTTTTTGCATAGCACACAAGTCAAGTAGCACACTACACATGCAATTCTAGAGTATGAGCAGCGGAAAGTAAATTGCACGAGTAGTAAAGAGAGGTGGAGAAGATCAAACGCAATTTGGAGACGCAATGATTTTTCCCGTGGTTCCGATAGGTGGTGCTATTGTACATCCACGTTGATGGAGACTTCAACCCACGGAGGGTAACGGCTGCGCGAGTCCACGGAGGGCTCCACCCACGAAGGGTCCACGAAGAAGCAACCTTGTCTATTCCATCATGGCCTACGCCCACGGAGGGCTAGCCTTACTCGGGGTAGATCTTCACGAAGTAGGCGATCTCCTTGCCCTTACAAACTTCTTGGTTCAACTCCACATCTCTATGACGGAGGCTCCCAAGCGACACCTAACCAATCTAGGAGGCACCACCCTCCAAAAGGTAATAGATGTTGTAGATGATGATGAACTCCTTGCTCTTGTGCTTCAAATGATAATCTCCCCAACACTCAACTCTCCTCACTGATTTGGCTGTGGTGGAAGAAAGGATTGAGTGGAAAGCAACTTGGGAAGGTTAGAAATCAAGTTTCATATGGTAGGAATGGAGCAACTTGATCTCAACACAAGGGTAGGTGGTTCTCTTCTCAGAAAGTGTAAGGTAGGAGTGGTAGTACTTTCTGATGGCTCTCTCCACGAATGAAGAGGGGGTGGAGGGGTATATATAGCCTCCACACAAAATCCAACCGTTACACACATAATTGAGCAATCTCGGTGAGACCGAAGTGGAAACTCGGTCAGACCGAAAGTTCAAATATAGTGAACGTTGGGGTTTTCGGTGGGACCGAAAATACCATCTCGGTGAGACCGAAAGTGTAAATAATATGAACGTTGGGGTTTTCGGTGGGACCGAGAAAGAAAACTCGGTTAGACCGATTTGAGAAAAGACAGGAACATGCCAATTTCGGTAAGACCGATTTTATCAACTCGGTGAGACCGATTTGATGACAAACGGTTACAGAAGCTTGACAGTCCGTATTTCGGTGAGACCGATCTCAAACTCGGAATGACCGATTTTTCTAGGGTTTGGCTTATGGCTGAGGTGGTTCATCTCGGTGGGACTGAGTTTGGAAAATCGGTTTGTCCGAGATTACTTATGAGTGTGTTTGGTAGTGAAAGTTGCTGATAGTTGAGGAGATATATCACTAAGCACTTGAGCAACCAGATCATCAACACAACCTCATCCCCTTTTAATAGTATTGGCTTTTCCTATGGACTCAATGTGATCTTTGATCACTAAACCAAAAATGGAGTCTTGAGCTTTTGCCAATGCTTGCCTTAGCATTTGAGGGGTCCACTTCTTCAGTCCTTTAGCCATGCCAATGTGATTGAATTTCCTGAAACATACTTGATAAAAGCATTAGTCCAACCACAAAGTATGATGTCATTAATTGCCAAAACCACCCAGGGAGCAAATGTGCTTTCACAAGCAGTCAGTCTGCTTAGTACAGGTGGAGGTTAGCAAAAGACTGGGAAGCGACCAACTAGAGAGCAATAACGGTCATAATCATGCAGAGCGACAAAGCAACATTGAATCGGGCATGAAAGTGATATAACTATTCTGAAACTCAAAGATCATCAAGGCATGGCAGACTTTTTAGTCTTAAACATGTGTAAACATGTGCCAAGTCAATCCAAAAATTCTATAAAGGGAAATACCACCTTAGTATACCGAACTATGAACAATGCAATGCATGTAAATCATTTCAATAACACATTATATACTCTAGTTATTCGAGACTAGCCACAAGGAAAGCATGAACTACTGGAAGAGCATTGTAAACATAGCACTATGTCGCTAGAAGCTGGTCTCTAGATCATAAGTACAGGCATATGTACAAAAGTAGAAACAAGAAGAGTTCATACCGGTCTTCCTTGTTGCTTCCCTTCAGTCGATCTTCGTCATTACTGCCTCGTCACTTGCACGATCGAACGTAGGAAATATAATTAAATGCCATCACGGACTCGAGCTGAACTCTGAAAACAAAGCAAACTAAAAAGAGAAAGAAAATCTTTTTGGATTATTTCAAAGGTTGAACAAAAGCAAAAGAAAGAGAAAATCTTTTTGTTGTTTTTGCAAAGAGAGAAATAAAGAGGAACGGCCAAAAACTTCGAAAAGATCAAAGCGAATAAAACGGATAATACAATGGAAAAGCGAGAGGGGCACGTACTCCCCCAAGCTTAGGCTTTTGGCCTAAGTTGGTAGTAGCTACTGCCCCCAGGAGCCTCCTGCTCCGGGGGGAACAGGGGTGAGTCCAAGGATCGTAGAAGGATGCCGGCGCGTATACCGAACTCCTCGGAGTCTCCCACGAGGAAGGGTCCGTACGCCAAGCAGAGGAAGACCCTTCACCAAACTCGGTGGCGGTTTCTTCCTGAAAAGGTGGTAACTCACCGTGCTCCTCCTCGTCGGGCACAACCCCCTCCATCGGGTTATGAAACTGATACTGGGCCATGAACTCATCGAACTGGACAACATCAAAGGACCATCCGTTCCTGCGAGAAAAATCAAACAAAAGAGGTGTAGGTAGACGGATCTCGCGTTCCGCGGCAGTTCCGAAACGCAAGATATAAACAAGATTATCCAGCTTAGAAGCCATGGTAACAAACTTATGCCTTTTCATAGCAGCAAGATCAAAGCTTAAATAAGTAAAAGGATTATCATCAGGGTGTGGGGTGCCTCCAAGATGTTCTAAGATAAGTGTGGCATAAACGCCACCATATAAGTCTCCCTTGTTACCGTTCATAGCAAGGCGTCGAGCAATTAAGGCACCTAGATTATAATCAGACCTCCCTGAGAGGGCTGCTGGCAGGATAGCAATATCCGAAGCAGAAATGTTGCTTGTGTTGTCACGAGCTAACACCCCTCTAGCAACATAATATGCAAAATACCTGAGGTGAGGAAATAAGATGCTCGAGATCTTCGACCGATGAATATCCCTCGTACCCATGCTACAGAGAGAGTTGATGACGGTTTTCAGCTCGGAGGGCTGAGTGGCCATCCTAGCCGTCCTCCCAACGTTTGGCACACCTATTATTTCACAAAACTTTCCCAAAGGCATGGTGATAAGATCATTGTAAATTTTAAACTCAATAGCACCTGAATCAGGATTATATCTAAAACTGTTAATGAAACTGGAGGTGAGTTTTTGATACTGAGTAACACGGCACGTGACGAGCCGTGTCAGACCTGCATTAGCACAAAGATTATAAAACTCATCCTTGATTCCCGCAGCTTCAAGGAATTCATCACATGGAAACGTCATAGCACGTGCTGGACTTGTGTCTTCCAACAACTCCAGAGGCACATGATCTTCATTATAGCTCACCCTAGCAGTCGAGGGTGAAGCTACGGCTCTAGTAACTCGATCGGAGTGTGCGGGCCTCCTCTTCTCAAGCCACCCTTTTGCCCTTCCTAACAAACTCATTTCTGAAATTTTTGGCAATTTACAAAAACGAGGATTAAAACAAGGTGAGTTAAGGCAAACTACTCAACTCACTTGCCCAAGGCATAAACTTGCATCAAAACTTGGATAATAACTTTCTACACATGCATGCAAGCTCATTTATACAGCACCAAGAACTACTAAATACTCACAAATGAAGCCACCAATCAGAAATCTAATTGGAGGGGTGGAGGAGTCACATACCAGGGAGTATTTGTTCAAAATCTCAGCTCAAATAGTGGGCTGTAGAGAGAGATCGAAGAACCGCCTCCAAGAACAGCAAGAACACAAGAACAAGTGCAGAACTCGCGTTTTTGGAGAAAAAGAGAGAGGGAGGAAGAAGACATACCTGGAGGGGGGCCCTGTGGGCCCCAGGCGCCTTGTGGGCAGGCCACGCCAGCTGGCCGCCTGGGCCACTGGTGGGTCCCCCTGGCTGGCCCCAGGTCCCTCTGGGTCAGTCCCGACGTGGAAATTTTTATTTAAATTTTTCTGGAATTTTTCTGAAAACTTCACTTTTGAAATTTTTTCGAAGTTCAAAAAGCCGCGAAACTCTCTGAAAACTTGAAGCAGTGAGTAGTATTGTGAAGCTTCAAAACATAAATACTTGGTACAACAAGTAGAACAAGAACTAAAATAAATGAAAACATAACAAGCTCAACTTTTTATCTATATAAAACATGTTTACTAGTAAGGTTGATCAAGTTTTACCAACAAACAGGCGATATATAGAGCAAAAAGTCTCACCTCTTACGAAGTAATCACTGATCCTTTACTTTGATGGACATTGTCCCCACCATGATAGTTTTGTATTTATGAGGCACGTGTAGTGGACAGTCCCATTCTCCAATCTTCACGGTATCGATATTCTCTATAGAGTTGAGGCCATGCCTCCTGTCGGTCTTCTTTGGAAAATATACCGTGTGTTCTTTATCATTCACATTGAAGGTGATCTTCCCTTTATTGCAATCAATAACAGCACCTGCGGTGTTAAGAAAAGGTCTACCAAGAATAATGGACATGCTCCCATCCTCGGGCATGTCAAGCACAACAAAATCAGTAAGAATCAAACAATTAGCAACTTCTACTGGAACATCCTCACAAATACCTATCGGAACGGCGGTTGATTTGTCAGCCATCTGAAGAGAGATATCTGTAGGAATTAGTTTCTCTAAACAAAGCCTCTCGTAAAGAGAGAGAGGCATAACACTCACTCCTGCTCCAAGATCACATAAAGCAGTTTTGACATAGTTATTCTTTATGGAGCAAGGAATGATGGGTATACCTGGATCACCGAGCTTCTCAGGAATCTTGCCTCTGAAAGAGTAGTTAGCAAGCATAGTAGATATTGCTTCATTAGGAACTTTTCTTTTATTAGTAACAATATCTTTCATATATTTTGAATAAGGAGGTAACTTAATAGCATCAGTCAAAGGAATTTGAAGAAAAAGAGGTTTAATCCACTCACAAAACTTATTGTAATGCTCTTCTTCTTTAGATTTGATGGACTTACCTGGAAAGGGCATGGGTTTCTGTACCCATGGTTCTCTTTCCTTCCCGTGTTTTCTTGCGATGAAATCTTCTTTAGTGTACCTCTTACGTTTGTCAGGTGCTTCTTCTTCTCGAACTTCAGGCGGATCATTCTTCTCGTTATCCTTACCTGCAGGTTCATCACCGTCTTCAGTCTCAGCATCGGAGATAGATACACTGTTGGGATCAACAGCTGGCTCTTCATCTGCAATAGGATCATTAGAATTGTCAGCCTCCTTATGTTTCTTCTTCTTCTTTGGAGAGCCAACAATTTCTTCTTCCTGCATTTGAGAATCTTGCTCGATTCTCCTCGGGTGCCCCTCTGGATAGAGAGGATCTTGAGTGCTAGTTCCTCCTCGGGTCTTAATCCCGAAAGCCTGCAAATCATCTTGTTTGGCATTGTTAGCAAGCAAATCTTTTTGCACATTAGAAATTTGGTCAAGATGAGTTTGAACCATATGAAAATGCTTCACAAGACATTGAACATCATTAACCGTTCTACCTAGAACATCAAGCAAACTTTTGATAGCAAGGGAATTATCATGCAACTGACTTTGTATCCTCTCATTAAAATGATTTTGTTTCATAATAAAATTATCAAACTCATCTAAACATTGATCAGGAGGCTTATCATGAGGGATGTCACTTGCGTTGAAATCTAAAAGAGAGTGTACCTCTACCATAGGAGGGTGAGTGGTAAGCTCACACAGCTTCTCAATAGGGGGTAGATTCTTCACGTCTTCAGCTTTAATACCTTTCTCTTTAATAGACCTCTTTGCTTCTCGCATATCTTCGGGGCTTAGAACAAACATGCCCCTCTTCTTTGGTGGTGGAGGTGGTTCAGGTACGGACCAATCTTCATGGTTTTTGGCAATTCTGCCCATCAAATCTTCTGCATCTTTCGGCGTCCTTTTCCTGAAAACACAACCAACACAACTGTCCAAATAGGACCTGGATTCATCAGTTAGACCAGCATAGAATATATCAATTAATTCATTCTTAGGGACTTCATGTCCTGGTCTAGCCTGAATCAGACCGCAGTACCTCCCCCAAGCTTTAGGGAGGGACTCATCCTGCAACTGTTTAAAGTTATAAATTCTTTGTAAAGCAGCATGTTGCATGTGAGCAGGAAAGTACTTATCAACAAAAGAGTGAGCTAAGTCTTGAGGACTCTTAATGGAACCGCATGGGAGTGAATCATACCATGCTTTAGCACCTTCCTTCAAGGAGAAAGGAAGAAGCTTGGTCACATAAAAGTATCGTATCTTCTCATCTGTGGTAAATAGGCCACCCAACTCACCGAGTTTAGTCAGGTGTGCAATAGCATCATCATTTTCTCTGCCATAAAAGGGGTCAGCTTCAACCATAGGTATAAGTGAAAGATCAACAGAGAAATCATAATCAGGATCATCAATGCATATAGGAGATGTAGCAAATTCAGGATCAGGAACGGTTTTGTTCTTCAAAGAGTGTTTCTCAAACAGTTTCTTAATAACTTCAGGGTCAGAGCCAGAAAACTCTGTCAGTTCCCTGCATAAATCTTCATCAAGCATATAGTAATCATCATCAAGGAGTCTCTCCTTGAGTTTACTCAAATCAGGATAATCATAAGTTTCACCAATAGGGTAGCGAGTAACAGGAATTTCAATTCCAGACTTTTTAGCAGCAGCAGCGATCTGTTTCTCAAGAGCATAACCAAGGGAACTAATATCATCAACAGTAGTAGAAGCATCATCAAGAGTATCAGACATAGTAACAGATTCAGTAGGAGCATCATGTGGTGGTGGTGAGGCAAACTTACTCATAACAGAAGGTGAATCAAGTGTAGCACTAGTGCTCAGAACAGTACCTCTTCTTGTAGTGGATAGTAAGATCGGAACCTTGGGGTCTCCTTTCTTACCCATAGCGGATGAAGTGCAGCAGGTAGGATACTTCAAGTAGACTTGTAAATATTTCTATGCTCCCCGGCAACGGCGCCAAAAAACGGTACTTGATAACCCTCAACCGTAAGGGATCGAGATAGTCTTCGCGGGTAAGAATAACCCAATTTATTGATTCGACACACGGGGAGCCAAAGAGTATTTATAAGCTTTGACAGTTGAGTTGTCAATTCAACCGCACCTGAAATATACTTACTTGCAACAAAAGATAAGTGGTAACAGTGATATGATAGTGATGATGGTGATAGTAAAAGTAAACAGCAAAAGTAAATAGCAGGAGTAAATGGCAAAAGTAGTAACTAGTAACCATCAAGATTTAAAACACTGTAGGCTAGGGAGATGGATGGTTGGGCGCTGCATGGATGAGATATATCATGTTTCTAACTTGGGGCACGGCACACGGAAAAGTAATGATCATCTAGGCAAATATCAAACATTAGGCATGTATCCCGTAGGTAGTTGTACGTGCTTGCAATAAGAACTTGCACAACATCTTTTGTCCTACCATCCCGCTACGAACGGGGCCAAAAGGAACTTATGGAGATTAAGGTGCTCCTGTCAAAGAGCACCGGAACAAAGCAATGAACTCAATGGATACATGTAATCCTCAAACTATGGACCATCCCCTTTGGTGTCCCAAGCTGTCACTTTTGGGATCGCCGGTTCCGAACCGTAATAGGTGCAAACAACTCATAGATAGGATCAAGAACACAAATATATTCATGCAAACACATATGGTTCAGATCTGAAATCATGGCACTCGGGCCCTAAGTGTCAAGCATTAAGCATAACAAGTTGAAGCAAAGATGATAAACACCATAGTAGATGATAGGCAACATGCCCCCAACGATCTGACAAACTATTACATGATCTAACTCATCCAATCCCTACCATCCCCTTCGCCTACAGCAGGGGATTACTCACACATGGAAGGAGAAGTCATGGAGGGATGATGGAGTGGTGATGGTGATGACGATGGCGACGATCTCCCCTCTCCGGAGGCCAATTCAGCCTCCAGATTAGCTCTCCCGAAGAAGAACAGAGGGTGGCGGCGGCTCCGTGACGAAAACTGCGAAAAGAACTTCTGATCTGGGGTTTCTCCGTCACGAGCTAAAATACGGGTCGAAGTAGGGCACCAGGGGAGGTGGGGCCCACCCAGGCGACCCCCCGGCGCGGACAGGGGCTGGGCCGCGCCACCAGGGCGCCTGGGCCCCCCTGGCCCCCCTCTGGCCCCTCTTCTGGCTCCGGGTTCCTTCGGGTGCGTGGATTTTCTGTGATTTTTCGTGGATTTTTCTGAGATATCTAAAAATCCGTTTTCCTGCACACAATAAAACCATACAGGCAGCTCTGCTGAAAAGAGCGTCAGTCCGGGTTAGTTTAGTTCAAATCATGCAAGAATGAGGTCAAAACAATACCAAAAGTGTTTGGAAAAGTAGATACGTTTGAGACGTATCAGCGAGGACGGAGTCGGCCTGCTCGAAGAGGCGCGTCTCCTAGCGTTGAGCCGCTCGACCATCTACCAGCAAGGCCTGAGGCACTACCATATCAAGAAGATCAAGCCCCTCGCTTTTCGAGAGGGAGACCTCGTCCTCCGACTCGTCCAACAGCAAGCCGGCCAGCACAAGTTGTCCTCCCCATGGGAGGGCCCCGTCATCATCAGCAAGGCCTTGCACGACCGCAATGCTTACTACCTCATCGACGCCCGCAAGTCGAACAAGCGCAAGAGGGACACAACTGGAGAAGAAACAACTCGGCCCTGGAATGCGGAACTCCTCCGTCCATTTTATAGTTAGCCGTGTACGTGTATGCATCGCTGCCTTTTGTACTCAATTAAAAACTATGGGGTCCCCGAACGACGCTCAGGGCCGCCCTTTCCGACCAAGTTATTTGGGTCTCCAGCATTTTTATGCTTTACCTCTCTTCGTCCAAACCCAGCCACCGGTCCGACTCGTTCGACCCGGGGGCTCGGGGGCTGGCCAGCTTAGTCACTACCCGTCACCTCGCTTAGCGTTTCCTGACATGTTGGGATCGCCGCGGTCTCCCGCTGTGCCTTAAGCCACATATCCGGCTTCGGCTGTCGACTGGCAAGCGCGCAAAGGCCAGAGCACCAGCACGCCACGAAAACTAAGCCAAGGACCGCCGGGTCGCCCAACCCGGCCACACCACGAACAGTTAAGTCACCACACGGCCGACTGCTCACCAACCGGCCCCGCCGGATCGCCGCCAGCCGGCCTAGTGGGTGTTTCGCTCGCGCTCAATGTTTCGACAACTCGACTAAATGCGCATTTTGTCTCAAAGGCCAAGCCCCTTGTCACGGACCGGAGCCTCGGCCGTCAGACTCG
>LR738714.1:58691169-58710441 GCA_902687465.1 Secale cereale | reverse complement strand
GGGGGGAGGGGAAACGCAGGAAAATGGCTCAACCGACGAAAAGCAAGAGCGCAAACATTCATGACACTTATACACCGAATTTCATTCAAACAGGCCCAAGGCCAGAATTCATTACACCCAAATACACCCAGTGGGTGGGGTGGACCTGCTACCTAACAGAAATTTCTACAAAGATTCAAAACAAGCGGCCTCAGGCATCCTCCTCGGCACCCGCCGGGCCCGCTGAGGTGCCGGTATCTCCGTCGTCGACGCACGTGTCGCGGTAGACACCCATCTCCTCGGAGTTGCCGTCTGAATCGTACAGGAGCATGCCGAAGTCGTTGACAGGCACGATTCCGCCGTCTTCTGTCCGCTCCGGTCGGAACTCGTCATGGAAGGAGAACCCGGCGATGTAACTGGCCCAGGCAGCGATCCGACTGGCCTCCTGATGGCTTCTCGCCCCTCGTTGGTTACCCCAAGTGGAAGGTTGAGATGTAGCGTAGCGGCAAATTTCCCTTGGCAAAGATACCAAGGATCAAATCCCGTGAGACTCCGAGGGTCGACAAGTAGGTGTCAACGACGCCAGAAACTTAGCGGTTGACAGGACCTGCACACAGATACAGATAACTTTGCTCCCAATGAGTACAGAGAGGTTGTCAATCCCTCTGGCCTTGTTGTTTACAAAGGATCAAACACAAGAGATAATAATGATAGCTATGACTGCAACTAGGAAATAAAAACAGGAAGTAAATAGAAGGTGTGATCAGCGGTGGTAATATGGACCGGGGTCCCATGATGTTCACTAGTGATGTCTCTCTCCCAAAAGGCGATAAAACAGCAAAGCGAGGTAAATAAATTACAGCTGGGCAATTGACAGGATTATGTGCGCAAACCAATGCTAACTATGCTGCAAGGAAAGGTAGAGGCTCAAAAGCATGGGCGGTACGCCAAGGCAAGTAGACCGAAATCCAACTGCATCTACTACTAATCATCCACCTTGAGATATCTATCCAGAACGTCTCGCTGGTATTAAGTTGCGAATCCCACCCAAAGTGTAAACTCAAAGCAACAGACAACTGCATTAAAAGAACTTTGCGTAAAGTAAACAATCCTTGCACCCGCAAGTACAAGCACCGTTGTTTCCCCCCTTGTGGCAACATCACATCCCCTAGACTCATGTTTCTGTCACTCAAGCTAGTCATCAGGGGGCATGAACCCACAATCAAGCATAACGCTCCCTCTTGGAGTTACTACCTACTACTTGGCCAAAGCAATAAACAGCAACGGAGAACATGCAAGAATTACTCAAGAACATAATTATAAAAGAGGTGAATCAAATATATTACTCAAACACAATCTGAACATAGTCTCATAATCCATCAGATCCCAGCAAACTCAGCAAAGCAACAACAGAAAGATTACATATATGCCTCGATCATGTAGGGCAGCTCACGAGATCTAAACCATGAAGAGCAAAGAGGGGAGGAGAACATCACATAGCTACTGATCATGGACCCATGGTCCAAGGTGGACTACTCACGACTCATCCGGGAAGCGTCCATGGTGGTGGAGAAGCTCCCGGTGGTGGTTCTCCCCTCCGGCAGGGTGCCGGGAAGAGTTCTCCTGATGCTCCCGATCTTGGAATCGCTGCGGCGGCGGAACAGAGGCGAGATCGCGAAAAAGGGTTCCGTCCTCGAGGGTTTCGGGACGAGAGGAATATATATGCGAAGGGGGGCCAACCAGAGGCGGAGCGGGGGCCCCAGGCGCCCCCCTGGCGCGGCCAGGGGTGGGGCCGCGCCAGGTGGCCGCCTGGGCCACCCCTGGCTCCCCTCTGGCCCCGCTTTGGTTCTTCGCGAAGCTTCGTGTACGCTGATTTTTCCTGTATTTTTCCCGAAATTTTTGGAGCACTTTTAATATGGGGGAAACCTGAAATAGAAAAACAGCAGAAAACAGGAACTGGCACTGTGGTGCACTGAGTTAATAGGTTAGTCCAAATATGATCAAAAGTGTATGGAAGTGCATCAATATCATAGCAATATCACTCAAAAGAAGCATGGAGCAGCAGAAATTATAGATACGTTTTGGACGTATCAACATCCCCAAGCTTAATTCTTGCTCGTCCTCGAGTAGGTAAATGATAACAAGCATAATTTCTGTGGTGACATGCTATCAACCATATAAGAACTTTTAAGTAAAGCAATTAAGGCATGTAATTCAATTCAAGTCAAAACAAGCAAGAGTCTATATTAGCATTGTAACAAGCAACATAAGAACATAAAGGTGCAAGAGCTCTCGCTGTCCGTGACTCGAATGTCTCCAAATGGTGTTTGCGTGCAAGAAAGGGGATAGGGATATACGAGAGAGTAAAACATAGTTTTTGTATTGTTGAGAACTTAGTCTACTAAAGTTTCACACTTGGTCTTCTTTGGAATCTTATCTTGACTCATCCCCAGACCACCAGTCAGGTACAAGTCAAAATGATCCACTCCCTTTCGATATTTTGAGCACTCATGCAATGGATGAGCGTAAGCAAGAAAGTTGACACTTAGGATGGCAAAGAGAAAAATGATGAAGGGGGAAGACAAAAAAGGTGTGAAAGGCTCACATCAATGAGGAGAATCATAGGCGAGAGAAAGCCAAATGATAGATATGATGTGAGGAGTAGGGATTGCGATGCAACGAATGCACATATGAGCTAAGGTAAGCTCTCCAATGGAACTAGTGGGGGTGCATCCAACTTTCTTGCTCAAGAAGACCTAGAGCTCTTTTGAGGAGACTTATCATTGGAATATACAAGCCAAGTTCTATAGTGTGAAGGTCCCCACATAGCTATATGCATGAATGATAATCTCTATGGAGTACAAGGTATAAGATGGAGTACGAGTGTGGATCTCTCAAAAGGAATAGTAGTGTGCCCCCTTCTCTCTTTTTTTTTTCTTTTTTTTTCTTTTTTCTTTATTTTTTATTTTTTTGTGGCCTCAATGGCTCTTTCTATTTATCTCTCATTTGTCCTCTTTGGGATCTTTTGATTTTTTCCTCTTTGGGATCTTTTGATTTTGTCCTCTTTGGGATCTTTATCTCACTTTAGGGGCAACACTCTATGTATTACAAGAAGTATAGAAGATCTTTCACACTTTACAAAAGTACTCAACATAAAGAAAATGAAACTATCATGATGTATGCAAATGTATGCCTCTGCCAGTGTAGCAGGATATGCAATGATACTAGCGCGTCATGTAGCAATGATTAGGGCAAGGCCCAACTAGCATGTGGCTCATCGATCAAGCAAAAAGCATGTATGACATGAAGATCAAGTCATGAGAAGATGGATGTTGCATGGCAATGTATCTCGGAAAGGCTATGGAAATGACTTGATAGGTAGGTATGGTGGCTGTTTTGAGGAAGGATATAATGAGGCTTATGATGACAGAGCGTATCGTGCCAAGGATTTGGATGCACCGGCGAAGTATGCGCCAACTCTCGAGGTGAGAAAGGGCAATGCACGGTACCGAAGAGGCTAGAAATATATGGCTAGGTGGAAGTATCAACTTTCGAATACTCACATTAGTCCGAAGAACTCATGCACTTATTATCGGTAACTCTCAATCTAATTAGGAGGTTCACAAAGAGACAAGTACCCCGAGGAGGAGTGTATGGGGGTTTGGTTATCCTTGCGCATCCTCGACTCATGGTACGTGAGTGTACTCTAATATTCGATCCCTCCAAAGATTAGTGATCCATCTAGTAGCTAAAGTTCTCAACTATTTTGTAGGTTTTCGAAAATAAACACGGATTGCCCAAAATACGACATCTATCACTAATAGGCTAAAGCTCTTGACACCAAAAGTTCAGACATTACTCATGGCAATACCTCAAAACTATTGCAAGTTACTACTAACATTAAATAGCAACCTCAATTACCTACTTTAAGTTAAGACACACAACTCAGTGCAACAGGCAAACTCTCTTAACAAGATAAACATGAAAACTCAAGAGAGTTCAGCAACCAACTAAACAAAAGCTCTTTAAAAAAGAAAAGCATGAAAACTAAGAGCTAAACATGACAGCAGGCTACGGAAAGACAAAGAACACACACATCAAAGATAAGCATGAAAATCCTATGTTGTGTTCTAGGTTGAAGTGGAGCGTGTTTCTCTCCCACACAAAGAAAGCTGGGTTCTAACTTGTTATGAACAGCAAGCAAAGCTAAAGAAAACTAAAAAGGAAACTAAGAGCAAGACACTCCAAGCATAGCACATAACACATGAAGTGATAAGAATATAGTGGAACAAAAGACGAACTGATAATTGTTGATGGAGAAGGGGATGCATGGGGGCACCCCCAAGCTTAGACGCTTGAGTCTTCTTGAATATTTCTTGGGGGTGCACGGGGGCATCCCCAAGCTTGAGCGTTTGACCCTCCTGAATCTTCTTTTATCATCTTCCGTCGCACACTTGAAAACTCCCTTCATACATAACTCATCATAATCTGATTAGCGAGGTTAGTACCCACAATAAAATAATTTTTTTCCTACTGGAAATAAAGGTAATCTTGAAGAGCTACTGTTTCTCAAGAATGCCAAAAGGTTTTTGCAAAGAAAAAGGAAGCTCAAGGTTTGCAAAATGAAGAAAAGGCAAAACAGGACAGAATCTATGAAAAACAGACCAGCAGGTAGTAAATGATTTTTTCGGGGCACTTCTGCAACTCAAATAAAAAAACTCAGAACATACGCTCGAAAGCCAATTGTATAGAGCATGCTGTCAAAAAAATTAAGATCAAAAAGATGATCTGGTGATTTTATTCGAATTTTTCTGTCCAAGGACAGAATCTGTTTTCTGGACAGCACGTCACAACTTTTGAATTTTCTTGCAATCGGCGGCTAAACTTGGCACAGAGCTGAAAAGAAAAGATACAATGATGATGCTACTGTAGTAACAAACATCAAGACACAACAAAATCAAAAATAAAACCTAATTCGTTGTGGGCTGCCTCCCAAAAGCGCTTTCTTTCATGCCTTTAAGCTAGGCATGATGCAAAAAGAGAAAATCAAGTTTTATCAAGAGTAAGAGAATAGCTAGCCCATGTAACGGACTCAAAAGGAAACTTAATCTTCTTTCTAGGGAAGTGTTCCATCCCTTTCTTGAGAGGGAATTGGAATTTTATATTCCCCTCTTTCATGTCAATGATAGCACCAACGGTGCGAAGAAAAGGACGTCCCAAAATAATTGGACATGAAGGTTCACATTCAATATCCATAATAGTAAAATCAACGGGAACATAATTGTCATTGACAATGATAAGAACATCGTCGATCTTCCCCAAAGGTTTCTTTACGGAAGAATCAACAAGACGAACACCAAAAGAACAAGGATCAAAAGGTTTCAATTCAAACATATCACACATTCTTTTGGGCATAACGGAGGTACTAGCTCCAACATCACATAAAGCATAGCAAGAGAAGTTATTCAACTTAATTTTAATCATAGGATCCCAACTATCTTCTAGCTTTCTAGGTATGGAGGCTTCTATCCTAAGCTTCTCCTCCCTAGCTTTGATAAGAGCATTAGTGATATGCTCCGTGAAGGCAAGATTAAGTGTGCTAGTGTGGGGGTCTTTAGCCATTCTTTGTAAAAAGGTGACAACTTCTGAGAGACTACAATTATGAAAATCAATTTTATCATTATTGAGCAGAATTGTAGTGTCATCTTTTTTGTTTGAATTGCTCTCTATTATAAGAGTTTGGACGTCTTCCCAAGTTTGGGGAAGTGTGGGAGCAACTTTAAACAGAGGCTCATACCTTTTTCCTGGGAGACCATGCCATGGGCATAACTCTCCATTAAAACTAACATAATCACAAGGTTTATTACTTTTGTAGATCCCGACAGTGGTGATTGGCGTGATGGAAGAAGGGGTGTACTCCTCCCACTTAGTGTTTTTGGTGGAACCCATAGCAGCACCAAGCAAGATAACTATTTTTGTGATTTTTGGTAAGGGACACTAAAGCAAAAACTGAAAGGTAAAGTAACAAGACTAAAAAGAAAAGATAAAAGATAGCGTGCAACTCCCCTATCTTGAAGAGTGGAGTCCCCGGCGACGGTGCCAGAAACTTGCTTGATGGCTTCTCGCCCCTCGTTGGTTACCCCAAGTGGATGGTTGAGATGTAGCGTAGCGGCAAATTTCCCTTGGCAAAGATACCAAGGATCGAATCCCGTGAGACTCCGAGGGTCGACAAGTAGGTGTCAACGGCGCCAGAAACTTAGCGGTTGACAGGACCTGCACACAGATACAGATAGCTTTGCTCCCAACGAGTACAGAGAGGTTGTCAATCCCTCCGGCCTTGTTGTTTACAAAAGATCAAACACAATAGATAATAATGATAGCTATGACTGCAACTAGGAAATAAAAACAGGAAGTAAATAGAAGGTGTGATCAGCGGTGGTAATATGGACCGGGGTCCCATGATGTTCACTAGTGATGTCTCTCTCCCAAAAGACGATAAAACAGCAAAGCGAGGTAAACAAATTACAGCTGGGCAATTGACAGGATTATGTGCGCAAACCAATGCTAACTATGCTGCAAGGAAAGGTAGAGGCTCAAAAGCATGGGCGGTACGCCAAGGCAAGTAGACCGAAATCCATCTGCATCTACTACTAATCATCCACCTTGAGATATCTATCCAGAACGTCTCGCTGGTACTAAGTTGCGAATCCCACCCAAAGTGTAAACTCAAAGCAACAGACAACTGCATTAAAAGAACTTTGCGTAAAGTAAACAATCCTTGCACCCGCAAGTACAAGCACCGTTGTTTCCCCCCTTGTGGCAACAGCACATCCCCTAGACTCATGTTTCTGTCACTCAAGCTAGTCATCAGGGGGCATGAACCCACAATCAAGCATAACGCTCCCTCTTGGAGTTACTACCTACTACTTGGCCAAAGCAATAAACAACAACGGAGAACATGCAAGAATTACTCAAGAACATAAATATAAAAGAGGTGAATCAAATATATTACTCAAACACAATCTGAACATAGTCTCATAATCCATCAGATCCCAGCAAACTCAGCAAAGCAACAGCAGAAAGATTACATATATGCCTCGATCATGTAGGGCAGCTCACGAGATCTAAACCATGAAGAGCAAAGAGGGAAGGAGAACATCACATAGCTACTGATCATGGACCCATGGTCCAAGGTGGACTACTCACGACTCATCCGGGAAGCGTCCATGGTGGTGGAGAAGCTCCCGGTGGTGGTTCTCCCCTCCGGCAGGGTGCCGGGAAGAGTTCTCCTGATGCTCCCGATCTTGGAAGCGCTGTGGCGGCGGAAGAGAGGCGAGATCGCGAAAAAGGGTTCCGTCCTCGAGGGTTTTGGGACGAGAGGAATATATATGCGAAGGGGGGCAACCAGAGGCGGAGCGGGGGCCCCAGGCGCCCCGCTGGCGCGGCCAGGGGTGGGGCCGCGCCAGGTGGCCTCCTGGGCCACCCCTGGCTCCCCTCTGGCCCCGCTTTGGTTCTTCGCGAAGCTTCCTGTATGCTGATTTTTCCTGTATTTTTCCCGGAATTTTTGGAGCACTTTTAATATGGGGGAAACCTGAAATAGAAAAACAGCAGAAAACAGGAACTGGCACTGTGGTGCACTGAGTTAATAGGTTAGTCCAAATATGATCAAAAGTGTATGGAAGTGCATCAATATCATAGCAATATCACACAAAAGAAGCATGGAGCAAGCAGAAATTATAGATACGTTTTGGACGTATCACCTCCGCCTGCAGCTGGCTCTTCGAGCCAGCTCGCTAGCCCATCAAAGCCTCTAGCGATAGGTTCGCATGCCAAGACATCGCGAACCTAAGCGCCATCTCGGCACCAACACGGGCGGCGGAAATGCGCCAGCCATGGAGCCGATCCGGCCCCGCCTCCAGCCACCGCACCAGCCGCGGGAAGCTGGTCGGAGCAGCAGAGCCCGGTCAGAGGGTCGCCGTCATCGCCGTGCCGGCCTCAGAAAGCCGTGCCATCTGCCCGCCCAAGACTTGCAGACGAGCCTCGGCAGCGGTGCTACTTCTTGAGCTTGTGTTGTATTCCCTCGAAGAGGAAAGGATGATGCAGCACAGTAGCCTAAGTATTTCCCTCAGTTTTTGAGAACCAAGGTACCAATCCAGTAGGAGACCACGTGCGAGTCCCTCGCACCTGCACAAACAAATAAGAACTTCGTAGCCAACGCGATAAGGGGTTGTCAATCCCTTTACGGTCACTTACGAAAGTGAGATCTGATAGATAGGGTAGTATAATATTTTTGGTATAAGAACAGAAAGTAAATAAAGCGAATAAGTAACGGCAGCAAAAATTGAAGGAAAGTAATATGATAAAGATAGACCCGGGGGCCATAGGTTTCACTAGTGGCTTCTCTCGTGAAAGCTGAATTCTATGGTGGGTGAACAAATTACTGTCGAGCAATTGATAGAAAAGCGCATAGTTATGAGAATATCTAGGCATGATCATTATATATAGGCATCACGTCCGTGACAAGTAGACCGAAACGATTCTGCATCTACTACTATTACTCCACACATCGACCGCTATCCAGCATGCATCTAGAGTATTAAGTTCATAAGAACAGAGTAATGCTTTAAGCAAGATGACATGATGTAGAGGGATAAACTCAGGCAATATGATATAAACCCCATATTATTATCCTCGATGGCAACAATACAATACGTGCCTTGTTGCCCCTGCTGTCACTGGGAAAGGACACCGCAAGATTGAACCCAAAGCCAAGCACTTCGCTCATTGCATGAACTATAGATCTAGTAGGCCAAACCAAACCAATAATACGAAGAGACTTGCAAGGATATTATAATCATACATAAAAGATTTCAGAAAAGAATCAAATATTGTTCTTAGATAATCTTGATCATAAACCCACAATTCATCGGATCTCGACAAACACACCGCAAAAATATTACATCGAATAGATCTCCTCGAAGATCGAGGAGAAGTTTGTATTGAGATCCAAAAAGAGAGAAGAAGCCATCTAGCTAATAGCTATGGACCCGAAGGTCTGTGGTAAACTACTCACAACTCATTGGTGAGGCTATGGCGTTGATGTAGAAGCACTCCGTGATGGATCCCCCTCCGGCGGAGCTCCGGAACAGGCCCCAAGATGGGATCTCACGGGAACAGAAGGTCGCGGCGGTGGAATTAGGGTTTTCTCTATTGCCTCAATGTTTTCAGGGTACATGGATATATATAGGAGGAAGGAGGGCATAGGAGGAGCCAAAGGGGGCCCACGAGGGTGGGGGACGCGCCCAAGGGGAGGGGGCGCGCCCTGGACCCTCGTGGCCACCTCCTTCGTTCCCTCGCGTGTACTCCAAGTCTTCCGGGTAGATACAGTTCCAAAAATAACTCTCCCGAAGGTTTCATTCCGTTTGGACTCCGTTTGATATCCCTTTTCTGCGAAACACCGAAATAGGCAAAAAAACAGCAATTTGCACTGGGCCTTGGGTTAGTAGGTTAGTCCCAAAAATAATATAAAAGTGTATAATAAAGCCCATTAAACATTCAAAACAGAATATATAATAGCATGGAACAATCAAAAATTATAGATACGTTGGAGACGTATCAGGCGGCCATGAGCTCCGGGAAGGTCCAGGCCACATGCGGGTCTGTCCCGGAGCCGACCACGCCCTGCGGATCGCGCTGAAAGCGGACCGCCTCCTCTGCCAGCTCCTGCATCTCCAGGGTGACCCCTGTCGAGAAGTGAATCAGAAGAAAGTCGCCATGAAAAGAGAAGCCGGAACCCCGGCCCGGCAAAAGACCCAAGGAAAGCACTTACTGGAGAAGGAGTCTTCCAGGTGCTGCGCTTCAAGCAACATACCACGCCGCTCCTGGTCGATTGCACGGTCGCGATCCTTGACTGTCACCTCCAGTCAGGCGACGGTGGCATTGGCCGCCTTCAGCTCGGCGTCCTTGTCCGCGGCCGCCTTCTCGGCCTCCTCGCGGCGCCGGGTTTCCCCCCGCTCGGCCTCCTCCGCTGCGACCACCAGCCCTTTCAGATGCTCCACTTCAGCATGGAGCTGAACCTTGTCATCGTCCAGCTTACCGTGCTGCTGGCCTGCCTCGGCAAGGGCCCGCCGCGTCTCCACGACCTTGGAGGTTTCCGCTCGGAGATGCTCCACCTCGGCCTCGAGGCGACTCTTGTTGCCCGCCAGCTGCTTCGTAGAGCGCCTGCCGGGCTCCCGTCGCCTCCTCACTCGCCCGCTTCGCCGTAGTTGCGGAAGAACGACTCAGGAACAAAGCACCGCCTGGAAGATTCGCAAGAAAGAGAGGGAAAAGCACAAGGAAAGTACCTGCCATGACGCGGAGCTCCTCCTCCTTGGCGGCAAGCTGCTCCTTGAGCCGCTCGTGCGCCCCGAGAAGTCGACTGTAGACGCTGACCCGATAGGAGTCCAGTTGCTACAAAAAAACAACAATCAGCGAAAGACACCAATTTGAAGATTCGACCCAACTGCTACGCAGTTGGCCCAAATCTCGGGGACGACACCCAGTGGGTGCGCTAGCGCGCCCCCACTAAGAAAAAACAAGCAACAAGAAGGAAGAAAGAAGGACTTACGACCACGACATCCTCCAACTCCCGGGCCTGCTCCAGCTCGGCCTGGGCGAAGGCCTGAACCTGGTCTGCCCACCCTCTCAGGCGTCGGGTCACGGCGGTCATTGCCGCCTCCTCCTAGGTCGGCGGCGCGAAGAAGACCTCGCCGGTTTCGTGCCGCGGCGGTTGCGGCCCAACGACCCCGCTACCCCCGGGCCGGAGCACCAGGGCATGCTCAGCGCTGGCTGCCTTCCCCCGCAGCAGGCGCCCCTTGCGACGTTGTCCGCAGCGCCTCCTCCAAGACGGCACCACTGCCGCCTCCGTCGGCCCCCGCCCGCTCGGCCGCGTCGACCTGCGGCGGGGTGTCATCCCCGATGACCACGACCTCCCAGTCGAGGTCAACACATCCGCACGGCCGCCCTGGCCGTGCTCCTCCTCCAACGATGGCACGAAAGCCATCGCCTCCATCATCGTCCCGACCGGCATCTCCGGCCATGCCGGCTCCTCGCCGGCTCGTGCCCACGCCTCCACGGTGCTGGTCCAAACCCGGGTCGACGCCGCCTTCAGCTCGGCCTCGGCCCGGTCCTGGTCCCGCCAGGCCCGGCCTTCAGCGTCGGACGTGTCCAGACCGAGATCCGGATCCGCCCGTCCCTCCTCCTCGTCCCGATCGACGATGCCGGACCGGATCCTCCGGAACCCGGCACCCTCGGGGGATGCGGCCTCCGCCGCCGCCAGCGCCAACGAAATCGGCGACCTGAAAAATCAAGACAAGTCAGCGCAGAAGAGCCCAACGGAGCCACTCGGCCACCCGGCTCGAGCCAAAGAAAAACTCACCCCGGCAGCACCGGCATGGCATGTCTCCGCTGCGGGGCGACGCGCCTCCTCTTAGCGACTGGCTTCGCACCCCCAGCCGTGTCCGCCGCATGCTTCGCGGGCGGAGCCGGTAGCGCGACGCTGCCCTTCGCGTGCGGCCGGCTCGCCGCAGGCACCACCCGAGATGACCCGGCGCCGGCCACGCCGCTGCCTCGCCCGCCCGTCGCCATCAACGCTGCCCGAGACGACCCGGCTCCAGCCGCCCCGCCGCCTCGTCAGCCCGGTGCCGCTACATCAACAACTCTCGTTAGCGCCTCTGGCGCCATCCCGTAACCGGCGACTCGAGGAAGAAATATGGGCTCACCTGCTCGACGTCCCACGCCCGCCTTGGCGGCCGCCCCCTCCCCTCCGCCGTGGGCCTCGGGCTTCTCCGAACCAGCGCGCACCACCTGCGTCCGTGCCCGGTCGTAAGGATGACAGATGGCATTCAGAAGCACCTCCCGAGTCGCGTCCAGATGGATAAGAAGATGTGTGGCAGTGAAATATGGAGACCAGGGACTCACCATCGGTGATGGGTTCGCGTGGCTATACGGGGCCTTCCCGTAATGCCAGTTGATACGTCTCCAACGTATCTATAATTTTTGATTGTTCCATACTATTATATATGGTGTTTTGGATGTTTAATGGGCCTTATTATACACTTTTATATTATTTTTGGGACTAACCTATTAACCCAAAGGCCCAGTCCAGATTGCCGTTTTTTGCCTATTTCAGGGTTTTGCAGAAAAGGAATATCAAACGGAGTCCAAACGGAATGAAACCTTCGGGAGAGTTAATTTTGGAATGATATCTTCACGAGCGACTTGAGCACCAAGGCAGAGGAGATATGGGGTGCCCACTAGGGTCTAGGGCGCACCCCCACCCTCGTGGGCCCTGTTGCTCCACCGACGTACTCCTTCCTCCTATATATACCCATGTACCCTGAAAACATCGAAGCAACAGAGAAAACCCTAATTCCACCGCCACAACCTTCTGTTCCCGTGATATCCCATCTTGGGGCCTGTTTCGGAGCTCCGCCGGAGGGGGGGGGGGATCTTCCACGGAGTGCTTCTACATCAACGCCATCGCCTCACCAGGAGTTGTGAGTAGTTTACCACACACCTTCGGGTCCATAGTTAGTACCTAGATGGCTTCTTCTCTCTTTTTGGATCTCAATACCAAGTTCTCCTCGGTCTTCGAGGAGATCTATTCGATGTAATCTTTTTGCGGTGTGTTTGTCGAGATCCGATGAATTTTGGGTTTATGATCAAGATTATCTATGATAAATATTTGGTTCTTTTCTGAATTCTTTTATGTATGATTATAATATCCTTGCAAGTCTCTTCGAATTATCAGTTTGGTTTGGCCTACTAGATCTATAGTTCTTGCAATGGGAGAAGTGCTTGGCTTTGGGTTCAATCTTGCGGTGTCCTTTTCCAGTGACAGCAGGGGCAGCAACGCACGTATTGTATTGTTGCCATCGAGGATAAAAAGATGGGGTTTATATCATATCGCTTGAGTTTATCTCTACATCATGTCATCTTGCTTAAGGCATTGCTCTGTTCTTATGAACTTAATACTCTAGATGCATGCTGGATATCGGTCGATGTGTGGAGTAATAGTAGTGGATGCAGAATCGTTTCGGTCTACTTGTCACGGACGTGATGCCTATATATAATGATCATGCCTAGATATTCTCATAATTATTCGCTTTTCTATCAATTGCTCGACAGTAATTCGTTCACCCACCGTAGAAATCTGCTATCATGAGAGAAGCCACTAGTGAAACCTATGGCCCCCGGGTCTATTCTCAACATATCAATCTACAATCTACTTTACTTTGAAGTTTTTACTTTATTTTATTATATCCAAAAAATACCAAAAATATCGAACTATCCTATCTATCAGATCTCACTTTCGTAAGTGACCGTAAAGGGATTAACAACCCCTTATCGTGTTGGCTGCGAAGTTCTTATTTGTTTGTGCAGGTGCGAGGGACTCGCCCGTGGTCTCCTACTCGGTTGATACCTTGGTTCTAAAAAACTGAGGGAAATACTTACGCTACTGTGCTGCATCACCCTTTCCTCTTTGAGGGAATACAACGCAAGCTCGAGAAGTAGCACCAGTCGTCCAGGAGGTTGGCCTTGGAGATGTCATTGACCCGGCGCGCGACCTGGTCCGCCCTCAGCCGCAGGTTTGACATGCGGTCGGGGTCCTCGAGGCCGGTCATCTCGCCGATGAGGTGGACGCGCTGCTGCAGCGGCAGCACTCGCCGAGTGATGAAGGCAGTGATGAGATCGTTGCCAGTGAGCCCCTCCCGGTCCTTCATCACGGACACCCGCTTTCACAGGTTGAGTACCACTTGCGATGGGCGCTTGGGGTAGTGCGCCCAATTCTGCTTCGCCAACGGGGACGAGTTGACAAACGACGGAAGGTTGATGTGGTCCGCGCCTAGATTGGGACATAGAAGAAAGAATTCTGCCACTTCTTGGCAGAAAACTCCACTGGCACCTTGGGACGCTCGTCCCCCGGCCGCCTACAGATGACGGCGGCCCCACACTCCGACATCTCCCCGGCTTTCGGCCCCTACTGCTTCAAGGTGAAGAGGCGCGCAAATAGGTCGAGGGAGGGCTCGACTCCGAGGTACGCCTCGCAGAGCGTGACAAAGCCCGAGAGCTGCACGATGGCGCCGGCCCCAAGATTGTTGGGCTGGAGCCCGAAGAAATCAAGGAACTCGCGGAAGAAATCGCTCATGGGCAGCCCGAACCCGCTCTTGAAGTGCGGGAAGAAGACCACGCGTTCCGCGCCCACAGGGCGTGGCTCCCGCTCGTTCCCTGGTAGGCGCACAGCGACCTCCGTTTCCGGCGGTGGGCGCTTGGTGGTGCAGAGATAGGTGATGTCGTCCTCGGTGACGGTCGAGCCCATCCACGAGCCCGACGGCAGCGCCATTGGCGAGAGTGTGGAAGAGGAAGAAAGAAGATGGCCTCTGTTCAAAACGACAGGCGTCGAGCGCACGACGGTCGCGAGAAGCAGAGGAGGCAAGGAAAGACAGGGGCGCGAGCGAGAATGATCTCTGCCGCCCCCTCCTCGACCCAATTTATAAGCCACGGTTCGAACATGGGGGAGTGGGATCGTTTGCGCCAGCCTTTCCCACTTCCCCGTAATAACTGCGCACGTACTTGCGCAATACCTGCCCTCCAGAAGGGCAACTGGTTTGCAGACGTCGCAATAAATTCGTGCGCGTGGGCCGAGGCCGCGCGGCCACGGGCCCCAGCGCGTCGCCGCGTCCTGTCACGCGCGTGGCCTGTTAGGCCCCTCCGGCTTCCGGGCACCACGTGGCGCCCGCGCGCAAACCAAAAGATCGCCTGAGATTCGGCGAACTCCTCGGTTTCCCGCCGCTGCCGAGACACCGCAATCCGGCTTCCAGAAGCCGGCACACAGCGGGTGTTGTCGGACCCGGCGACCACGAGTTTGCCTCCAAGGAAAGGAAACTGCGAAGGCCCTTTCACCTGAAGACGGTGGACCTTCATAGCTTCGGGGACTACTGTCAGGGGGATGAACCCCAGGCAGGCAACGGAAGCTGGATCCTTTTCAAAAAAGATGGGGCCATCATCGCCCCTCAATCCGGCTCTCGCTTGGCCAGGACCCTCGACCCGGCCGAACTCTCCAACCCAGCCGGCTCCCGCGATCCGGCCCCAACGGCCTGCTCAAGGGATCCGGACCCGGCGCACCAAGACTTCTCCAACAAGCCAGCCCAGCACGTGGCGTGTTCCCCAATCTGGCCACGGGTCAGCTCCCGCCCCATCCCGGTCGTACGATGGGACGAGACACCACCTACCGATGACCGAGCCAACAATACCTCGCCCATGCCACTTGTCAGCCGAGGCGTGGCAACAATGCAATCATCACCATCCATGACGCCGGCAGACGGTGACATGACGGAACGCACTATACCCGATTCAACCCGGCCACTCCCTGGCGAACGACAAGACGGCACACAATGCCCCCGTACCCGGCGGGCCCGCACCTGAAGAACCCGACGAGCCCTGTACTCGGCGGGTCTCAACACCGGCTTCCTGGACAATGACAACCCGGCCCCACGGCCTTGTAACATTACCATTGTATCCCTGGGGGTTGGCCTATAAAACCCCCAGGAGCCCTCATGCATACAGGCGTGCACACTAGAGAGAGCAGGATAGACACACATCTCAGGGAGAAGCAGCCTAAGCCCTGGCCTATCTTCCTCCTTCCTCCATACAGCTCGAGGAGCAACTCTGTACTGGAAAAACATCAACCACACTCGGCAGGATTAGGGCTGTTATCTCTTCGGAGAGCCCTGAACCTGGGTATATCTTGCATCCCGCGCTCGCTCATGCCAACCTCGCCTCTAAAGCCCACTGGTGCCCTCGAGCCGCCTCCTATCTTTAGCCATCCCTTGGCATCTGCCGTGCGCCCACCACGACAGTGTTTGTGTATGAGGTTTGCGTAAATTGTGGAGTAAAAAAAAGCACGATAATACATTTAGAACTAAGAAAAAGGATAATTAATGTATGAAATATTCTAAAAAAAGTTCTTGACTTTTGTGTTTTGTGCAATTATTGTGCATTACAAAGCTTATAAAATAGAAACAAAGAATATGAATTCGTTTAGAAGAAGAAAAAACTTGGTAGATTATAGAACAAAGGAGGACTAGACTGCTTGTGTTTTGAGGTTCGTGTATTTTGCTTAAGCTCAACCATGGAATTTTGGCAATATCCGATGGAGTGATGATGAAATCCAATGGCCTGTAGTGCTCGGATTTGCCACCTTTGTACCGTCGAATTGTTCATTCAATGACCGATATTCGAAGTTTTTTGCATACTATATAGGGGTATAACTATAGATAACAATAGTACGTAATGATATTGATTATATAGTCCCTTGGAAAGGTGTATAGTATGTGTGTGAGCCTCTAGGTCGGTAATTTGATTAACCAAATATGTGGTGTATGTGACGAAAACCATATGTTTTGAAACTTCATCCATATATGAATTCAATGATACACTTTTGGTGTGATATAAACATATTTGGTTAGTTAAAGTGACGATCTAAAAGCACAAGCAGCCCTACGCACCCATCAGAAGGGAGTAATATTGATTTCCTTTCTAGCAAACTCGGGTGCATGCTTTGTATAAACTACAAAACTGTAGAAACTCAAACACGTTGCACTTCACCAGTATATTGCATATAATTTTTCCATGAAGTCTTTTTAGTTAGTGTCTTTATTTTTCTTGCCCTTTCTCGGATAGAGGAAATGTAATGATCATGTTTTCAACCTCCTCTCCAGACGACGAGAACTTGGAGATCATCATTAGTTTTGCGTTTTGATCATCAAAGAACGCTTCACAACAGTAATTTAAACTTAATCTTCGTCGTGGCTTCTTCACGGCTTCAAGATACTTGGGGTCACTAAAAAAAGGCTCAACGAGCCCTAACAAGGGATCACGCGAACATGAAAGGATCTCATCCTTTTCAAAAAGTGATTTTTTTTAAATGAAGGCCAAAAATTAGTCCAAGGCCTTATTCATGTAATTGGGGATGGCAAAACCATGGATGCTTGTGCACATAATTGGTTCCCGAGGGACTTAAGATGAGTCTGATCACGTGTCAAACGGTTCATGAGCTAATCCTCCCTAAATCGACATCATGAGACCGCAAAATATCATATAACATTTTATCACTATTGACGCTGATGTATTTTTTTCTACTAGTTAATGTTCACGCCAAATGGAGGATTACTGGTCCTGGAATTTTGAGAAGAAGGGAAGCTTTTCTGTCCGCTCAGCATATCGGATGTTGGTTGTAACAAAGAACCGATGCGAGCCCTGGCTTGAGGACGGTTGCATCCACTCCCTCATGTAAATCATTCATTTAAACATGGTAAATGAATAAATTAATAGATCGAAATGTATATTGATGAAGTGACAATTCATCACACCACAACATGCATATCAAAAAGTACATCAGATTGATCACCACCATGCTAGGCAACGTAATGACGCCACATCCCACTGCTCAATTAACCGGATCAATGAGCTTGTTTATCTTGGTGGTGATCGCATGCCTCTGTGGGATATCAGTCTTCTTGTAGTGTCTACTTGTAGTTCATAATTTTACTAAGTGCCGCACCCGCCCCTAGTGACGCGCACCCTGTAAACCTAGCTACATCAACCACTTGCGTAGGTGAAAGTCGAGGTTCAACTCTAGCACCTTGAAAATAACTGCCAAGATAAAGGTCATGAAGAAAAAAAATCCACTCTAATAGATACCCGATTTCCTATACCTCCGCCCATCCATAAAACTTTTAGGGTGCACTCAAGGAACTAGAGTATATAACATGTTCATTTATATCTAGAGGTTGGGGTTTCTTTTATAGTGCACTCCATACTAATGAACTTTGGCGAGAGGTAAGTTTCAGCTCCCTCCCTGAGCTCTCACGTTAATGGTGTCGCCACCAACTTCAATGTTGTAGCCGCGATGTACCGCTCCCACAGGTTCGGTCGTTTCGCTGTGTATGCCTTCATCCTGCCATCGCGCCTTCACAAGGCCAGATGCTCCCCATCTCCACAACATCTGTCTGTGTTTGTGTGCCTCCTGTGTACTGCGCCTCTCCCATCTCTATATTCGCAGTCTTGCTCGCCGCCTTGCTTCCATCGCCGTGGTTTCAAATTTCACGAGTAACTTGCTACATATATATTGTATCTGTTTTTGAGACTGTATTTATTCAGTTTGTTGTATATTCTTAACCGAACAATGTGTATGCGTGCACATCCGAAAATTGTGTCTCACTTGTGCTCCGAGCCTTCATAATCGACACTTTGAGACGTGACTGGATCTGTGCCTCCATTATTTGAATGTGTGGTCGAAGGTAAAATAACAATAAACCATCAAAGCAATCATCAAAACCTAAAGATCAACCCAAAACCGCTCACTCATCGTGTTCATCGACGTATATCTGAGCACGCATGGCGCAGCAAGGGCACACGCTGCCACCCCGTTGCGGCCACCGGAGTTCCTTACTGATCCTGCTCTCGCACCTCTCCACGAGCCTCTTGCCGATCAACTCAAGGGCTACACAGCCGCCGGCGTCGAGCAGCTCGAGGCGCGGGCAGTGCTCGAGGAGGGCCACCAGCCATTCCTTCTTCACAATGCCGCGCGACAGCACCAGCTGCTCCAGCAGCGGGAGCTTCTTGATCGCTGCCGTGACCAGGTCTCCCTCGCTCCTGTAGAACGAGCTCGTCACGTGGAGGCACCTCAGCGACGGCGCGCTACATCCATAATCGATCGGAGGGGTGTGATCATAATCGTACTGATGCTTAATTACGTACGTAAAGGGAGGGATTTGTACGTTGTTACCTGTCGCCGAGATAGATGAGGAAATCGCCGTCGGCGCGGCCGCGGTAGGACTCGCACCGGCCGGCGCTGCGGTCCACGGCGGCGCGGGCCATTGCCTTCCATCCTGCCGGGGCGTCTCAGTCCGCGTCCTCGGGGGCGGCCAGATCGATGCGCCGCCACAGCAGGTCCTCCTCGACGGCTGCCCGCCGCCACGATTTGCACGCGAGCCCCTCCCCGCGGAGGATGTCGGCTTGTGCCAACCGGCTGAGGATCGCGCACATGATGTTGCCGGGCAGCCCCGCACAGTTCCTCCACTCCGCCGGCGAAGGGGGAGGAGCGTCCATAGCGCCACACTTGGATGCGGCGATGGTTAAAATGACGAGACGTGTGGTTTGGCCTATATGTTTAGATCGATCGAGTCCAACAACTCCCGTAAAAAAACTCATGTCAAACTGGTTTTCCGGGTTAATAATTGTAAAACTTTG
>LR738714.1:58677852-58691110 GCA_902687465.1 Secale cereale | reverse complement strand
GGGGGTTGTTTTTTAAGAAATAGCTGCCTTTATTACTTGGTCATTGCTACAAATCATCCGGATGATGTTTGTAGAAAATCATCCGCTTCAGGAGCCATCCAATCATGTGCACAGGGTCGTTCGATCATATGCTCTGCAGCCCGTCTTCCTCCTCTTGCCACATGTCTCTCCACAACACCTTGACGACCCCCGACTATGCTGCATCACAACACCAAGAACCGCATCGGCGACACTGACAATGCTCCATTGCAGCACTAGTGGAGGCGACAATACTCCATGGCAGCACATGCGACCTCCATGATGCTCCATCGTAGCACTGACTCTGCTCCACGCCAAGGATTTGGATCCCGAGTGCAAATTTTTCTCGTGGGGCACCGATATTCTCGGTTACCACGGTAACCACGAAATCCCGGAAAAATTTCAGACGAAATTTGAATTTAAATTTTGAATTCAATTTTTTTAATATTCTATAAATTAGCTCTGGACTCAATTTCATCATCAACAACCATCTGGCGTAGTGGTTAGGTCGTATATGTGCATGTCTCTGCCTTGAGGTTGCTAGACCGAATCCCGGCAGCGCCCGAAATGCGGTTGTGCCCCTATCACGAGTGTGTCACGTGATCGGGATAGAATCGCATCTTGGGCCTGACAAGTTGGTATCAGAGCATCGTACCATTACATAAATACATGTGGATACAACAATTCATACAAGTCACATGAGTACAACAACATCAATACAAGGCATCCGACTACGGATGCAAACATGAAAAGCACAACGACATCCATCTGCTATCCCAGGCTGCCGACCAGGAACCTAGCCCAAGACTGACGAAGAAGAAGAAGAAAGAACTTCAACAAAAGGTAACATCGCTCTCACGTCAAGTCATCGAAAACCTGCACCTGCACCTGTTGTTGTAGTATCTGTGAGCCACGAGGACTCAGCAATCCCATAACCATGGGTATCAAGACTAGCAAAGCTTAATGGGTATGGAGAGGTTAAGTAGGTTGCAGCAGTGGCTAAGCAAAAGTATGGTGGCTAACTTACGAGTACAAGAATAAGATGAGCATCTACGCAAACGGTCGCATACTAGTAATGATCACTAAATATCCTGAACTACTTACGAGTCAAACATAACCCCACCGTGTTCTCTTCTCAAAGTGAAAAGAGACAGACATGGTTACTCACGCGGTTGTGTGTTTTATCTCGGATCCTCTGTCAAGTTTTCTGCAACCGGACATTAACAAATTCCCGTCTGCCACATAACTGTGGGCACGACTTTCGAAAGATCAAACCCTGTAGGGGTGTCCCAACTTAGCCCATCACAAGCTCACGATCTGCGGAGTCGCAACTCCAAAGTGGGAAGACCCGAGTATTCTCGGAATCCCGTGCTCAAGATATTTCGTCAAAGGTAAAACTAATCCAGCAAGACCTCCCGCCGTGCCGACACCCTGATAGTAGCCACGCGTATCTCGTCTCAGGCCACGACCGGATGGGTGATGCTACAGGAGCCAATCCTTGAGTTTCCCTGTGGTGGCCCTGCAGGACCCCCAGTTTGGACCAACACTCAAGAGGAGCACTGGCCCGGGTTGTTGATTAAGTCCTCGGGGTAGCTAGTCCCTATGCAAATTTTAGTTGTTAGGCAAATGGAGTACCAATGTTGGGCCTTGCTGGAAAAGCTTTAAGAAGTGCGAATTATCAAGGGGGGCCCATAAACCCCAATCGTGTTAGGAACACAAAATCAAGGAACATAACACCGGTTTATCAGGTCCTAAGGTGGCATGAGTGGAACAAAACACCAAGCAGAAGGCCAAGCCTTCCGCCCATTACCAATATATATGTGCACTGATTAACACAGATTTATATTGTGATATTCCAATAAACAAGTTCATCATTGAGCAATCTTCAAACTTCACCTGCAACTAGCAACGCTATAAGAGGGGCTGAGCAAAAGCGTACTTAGCCAAACAACGGTTTGCTAGGAAGGCGGTTAGAGTGTTTCATGGCAACAATAGGAGGCTGACAAACATGAATAGGTATCAAGGCAATCTAAAGAGCGAGACAACTAGCATAGGCAAAGATAGAGGTGATATCGGGGAACGGTCATCTTGCCTGGTAAGTCGTCGGTGCGAAGATAAGACGGTTCCTCAAACTCAGTCTCGACAAGATCCTCGAACTCGGTATCGACTCCCGGCTCTACCCAACACAAGAGCACAACAACGGCACAATATCAAACACGGTGCAATGCACAATCAACATGATGCAACACATGACATGGAATGCAAGTATGACGTGCGTAAGCATGAGGATGCTCTTGAGCCTAAGGAGAAGATGATGGAAATAGCTTCATCTTGGGCAACCAAGCAAGCCACTGGATGGATGGGATAAAAAGGTCAGCTACAACACTCAAACCCAAGACCTCAGGTAATGTAACTAGCTACCCACGTTAACAAGTATGCGAAGGCTGCCTGCATGTTTTTTTAAGCTCCTAACGTATCTAACCTAACTATTAGAGTTTGAATTCAAAAAAAATCGCTCGGGGCATACGTTTCTCATGGGGTGGCGAGAAACGCGGTTACCGGGCGGTAACCGAATTTGCCGCCCGGAACCCAAAACCATGCTCCATGCTGGGCACCGTATGGAGCAACCGTCAACATTGCAAGCCACCGTGTATGCAACACCGACAAAGCTCCAACGCAGCAATCGGCAACTCTGGCGAAGCTCTAATGCAACCCTAGCTGAGCTCCAAAGCCGCACCAATGGCTCTGGTGAAGCTCCAATGAAACCCCGGTAGAGCTTTGCAGCACCGACGGCTCCGGTGACACTCCAATGCAACGTATGACCGACGTTCATAGCAGCACCGACGTCGTGATGAGCCCCATTGCAGCCGGAGTTGAGGGAGATCACCCGTCGCAACATCAGCGGCAGGGCTTGCAGCAGCCATGCCACAGGCCGGTAGCAGTGTGCGATGGCCAGCTCCTCCCTATTAGTGACACAGGAGCGGCAACGTATAAGTTTTTAGTTTGCTGGCGATGGAGCTCTCGGGGGAAGAAGAGGAATCGGTGAACGAGGATAGAGATAATGCAAAGAGGAAAGCAATATGTGGGTTGGGCCCATAGGCATGTGTCAACCAATGGAGGCGGTTTAAGATTGGCTGAAATCAACCAGATGAGTTAAACGTTTTCCTTATTACTTAGTATGCCACAACATCATCCAACATAGCATCTTGAATACATGAAGGAAAAACATGAAACCAAGTTTTGCATAAACCTAACAGGAAGCCCTCTCTAGCTAAAGTGTGAGCAACTTTGTTTGCATCACGTCTTGTCCAAATCACTCGATACTCAGTGACACTACATCTCCTTAATATTTGGGATGAGTGGACCAAACCTGGAGCGATCAATCTCAGTCGAGTTAAGAGCCTGTGCCACAGTTTGATTGTCCGTTTCAACTTTCAAGTATCAGCCTTGTGGCACTGATTTCAGTCACGAATTGCACCCCACGGCGACATGCAAGCAGCTCCACCTATTCAGCAATAGCAACATTAGTGAATACATGACAAGCGCCAGCTCTGAATGTTCCTGTATCATCACGAATCACCACACCGCCTCCATCATCCATTCCATCCTTTTTTTGAGAACCATCAACATTGACTTTGATCCAACCTCCTTCCGGTGGTGTCCAGTTTAAGGGGAAGTTGTTGGAGAGCTACTTTTATTAGGTCCCATAACCTTCTTAACATAAATCTGTTTTATTTCATTTTTAAAAACAAAAATAGATAATGGCTTAGAGCCCGCCACACAGTGACATCCGTGACGGCCGTCAGTGAGGGGCGGCACAAGGCGGCGTGGCGGTGTGCGGCAGTGCAGGTGCAGGACAGCCACGGGAGAGGGGCAGTCTGGCGGTGATGCGGTTGGTGGTGGCATTCCGACGAGGTGCCAGTGAAGTTTCTGGCGGTTTCTAACCCGCCAAAATTATATGAGAAGATCATCTCCCCATAAACCTGGGGTATAAAGGGCCTAGTTACATTATCCCCTAAAATTATGAATGGTTTATGGGAACTATTGGAGAGGTTTCTTTTCCCCAACTTTTCGTAAACGACGGTTTTTTTATGGATAGGAAGATTGTACGCTTCGTTTCCTCCCCTATCACCCATCGCAGCACATCCTCATCAGCCATGGATTTCCCCCCAAGCTAAGCCCCAACTACCAGTACACCAATGCTTCTTATCAAACTACTAGCGGAGAAAATAGCGAAAAATCAAGGGTTCCCTAACCTTCGGTGACAACCCACCCGTCGAGAGTTTCTCGGTTCCCGATTCACATCTTCCCGGCCTTCCTTGCGCCGGATTCCCCCGTCCAGGTAGAGGCGGCATTAGCGTTTGTTGCGGACGGATCGGTATTGTCCGCGGCCATGGGAGAACGAGGCAAGTCAAGCGATGTTGCAAATGATCAAGTTAATGATCTGCTAGAAAGGCTAGCGTTGCATGAGTAAAATGATGGTGATTTCCATTTGTGAAGATGAAATTTTTGAGTCGCCAGAGAAGGCCAGGTGGTTAGAAATCGCAAAAGTCCATACGAGGATTTAGCCCCAGTCCATTCTTTGTGGACATGCGGTCAGCACGGAACGCGACTAAGGTTGTGATATCAAGAAGAATTGGTGAAAATCTTGACACTATTCAATTCGGTTGCTCCGGGTGATTGGAACAAACCAATGAACATGGGCCATGGTTGTTTAGAAATCAGGCTTTGTTGATTGAACAGTATGTTGGTTTTGCAAACCCTATATTAGTTGTATTGGATAAACTGACTGTATGGGCTCTAGTGCATATATTACCTGATAATTTATTGTTTGATCGTGCAATCCGAGCTATGTTGAAAGGGCATGTCTCTTCCTATGTGGTTTTGGTGATTGATGACAATGCGTTTACGGACTAATCGTGTGTGCTAAGTATTTCAGAGATGAATCCATTGGCACGGGACGATCTTCTACCCTCCGAGTTATTAGCTCAAGTCGTGTCGTCTTCATCGATTTTTGTTTTTGTGGAGTTGAGTCGTAGGAGACACCGTACTATCAAGGGGGGTCCGCATTGAAAAGGCCAGGGTGGAATCATCACGTACACTTATTTTTGGCACCCTCATCACCTCTCTTTTTCTTGGGGCTCTCCACATCTCTTTGTGGAGTTGAAAGTGCAGTATATCGACTAGAGGGGGGTGAATAGGCGATTTTTATGAAATGCTTCAAAACATGGTAGTTTCGAAGACAAGCGATAAGCTCAAGCCTATTAGTATGCAGCGGAAAGTGGACTACACTAGATAAGCCATAGTCTTGTATTCAATGAAGTGAAAGCATGAAGACTAATAGCAACTAGGCAGATACTCAGTGAAGACAATCAGATAAGGCAAACATGCAATGTCTTCACAACATAAAGCTGTAAGTAAAAGGAAGGAAAAGATAGAACCAGTAGCTCGGGGAAGACAGTGATTTGTTAGACCAGTTCCAGTTGCTGTGACAACTGTACGTCTAGTTAGGGAGGCTGAGATTTAACTCAGAAGACCGCGTCTTCACCTTGTTCCCCTTGAGCTAAGAACACCTAGACCTCGCCCAATCACTCTGGTAAGTCTTCAAGGTAGACTTCCAAACCTTCACAGACTTCGTTCACCGGCAATCCACAATTACTCTTGGATGCTCAGAACGCGACGCCTAACCGGCTGGAGGAAACACAGTCCTCAAGTGTAATAAGTCTTCAGGTCACACAAACAGAAAGACTTCAGTGATGCCTAACACTCTATGGCTCTGGGTGTTTGGGCTTTGTCCTCGCAAGGATTTCTCTCTAAAATTCTTCGGAGGTGGGTTGCTCTCGAACGACAAAAGCCGTGTAATAACTCTGAGCAGCCACCAATTTATGGTGTAGGGGGTGGGCTATTTATAGCCACTAGGCAACCCGACCTGATTTGTCCGAAGTGACCCTGGGTCACTAAGTCACTGACACGTGTTCCAACGGTCAGATTTCAAACACACACGGCAACTTTACTTGAGCTCCAAGTAAAACTAACTCATCTGCCTCTGGATGAGATTTGCTCTCATAGTCTTCGCTCGAAGACATATGATTTGGTTGAGCATCACATCAGTCACTCTGACTTAGTTCACTTGGACCCCACTTAACAGTGCGGTGGTTCCTATGACTCAATAAAGAAGAAAAGGAAACATCGACAACTCTACATCTTCGCTTTCCATAGTCTTCACACAATGTCTTTTCATGTCATAGTCTTCAATATGATTATCTTCATATACCACCACTTATATCAATGTCTTCATACATTTTTAGGGGTCATCTCCGGTAGGTTAACCGAATCAATGAGGGACTACTACCTGTGTTATCCTGCAATTCTCACAAACACATTAGTCCCTCAACCAGGTTTGTCGTCAATACTCCAAAACCAACTAGGGGTGGCTCTAGATGCACTTACAGGAGTTCTTTTCTGTTGGGCACGGTAGTACCGCTGCTGGGGCCGTAGTACCGCCTATACCCTCCAAGCGGTAGTACCGCTACGCAGCGCGGTAGTACCGCCTGGGGGTATATGTGGCAGCACCGTCACATCAAGGCCCCACCTTCGCGTCGATTCGAGGCGAGCATTTCTTGTGTCGGGTTCTACGGTAGTAGCAGTGGCACCACCGCGGCTACTACCGCTCTTCCCCTCTGTGCCTCGTCCCTAACACATGGCGGTAGTACCACTAAGGGTCGCGGTAGTACCGCTGGCACCTGTGGTAGTACCGCTCCACCCAACGGTAGTACCGCTCTGTGCGGGCAGATAAGGGGGTAACGGTTCACTTATCTCCTCCACTATATAAAGGGTTCTTCTTCCTCAAGAAGAACTACCTCTTCTCCCCCAAGCTCCATTGTTGCTCCAAAAGCTTATTTTCGCCCGATCTCTCTCCCTAGCCAATCAAACTTGTTGATTTCTAGGGATTGGTTGAGAAGGCCCAGATCTACACTTCCACCAAGAGAAATTTGATTTCCCCCACTAATCCCTTGCGGATCTTGTTACTCTTGGGTGTTTGAGCACCCTAGACAGTTGAGGTCACCTCGGAGCCATATTCCATTGTGGTGAAGCTCCGTGGTTTCGTTGGGAGCCTCCAATTCAGTTGTGGAGAGAGCCCCAACCTTGTTTGTAAAGGTTCGGTCACCACCTTCATGGTCACCAAAAGTGGAATCACAGCATCTCGCATTGTGTGAGGGTGTGAGGAGAATACGGTGGCCCTAGTGGCTTCTTGTGGAGCATTGTGCCTCCATACCGCTCCAACGGAGACGTACTTGCCCTCAAAGGGATGGAACTTCGGTAACACATCCTGGTCTTCACCGTCTCCACTTTTGGTTATCTCTCATCTTTACTTGTGCAAGCTTTATTGTGTTAGTCCCTTGTGCTTGCGTGTGTGCTTACTATTGTCGCATCATATAGGTTGCTCACCTAGTTGCATATCTAGACAACCTATATTGTTGCTAAGTTTAAATTGGTTAAGAAAAGCTAAAAATTGTTAGTTGCCTATTCACCTCCCCCCTTCTAGTCAACCATATAGATCCTTTCAATTGGTATCAGAGCCTCGTCTCTTTATTAAGGACTTTACCGTCCAAAGATTATGGGTGACAACGTAGTCGAGACGGAGGGACACTCCAGCGGAAATCCGTCCTTGTCTACATCCGATGGAGGACCCTCGGTCTCTCGTGAGGAGTTCAATGTGGCCTTGGGCACATTGAAAGAATCATTGACAACTGAGGTAAAAGGCGTGTTCAAAGAATTTCTTGAGGGGCTTAAATTACCCACCGCACTGTTAGAAGTGGTTCGTCCCGCTAACAACGTGTCGGATGCTATTCTTGACAAGGGAGAAGCTAGTAGTGAGCAAATCCCGGTGACTAAGAATGGGAGTGGCATTTTTGCTCACTCCGCAACTCCCATCAATTATGGAGGACTCGTTCCCACACCACATTTAAATTCGTTGGTCCTTCTCCTAAGTTTGTGAAAAATATTGATTTTGCTACTTGGACGTTTCGTTTCAAAATCATTGCTCTGGTAATCTTTGGAGAATCATTGAGCAAGGTTTCTACCCACATGGTCCGTAAAACTTAACCCCAAGAGAAGCTGCGGATCATCAATTCAATGAGTCTGTTCTTTGCATTCTTCAAGAAGCTATCCCTCCCGAAGACATTGCACACCTTCGACCTTTCTCCGTGGCCAAGGAAGCATGGGAGCATGTTGGCTCCTTGTACAGGGGGAGCGCAAGCATTCAACGCTCAAACTATGAGGTTGTGCAAGATGAAGCCGATGAGTTTTCTATGATCAAAGATGAAGATCCTCGTGAACTTTATCGGAGATTAACCACTCTTGCGGTCCCACTCCGGGATCATGGGAGCAAGGATACGGATGACAATTGGATCAAGCGCAAGTTTCTCAAGGCCATGATGCCTTATCACAAGGCCATGTCCTCGGTCATCCGCCAAAGACCGGACTTCCACACCTTGTCCTCAAGTGAAGTGTTGGATGAGTTCGTTGCCATGAGGATCTTGGACAAGACCGCCGACAATGCGGTGTTGCTTGCTCAACGATCAAAGAAGCCCAGCCTTGCATTGAAAGCCAAAGCTTGTGTGGAAGAAGAGGATGAAGATGAGTGTTGCCCAGAAGACACCAAATATGCTTATCATGAGCACATGGCTCTTGCATCACGGCAATTTTGGGGCAACAAGAAGAACTCAAGGCCCAACTTCAACAAGAAGAACTCAAGTGGCGTCAAGGGCAAGCAACGAGTGAGGACGTGCTACAATTGTGGCAATGTGAGTCACTTTGTTGTAGATTGCACATATGAGAAAAGAGAAGATAACGGAGGCAAGCTTATCTGAAAGGACAAGGCCAAGTCTTATCTCAACAAGAACAACTTCTCCAAGAAGACTCCTCCCAAAGGATTGGTGGCCCAATAAGAATATGATGAATATGATGATGATGAAGAAGATGACGAGATGGTTACCATGGCCACCGTTGCTATTGCAACAACTCCACGGTCATCCCTCTTCGACTCACCAAATGAGAACATCATCGCTAAGTGCCTCATGGCTCAAGCCACTAACAAGGTAACCCCCAACATCAATTCTACCATCACTTCTAATCCTTCATTGACGGATTGCATTGATGGGAGTGAGGGGGCGGAGGAGGAGGAAAATGAATTTGAGTTTTTTTATGAGTAAGCTCAAAGGTAAACCCAAGAAGCACTTCGTTGCTCTCTTGTAACAAGTTGGTGAAGCCAATGACATGATTGAGGATCGCGAGGAGACCATCTCTAAAGTGGAGGGTCATAGTCGAGACTATGCCGATGAAATATCGGATCTCTCTAATGCTCTTGAGGAAGAGCGATTTCTTCATTTAGCTCTTGAGGAGTCACACAACGATTATCATGCTAAATTAAAGAAAGATCTTGATCATGCATTAGTTGTCTCTCGTGTGCTCAATTCCGAGAAGGAAAAACTTGTGGTTGACCATGCTAGACTCAAGGAGGAGTTTGATACACTTGACAAGGCTCACAAGGTCTTGAAGAGTGTACATGCTAGCCTCAAAGAGTCTCATGATCAACTTCAAGTTTTGCTAACCAAGGAGAAGGCTACTTTTCCTCGCATGGTTTTAATTGATAATACTAAAGCTACTAACCCATGTTGCGAGCATGTGCATATTATTGAAGATAATGCAACGTTGAAGAAGCAACTTGAGAAAGGCCTTGTGTCTTGCATATAAGGTGAGAAGAACCTCAATGATCTATTGAGCAACCAAAAGGAAGTTGTTTCCAAGGAAGGAATTGGGTTTGCACCCAAGCCCAAGATGAAGAAGAATGACAAGACCAAGCAACCCCTCCTCTCAAGCAAACCTTTGTGAAGGAGGGAGAGGGTACACCTAAGAAGAAGAGGAACAATGTGGAGGGTGCTGGAGTTGAGAAAACCACTGCCACTCCTTCCACCAAAGCCGGCGACTTTAACCCGTCTTATGTGTTATGTCGTGCTAGTGATGGACATGTTTTTGCTAAATTTGTTGGTTCTTCTTATGAGTACATTGAATTGTTGATTTGGGTTCCTAAGACCCTTGTTACTAACCTCAAAGGACCCATTACAAAATGGGTACCTAAATCCAAGCATTGATCTCTTGTAGGAGCTTGCTTCCGGTGGGGGGTCTTGGTTGTTCGATAGTGGAGCCACAAATCATATGACCGGAAGCAAAGACTTGGTGGTCGACGTACACAAAGGTTCATCTATGCCACCAATGTCGAATGGGGTGATGCTTCATCTTCAACGGTATTGGGGCTTGGCAAGGTTGTCGTATCTCATGATCTCACGATCGAGAAAGTCATGTTTGTTGAGTCCCTTGCATACAATTTACTTTCCGTTCGTCAACTTGCACTCATGGCTTTTTCTACATTCTTTGATATTGATTCTGTGGCCCTCTTGTGGAGCAAGACTCTTAAAGTAGCCTTTGTTGGGTGATGACCCACAAGTGTAGGGGATCTATCGTAGTCCTTTCGATAAATAAGAGTGTCGAACCCAACGAGGAGCAGAAGGAAATGATAGGCAGTTTTCAATAAGGTATTTTCTGCAAGCACTGAAATTATAAGTAGCAGATAGTTTTGTGATAAGGTAATTGGTAGCAAGTGACAAACGGTAAAAGTAAATAATGTGCAGCAAGGTGGCCCAATCCTTTTTGTAGCAAAGGACAAGCCTGGACAAACTCTTATATAAAGGAAAGCGCTCCCGAGGACACATGGGAATTATCGTCAAGCTAGTTTTCATCACGATCATCTGATTCGCGTTCGGTACTTTGATAATTTGGTATGTGGGTGGACCGGTTCTTGGGTGCTGCCCTTACTTGGACAAGCCTCCCACTTATGATTAACCTCTAATGCAAGCAGGGTATTTAACCTTGTGGGGAACTAAGAACAAGAAAATCAGCAGCGTATTTAACCTTTCCACACAAGACTTCAATATCTCTAATAATCCCAACTAGTGAAATAGTGTCTCTATTAGCAAGCTTATTAATAGTAATATCAATCCCTTCTAACTCAACACGTGCAATATCATGCATAATTTCGTTATACAAATCAAGAGGGATAATACTTGCACTAGCACCTACATCACATAAACCATGATAGGAATGATCTCCTATCTTAACAGAGATAACAGGCAAGCCTACAACCGGTTTATGTCTATTCCTAGCATTGGGTTTGGCTATTCTAGCATACTCTTCTTGGAGGTAAATAACATGTCCATCTAAATCTTCTACCAAGAGATCTTTAACCATAGCAACACTAGGTTCAACTTAATTTGCTCAGGGGGTGTAGGTGTTCTATTATCACTCTTACGAACTACAGTTGAAGCTTGAGCATGATCCTTTATCCTAACAGGGAAAGGTGGTTTCTCAATATAAGCGGTAGGTATAACAGGATCAACATTATAAGTGATAGTCTTTTCTTCAACTTTAATAGGTTCAACTACTTTTAGTTCAATAGGGGGATGGTATTTAAACCACTTCTCCTTGGGGGGATCAACATGAGTAGCAAAAGATTCACAGAAAGAAGCTACTATCTCAGAGTCAAGTCCATATTTAGTGTTAAACTCACAGAAAACATCGGTATCCATAAAAGCTTTAACACAATCAAACTTAGGGGTCATACCTGACTCCTTACCTTCGTCGAGATCCCAATCTTCAGAGTTGTGTTTAATTCTTTCCAATAAATCCCATTTGAATTCAATAGTCTTCATCATATAAGAGCCAGAACAAGAAGTATCGAGCATGGAGCGATTATTAAGAGAAAGCCGAGCATAAATTTTTTTAATGATCATTCTCTTGAGAGCTCATGATTGGGGCATGAATATAACATTGACTTAGGCCTCCCCCAAGCTTGAGCGATGCTTTCTCCTTCGCGAGTGATGGGCCTCTAACCCCTCGTTTGTTACCCCAAGTGGAAGGTGTGAGATGCAGTGTTGTGGAAGTTTTTCCCTTAGCAAAGATGCCAAGGATCGAATCCCCAGAGACTCCTAGGTTCAACAAGTAGGTGTCAACTGCTAACGGCGCCAGATATTAGCAATCAACGTGGACCTGCACACAGATACAAATAACTTTGCTCCCAACGAGTACAGAGAGGTTGTCAATCCCTCCGGCCTTGTAGTTCACAAAGGATTAAACGCAAGTGATAGTAGTGATAGATAATGTTTGCAATAGTAAGTAAAAGCGAAAAGTAAATAGCGGATGTGATCAATGATGGTAATATGGACCGGAGTCTCATGATGTTCACTAGTGATGTCTCTCTCCCAAAAGACGATAAAACAGCTATGTGAGGTAAACGAATTACAGCTGGGCAATTGACAGGACCACGAACGCAAACCAATGCTGACTACATTGCAAGAAAGGTTGAGGTTCAAAGCATGGGCGGTACGCCAAAGTAAGTAGACCGAAATCCATCAATATCTACTACTAATCATCCACCTTGAGATATCTATCCAGAACATCTCGCTGGTATTAAGTTGCGAGTCCCACCCATAGTGTAAACTCAAAGCAACAGACAACTGCATTAAAGAACTTTGCGTAAAGTAAACAATCCTTGCACCCGCGGGCACAAGCACCGTTGTTTTCCCCCTTGTGGCAACAGCACATCCCCAAGACTCATGTTTCTGTCACTCAAGCTAGTCATCGAGGGGCATGAACCCACAATCAAGCATAACGTTCCCTCTTGGAGTCACTACGTATTACTTGGCCAAAGCAATAAATAACAACGGAGAACATGCAAGAATTACTTACGAACATAAATATAAAAGAGGTAGATCAAATATATTACTCAATCACAATCTGAACATAATCTCATAATCCATCGGATCCGAGCAAACTCATCATAGCAACAGCATAAGGATTACATATGTGCCTCGATCATGTAGGGCAGCTCACGAGGACTAATTAGTGAAGCACAAGAACGGGAGGAGAACATCACATAGCTACTGGTCATGGACTCATGGTCCAAGGGAGACTACTCACAACTCATCCGGGAGGCGTCCATGGTGGTGGAGAGGCTCCCGATGGTGATCCTCCCCTCCGGCAGGGTGCCGGGAAGAGTTCTCCTGGTGCTCCCGATCTTGGAAGCGGCGGCGGCGGCGGAACAGAGATGAGATCGCGAAAAAGAGTTCTCGTCCCGAGGGTTTCGAAGGACGCTCTAAATATATGCCAAAGGGGGGCACCAGAC